>JANAVB010020798.1:6119251-6535968 GCA_029216955.1 Iris pallida | reverse complement strand
ATATCATAATATATATATATATAGATATATCTATATATATATATGTGGTGTCCATATATATATATATATATATATATATATATATAGTATATATATATATATATATAATATATATATATATATATATATATACACAAACACAAGGACACAAACTCTAATCCTAGTCCTCCTTGGAATCCCCCATAGGCCTCTAATCTCTCATAAATGGACACAACCATGGTGTGGTTCCTATGGGTTCCAAAATCAATAAAATTCATAGGAAATTGATTTAGAGAATAGGTAATACCAATTAGGAGTAAATCCTAATGAAACTCTCTCCGATTCGAAGATCTTTGAAGAATGGACACTTCCACCTTGCACTTCTCTCCCAAACTTAGGTAGCACCCTCCCTTGATGGTATAGAGAGGTTCTATGGAAGAAATTTGGGGGGAAATGGAAGATTGAGAGATCAAATCTCAATTTCTAGGTCTAGGTTTTGGGAGAAATCAAAATTGGGGAAGAACTTGAGGTGTGATGAAGTGAGTGAAGTGGAGGTCCTCCCCATGGTGGCCGGCCATAGTAGGGGGTTTGGGGGCATTTGGCTAATGTCCAAAATGTCCTCCAAGCCTCCTCTAGGCCAAATTTTGACTTAGGAATTTTTCGGGTTCGGAACGGCCAAGTTAAAATCTACAATTGGCCGATTAAGTTACGGGAAAATGTCTAAAGATACCAGACTAACTTGTGGGATTTTATGGGCCTTGTCTAACTTAAAATTGGGTCCGATCAGAGTCTAAGCTACCCCGGGTCCCCGATACAAGTCGGAATGAGCTGAAATTCGAACCCGACTCTAAAAATCTCCAAATAACAATAAAATTAAATAAAATTTCTAAATTCCCAAAAATACAAAAATGACCATTTTATCCCTATTTGTGAAATGTGGGAGTGACACTCCTATTCCTCCCCTGCGTCAGTTTGGTGGAAACATGCACCGGAAGAATCCCTCGCTTGGGTAACACCCTACAAATGCAATAAATATTTACAAGAAAATCACAAACTCAGGAACCTATACCAAGGCCAGAGGGACACTATGATGTATTATTGACTGATGTATAGTTGACGAAGCGTAACATTTTGCATAGAATGATGTATAGTAGACGAAGCGTAACATTTTGCATAGACTGATGTATAGTTGACGAAGCGTAACATTTTGCATAGACTCATCTATAGTGACAAAGCGTAGCATTTTGTATAGACAGATGTATAGTTGACATTTTGTATCTTACTGAGTATCTATGAGTATTTTGTATCCTACTGATTACCAGCGAGTTTTCTATCGTATTGAGTATCTATGAGTATTTTGTATCTTAGAACTTGCTGTTTGTATGTGGACTGCCCAGTTCCTGGGCAGTCCATGCTCATAGCAAGTTCTAAGATGGACTGCCCAGTTTATGGCAGTCCACATACATATGTGGACTGCCAGGAAACTGGGCAGTCCATCTTAGAAATTGCTGTTTGTATGTGGACTGCCAGAAAACTGGCAGTCTATCTTAGAACTTGCGTTTGTATGTGGACTGCCAGGAAACTGGGCAGTCCATCTTAGAACTTGCTGTTTGTATGTGGACTGCCCAGTTCCTGGGCAGTCCAGCTCACAACAAGTTCTAAGATGACTGCCCAGTTTTCTGGCAGTCCACATATGTATGTGGACTGCCAGGAAACTGGGCAGTCCATCTTAGAACTTGTTGTTTGTATGTGGACTGCCCAGTTCCTGGGCAGTCCATGCTCACAGCAAGTTCTGTGATGGATCCAGTTTCCTGGCAGTCCACATGTATGTGGACTGCCAGGCAACTGGACATATGTGGACTGCAGGAAACTGGGCAGTCCATCACAGAACTTGCTGTGAGCATGGACTGCCCAGGAACTGGCAGTCCACATATAAACAGGACTTGCTGTGAGCAAGGACTGGGCAGACCAATATGCAAACCAATTTAATACGCAAACCAATTTAATATGCAAACCAATTTCATACTAATTAATACTAATTCACAGCAAGTTGACATTCATATAATACGCAACTACCAAATGGTTCAACCAATTAGAAAAGTTTTACAAGCTACATAGTCATTCATATAATACGCAACTTCCTGCGTCGTTCACCCAACTACCAAATGGTTCAACCATATACAAACTACATAGTCATTCATTTTCATGACGCATCTTCGTGCGTCGCTCATATTCGATAAATGGGTATTCATCTGCGATGTTCTGCATCTGGGTACCCACATCTTCGTAATTCTCCCTTGCACATGATTAGACTTTTCCCCAATTTCTTCACTTTCGAAGCCTGCATGAATACATATCATAAATTTAGGAACCAACACTTTACCAGTACATGGGTTAATTAAACAAACTATACTAACCATCTTCTGCAATGCATCATATAGTGCTGACTTGGATGGTAAGGGTGCTGCTACCGGCACTTTCGTACTTCTCTTATCAGGATTCAACATCATACCATGTCCGACATTCACATAGTATTCATATAGTCCTCACTACAATCCCACATCTCCACCGCCGGAGTTCGTATGGTTGCACCGACAACATGTTGTTGCCACTCAGTGAATAAGTACGACCCCAAGGGTAGTACGGCGGGACATAGGTCGACGGTTTCTTCCTTTTGCAGCGGTCCTCAATTTCAACGTGCTCGGGATAGTCTGTACGTAACCAAACTGACGAAGCACTCTATCTGGGATGTGAGGCTCCTCAGTTTCATGACAAAATATCGGACCTCTAAATAGTGCAACTGGTTGCACAGGACGAGTGCTATTTCGCAGATCCTGATATGGATGCCAAATAATCTACAAGATGCATTCATTACTTAAGGAGTTACTAATTAATGTGGAATACTAGAGTGGTAAGTAAATGCTAGTTCAAGTTACTATTGTTTCACCTCCTTTGCCCTCAGATCTTCTAGAGCAACACGTAGGGTAGCCAACGTATGTGGATGTCTGGTATCTATCTTTGCCGGCCTCCACCTACCATCCTGGGCATCTGCTCATCATAATTTCGATTAAGAGTAGCCCTATTGAGCGTCGAAAAATGCTCATATATCCACGCCTGAAATTTAAAAATATAATAATGTTATCGTTATCGACATAATTTTATCGGGTTCTATAGACACAGTATGCTAGGGTTTGCTTACATGGAGCAGTGTTTGACAACCAGCTATTGTCTTCGACTCGACTCGAGATGCAGCACCAAGTTCGCGGTAGAGGTGTGCTAGTATACCACTTCCGAATGATATTTGATCCACAGCGTTCAAGTCCCTAAAATTGTTTAGATATTTTGCATGTATCGCGGTCCGGACTTGTCTGTAATGCCGACGGCCCCTAGGATGAACTGCATGTATCCACGGGCCAGGGGTCGTCATTAGCATTGTTGTCGTCGGCGTCGGCGTCGTCATCATTGAATGTATTCCTAAAAAACTTAAAGGAACTCCATAAGACTTCTTAAATTCGGATTGTGACAAAAGTCTGGGACTCAACACCGAGACAATTGGCCACCAAATCCACCATCTCATCATACAGGTCGAAGTCGCCCTCGGAATAATCCATCGACATTTGACGACCATCAACTCTAAGCCCTAAAATGTGGTGGACATCATCAAGGGTGATTGTCAATTCTCCGTCTGCGAGATGGAAGCTGTTAGTTTCTGGATGCCAGCGCTCCACAAATGCATAAATCAGTGCGTGGTCCAATATCTGATACGAGTATTTTGCCGAATACTGCAATCCGGTGGGGGGTGATTTTTTCTTTCATACTCTCTTTCAACTCATCAAATCCCCACGTACTACACATCTTCGCATGGTTTATTACCCTCAAAAGGCGCGAACTTTTCTGCAAAAAAACAAAACAAAACAAAGATTCAATATTACATATAACTATTATTTCGAATAGTTAATCTATATTCAAGGTAAGTAACTAACCGGATCCTTCCATATTTCATAAGAAATGTGGTTCTCGATTGACGTCAAAATAGAGCAACCATTTGGGCCCGCATCTTCCTCTTCCTCTCCTCGGCTACTTGAGAAGGACCCGATCCAGCGTCATCTCTCATTCGAGCAATGGGTACATCATCATCATCGGAGGAATCATCACGACGAGTCGTCGCTTTCTTCGAACGCCTTGCAACATGTTTCGTTCCACGGTTCTTATTTGTGAGGCTGGTTCGGGTTCTCTGATTGCTAGCCCTTTCTCGAGAACTCTACCAGCTTCACGCGCTTGCGATCCGATGCGGTAGGATTTTCTTTCGGGCCTGGCCTCAACATCCTTCTCCTTTCTCTTCTTTTCATGACTATTATTGAATATTAATTACATATTAAAATGTATGGCATGCCCAAATGTTGCTGTTCCACTAGTGCAGACATTGGACTGCCCAATATTCTAGCAGTCCTGACTGTATAATGGACTGCCAGTTTGAATGGGCAGCCCTGGCTCAGGACATGTGTAACAATGGACTGCCAAATTTTGGCAGTCCAACATACAGTTAGGACTGCCAGAAAAGAGGGCAGTCCTAACTCACATCATGTGTAAGAAAGGACTGCCCACTTTTCTGGCAGTCCTAACTTTATGTTGGACTGCCAAAATTTGGGCAGTCCATTGTTACACATGTTATGCCAATGGACTGCTCATTTTCCTGGCAGTCCAACATAGAGTCAGGACTGCCAGAAAAGTGGGCAGTCCATTGTTACACATGTTATGCCAATGGACTGCATTTTTCTGGCAGTCCAACATACAGTCAGGACTGCCAGAAGAATGGACAGTCCTTTGCTACACATGTTATGCCAATGGACTGCTTTTTCTGGCAGTCCAACATACAGTCAGGACTGCCAGAAGAATGGGCAGTCCTGGACGACGCCAAATTTTGGCAATCACGTATGCTACGGTTTACTTCCCTCCTCCGAATATAGTTTCATTCACATTACAATAATTGCAATTGAAATAAATAATGTAATTCATCCTTCAATTTTTCAGAGAATTTCTACGGTTTTCGAAAGAAATGGAGAAAATTAACAAAGATTTCGTACCTTGTTTGCGAGGAACGTTTGGGGGCCATCGTTCTCCTTGAAAGAGAGAAGAGGACGTGGAGAAGAAGAGGAAGATGATGAAGATGCTCGGCTAGTGGTGGAGAATGGAGTTAGTGTTTAGGGCTTAGGAGGAAGAAGAAGAGAGAAGTTAGGGTTTAGTGTGTTGCCAAATGAGACAAAATTTGTTTGGGGGGGGGGGGGGCGGGATTACTTTGGGACAGCCTCAGATCAAATAAATGGGTCGTCCTGAGTAAAACCCAAAAATAATTGGGCTAGCCCCAATCCGGGCTAGCCCTGATAAAAACTGAAGTGCCTTTATAACTACCTTTTTTTACTAAGGACCACCAACTTAAAATTTTAAAAAAATTACAAGTTTACCATTTTGAAAATACTAAGGGCCACCCATTTCTGTCAATCGAGGACTGCAGGACTTGCCTGCAGTCCAAAGTGAAGACAGGACTGCAGTGCTTGCCTGCAGTCCTCGATTGACAAAAGTTTTTTTCTAATTTTTTTAAAACTTCCAACCTACAGTGACTGCAGGGCTTGCCTGCAGTCCAAAATGAAGACAGGACTGCAGGTTGGCCTGCAGTCCTCGCCATGGGGAGGGAGGAGGGGGGAAAAGAAATTTCTCAGTCATGAGGAAGTGGGCTCTCCCTTCCATTCTCCTCCTCGTCATCCTCCTCTCCAACCTTTTCGATCATGGTGAATTCGTAAAAAATCTAGGGTTTCCTGGTCCGGATCTAGGGTTTATGGAGAGATTCGTCACTTTGACCCCCCCCCCCCCCCCAATTTTCTTCTTCCAGGTCGTAAGCTCCACACGAACGCGGAGGATGACAGCGACGAGCTCGTCGATCCTCCAAAGGTGGAGGAGAAGCTCGGCGCCGTTGTCCATGGAGGTCTGTCCACCGACTTCGTAAGTTCCAGGCGAAGGGAGCGGTGCTCAGCGAGGAGGTTGTGAATGGGGATGAGGTTGTGAACCTCGGGGAAGCGGCGGGAGGGGTGCTCGGCCGGGCCGACGCCGCCGAGGGGGTTGCCCTTAGTAATCTTGTTCAATTTTGGTTGCCCTTAATAAAAAAAAAAAGTCAGTCATGGTTGTCCTTAGTAGGATAGTTGTCTTTAGTAAAAAGGGAGTGGCCTTTAACATTTGCCTTTTTTTTTTCCCTCTTCATCATCTACATCTACTTTCAACTGAACACATTCAAGGCTAGCTAGCTAGCTTTCAAGATGGCATGTTACTTGACCCGTCTCTTGGGTGACAATTATGCTTGAGAGTTCAATTGACATCATAACTAACAATCCCTAAATTGGAACCATGGCTCACATGTTACTTAGAGTGCAATTTTTGGCCTTTTTTTTGCGTTTAAATATCACGAATGTTTAATTTCCTACGACTTGCTATTATAAACTATTTTACTGAACTTTCAAAAGTAAGTACTTAACCATCATCCGTCGATTTTCAAGCAGATCAGATTTAGCCACTTGCACATGAGTACTTTTGTACCTTTATAGATTTGTATGTAGGAATGGCAACGGGACAGGCAGGACTCGAGTCATATTTTCCATTTCTGTTTTCGAGTAGTGTTTCAATTCTTATTTCCGTTTCCGTTCTCCGTTGGGTTTAATTTTTTACTTCCATCCCCATCTCCGTTAAATAAAGCATTTTTCGTCCTCATTGTCGTCCCGTTAGTACTTTCGGGGCCGGATTTTCTCTTCTCTGTCTCTCGTTCGGTTAACAATTTTTTATGTACATTATAAGCTTAAAAATTTTATTTCATTCAAAAAATTACAAGGCATGTTAATAATGGTTTTCATAAAATAAATATATATAGTACTAGATAAGATCAAGAGAGCATATAATTTTCAATGGGTTGCACATATGAATATGAGTATAAGTAACCGGGGTCGAAGATTTATCGCGGTGGAGAATATTATATCCATATCCGTCTCCGAATTCGATGGAATTTTTTTTTTAATTCTCATCCCCGTTCTCATCGGGGTATTGCCATCCCTATTTGTATGGGAAGATTGGATTCGGAAAGATGAAGGGTTTTATGTATAAAATAGGTTTTTTTAGTAGTTAAAAATGACTTTAATGCAAAGTGTATCTATTAATATATTCTCATAAGGACTAAATGATATTTTTACACTTTCAGTTTACCATGTTAAGGAAATAAAATGCAAAAACTAGTTTACTATAGCAAGTCGCAAACAAAAAATAATTTAGCAAGTTGCAAAATTTTGAATGTTCGCCGTATCGAAAGTGCAAACTAGTTAGGCTCAATTTTATAACCGGAAAAAGAAACCAAAAATTAAAAATTATAATAAAAAAATTTAATTGGACATGTCAAGACTTAAACTATAAAATTCAGTGTCTAAATGCTAATTAACCCGGCTTCAAACTGCTCTCTCAAAGTACAAGATTCTGAAAGGCCGGTGAACTGAGTACCGGTAGCTGTGCACATACATTTTGAGCTCTCCCAAAAAAAACTTTCTGCTTTGGTGACATTGCATTTGATTCTTAAGACACTGCCGGTAACACTAATATTCTGATTATGGCAGGTGGAAGTTAAGCCATTTCAATTGGCTGAAAGTGCTGGAAGCAGCTGTTGGGAATATTCTAAGTAAATGAATAATGTCCAAAGGTTGTGTCTATTTGAAAAGATGTGTCCTTCCCAAATGGTGTGTCGCTTCCAAACAGTATGTTCGTTTACATATTGTGTCTCTTCGTCATTTATAAAATGTATAGTCCGGTCAGTGTTTCATTTCCCCCCATTCATACATTCAAGTACTCAGTTCCAGAGAGAGACTACATTGATTGTTTCGTCAAGTTCCTGCAGTTTGAAGTGTTGCTATCGGAGGAGGAGTTCTATTGTATCCTGGGAGGCTAAATCACCATTCAACCGTAAGCATCTGTGTTACCTTAAGGACGTTGAACCGAGTTCAAGTCTCGGTCTCGGTCAGATTTTATAATTTTCAGTTTCTATTAACAGAAGCATCCTGCATCGAAAGACAAACTATTAATCGATCTCGGATCATAAAACGCGACAATTATGATTGGTGTTAGAACTAATGTACGAAAAAACCAATAATAACTAGCAAAATCGGTTACCAGTAACAGAACGTTTCGATATATTCAAGATTCACCTTGAACATCAGTATCCAAGGCAGAACACAGGCAAAGGCGTGGAGGGAGATAGGAGCATGTGTAGAATTTTAGGCATCGGAGTGAGCTGGAGCACGATAGACAGATACAGATGCAGAGTTAGTTGGAGCCAGCGCACATTCATTGTGATTCTCTGAATATAAAGCAAATTCAGAAGTTGCACAACAAATCCTCATCCACAGTGGATAAATTTCCTTCTGATGAGCTGAAATCTTCAATAGTAAAAAGAATCATCAGTCCAGTCAGTCCAGATGTAACATGAAGAATGCAAACATAGTTTAAAAAAAAAATTACAGAGCTATTCAAGCAGTAGGCAATTGAAACTGTAGAGAATAATTGTTGTGTGTTTTATTGATTGGCTACTCCACTATTTATAGGGAGTCTAGCTCCTCTTCATACTACATTTCCTAATGTGGGACTAAAGTCCCTTATTAGTTCTCAACACTCTCCCTCAAGATGGGCGATAGATATTAATCATTCCCATCTTGTTACATAGCTTCGACAGACTTAATGAACTAAGACCCTTAGTCAGACAGTCTGCCACTTGTTCTTCTGAGCGAACATGATCAATTTTCAGTATCCCTTGTTCCAGCTTCACTTTGATGAAGAATCGATCGATCTCGATGTGCTTCGTTCTGTCGTGCTGAACTGGATTGTTAGCAATACTTATTGCAGCTTGACTATCGCTCAGAAGACGTAACGATGCTCCCTTGTCCAGCTTCAACTCTGTCAGCAACGCTTTCACCCACAGCAATTCCGACACTCCCAAAGCCATTGCTCTGTATTCTGCTTCAGCTGTAGACCGTGCTACCACTGACTGTTTCTTGCTTCTCCATGAGACCAAGTTTCCTCCTACAAAGACACAATATCCCGTGGTAGACCTTCTATCGTCTATACATCTCGTCCAGTCTGCATCGCAGTATCCCTCAACTTCTATACTTCTATTCTTCTTGAACCATAGCCCTTTCCCCGGCGTCCCTTTCAGATATCTCAAGATTTGAAGTACTGCATCCATATGACCCGTTCTTGGATCATGCATGTAGCGACTTACTACATTCACCGCAAATGAGATATCAGGACGAGTGTGCCCCAGATAAATCAATCTCCCTACAAGTCGTTGACATCTTTCACGATCAACTGGCTCTCCTGCTTCTGCTCCCAACTTGCACTTCTGGTCAATTGGAGTAACTGCTGCTTTGCATCCCAGCATCCCTGTCTCCTTCAGCAGATCTAGTGCGCATTTTCTCTGTGAGAGAACAATTCCTTGTTCGCCTTCACACACCTCGATACCTAGGAAGTACCTCATTGCTCCTAAATCCTTCACCTCAAACTCCTTCACGAGTTTTGACTTCAGCTTAGCGATCTCGACTTCATCATTACCTGTTATTACTATATCATCCACGTATACAGCAAGTATAGTGATGTGGCCTCTTGCATGCTGAAGAAAGACCGTATGATCTGCATTTGCTTGATGGTATCCCATGCCTGTAACAGCCTTACTGAATCTGTCAAACCAGGCTCGAGAAGATTGCTTGAGTCCATATAGCGACTTCTTTAGTTTGTACACTTTTCCATGAGACGTCCCTCCGTCTGATTCTGTAGCGTAGCACCCTGGCGGGAGTTCCATGTACACTTCTTCTTGTAGGTCCCCATGGAGAAAGGCATTATTCACATCTAACTGATATAGCTTCCACCATAGTTTGCTGCAATGGAGACCAGAGTTCTTACGGTGCTCATTTTCGTTACTGGAGCAAACGTCTCATCATAGTCGATGCCATATGATTGTGTGTATCCTTTTGCAACCAACCTCGTCTTGTATCGTTCCACTTTTCCTTCTGACGTCTCCTTTACTGTGTACACCTATTTGCATTCCACAGTTTTCTTCCCTTTGGGTAATGGAACCAGCTCCCACGTCTTATTTTTCTCCAGTGTCCCAAGTTCTTCCATCATTGCAGCTTTCCACCTTAGATCTTTCTTTGCTTCCTGCCAACACTTGGACAACGAAGTAGAGTCTAATGATGCAATGAAGGCTCGATAATTCAAAAAAATATTAGAATAAGAGGTAGTTGGCAATATCATGTTCATAATCATCAAAACGACTAGAAGCCTTACCCGCATTGATGCGAGAAGATCTCCTTAAGGGAGCAATAGGTGGTGGAGAGATCATACCATCAGAGTCAGAGAGATCCGCATCATAATCAGATTGATTCAGTGTGGGGGCAACACCTTCAAGAGTTGGGGCAGGAGTAGACGAGGGACTTGGTACAGTAGGCACAGGGCACGGTACAGGCACAGTACTGGACTTCTGATGTCTCCTTCTGTAGACTTGGAGCTCCTTTTCCATTGTCTGCTGCTCCCCCTGTTTAACATATGTATCTTCTTCATCTTCTGTATCGGAGTCACTGCTTTCTTCCCCATTCGTCCAATTTTCTACGACCGGACATGGGACCGATCCGACTACCACAGATGGGCGTAATTTCTTCCCCTCACATCTAACACCCTCTATGTTAGGTGTGTCACCAAATGCCGAATCGTCATCCGAACCACCATAATATGGTTCCAGTTCTCTGAATGTAACGTCCATGGTTACAAACATCTTCCGCTCAACTGGGCTCCAACATGCGTATCCATTCTGAGTTACCGTGTACCCGACAAAGACACATTTAACCGCTCTAGGATCCAGTTTGCCAACTCCTGGCCTATTATCGTGGACAAAACATACACACCCAAATACTTTCGGTGGAACAGTGTACGTGGTTGCACCAGTAAGCATCTCCAGCAGTGTCTTCCAGTCCAATACCTGAGATGGCATTCTGTTGATGAGATAAGATGCCGTTAACACCGTCTGCCCCCATAAGTGTTTCGGAAAATTCATAGCCAGCATCATCGTCCGTGCGACCTCCAGCAGGTGTCTGTTTTTTCCGTTCGGCCACACCATTTTGTGCCGGTGTATAGGCACAGAAAATTTGGTGTAGTAAGCCATGAGTGGATAAATACTCAACAACCTTCCTATTTGTATACTCCGTTCCATTGTCAGACTGTAAGCACTTAATTTTAGTGCCATATTGAGTTTCTATCCGGCGATGAAAGTCTCGAAACGCCTCAAAGACGTCACTTTTATTCTTCATAAGGTACACCCATGTCACGCGAGTATAACAATCAATAAAAGTGACGAACCATCGAAAACCGTTAATACCGGTTGTAGGACAAGGGCCCCATACGTCTGAATGTATCATATCAAAAGCAGCCGAACTCCTACTACCTGAACTCACATACGTGCTTCTGGTATGTTTATCCAACTCACAAGCATGACAAAATAACTTCTCTTTATTAGCCCTTTGGTATAAGGACGGATACATTCGACTAATAATTTTAAAAGAAGAATGACCAACACGTCGGTGGTGGAGTAGCAATTCATCTTCTACACTGCGCCGTGAAACTTCCGGTGGTGTGTCTGCTACCAGAGATGCCAAAGCTTTGTCCAGTCCAGTTATGTCCAAGTACCACAGCCCCTTATGCCATGTGCCAGTCCCTAGTCGTCGTCCTATCCCCTTCTCCTGAAAAGTCACCGTAGGAATGTCAAAGGAAACAGTACAGTTAAGATCAAGGATAATGGCACTAATAGAAAGAAGATTTACAGGAAAGGACGGAGCATGTAAGACATTGGTGAGAGTGAGAGAAGGGGTGCATGCGACAGTGTCTTTACCCATGACAGGGCAGGAGTTACCATAAGCAGTCTGAATGCTCTCCGGCGTCAGTAGGGGAGTATAGTCCTGGAACTCACCGCGGGATCCCGTGACATTGCGAGATGCCCCAGAGTCTATAATCCAACCTGGTTGGTGGACAGCTGCTGCAAGAGCACGCGCAGGTATACCTGTGCCGGTTTGGGCAAAGCAAGTGATGTGGTCCTCCGAGGTAGATGACGTCCCATTACTGCCGTCCGAACCCAGCTTCGTGCCGTGTAACTTCGCGAGGAACTCATTCTCAAGAGGGGTTAACTCAGCCAGGTGATTTTCGCCCCCTTCTTCCGCCAGATTAGCTTTGTGTCCTCCAGAATAATTTCCCTTCTACCAGCATAATCGCCTCTACCACCACGACGTCCTCCGCGACCCCGTGCACGATCACTCGAATGACTGTACAGGGGTTTTGGACAAAATCTGATGTAATGTCCTGAGTCACCACAGTTGTGGCAAACACCGGCCACAGAGGGAGGCTGATTGAAGGCGGTAAGGGCAGACTTGTCAACAGTGGCTTGCTCCCCCTGGAAAGAGCCCTTGTTGGGCATCAACTTCAAGCGAGCCTCTTCTTGTGCCATGGCGGCTATGGCTTCTTCTAAGGTGGGAAGCATGGGCTGTGCCAGAAGTACATTCCTTCTATTCTCAAATACGGGGTTAAGACCCTTCAAGAACTTCATCATCCGTTGACGCGAAATATAATCCAAGAATTTTTGAAAATGTTTCGCAAATGCGGGTTCGACTTGGGCATCTTCCATCCCAAGAGGATCATAGTGATCCAGATCAGAGCGGAACTTCTTCAACTGTGCTGCATACTCAGAGATGGTGCGGTCGTCCTGGGCCACCCTATCAAGTTCATCCTGCAGTTGGAAGACTCGCATAGGATTGCCCGAGTCAGAGTACATATCCTTCAAAGTCCGTCATATATCAGCAGCAGCCTCCATCGCCTCTACATTGTCCGACACCTGGTAGGTCAAGGAGGTGGTCAACCATCCAGCCACAACATTGTTGACAATTTCCCAAACAGCAAACTCTTTTGAGGAGGGATCATCTGGCGCCTTGGTTTGGCCATTGACGTAGCCAACCAAGCCACGTCCCTTCAGCGTCCGCATGGCCTGCCGTGACCATTTCAAGTAATTGGACGTGCCTTCCAACTTCGTCTCCAGCTTATCCAGCTTCCCCATTTTGTAGGGTGACAGATCCACATCAGTATGGATCACACGTAGGGTCGTCTCGGTTAATCTCTTTGATAAAATATCATCTACCAAGGCCTTCATCTCATCTGCTGTCAGTTTACCACTGATCGAATCCATGGCGTCTGCAACGGTGATTCGTCGTCGTCGTCGTCTACGTCGGCTTCGTCGTCGTCGTCGTCGTCGTCGTCTTCTTTATGTAAAGTCTTCAACGGAGACCTTACGACTGCGCGGTCAACGTGGCCAACACCGGCGCGCGCATGTAGATCCTAATTTGCAGATCGAGAACGGAAAACAAATAAAGCATTTGTAATTCCGGAGGGCGTAATCTAGGAACAGAAGGTGCAAATAATGCATTTGACAGCCATCCGTCGTCGAAAAACTGCCCACATAATCTCTCTCTCAAAATTAGGGGGGTTTTTTTTTCGAAAAAAAGGAGGGGGGGCGTCGGGGGGGGGGACTGTCGGGTGGGGCGTCGGGGGGGGGGGGGGGGGGGGCGTCGGTGTGGGGGGGGGGGGGGGAAGGTGGGGACGGCCGGGGGGGGGGGGGGAGAGGGGGGGTGGGGGAGGGGGGGGGGACTGCCGGTGGGGAAAAGGGGGGGGGACTGCCGGGTGGGAAAAGGGGGGGGGAGGATTTTTTTTTTTTTTTTTTTTTTCTGGTTATGGCTCTGATACCATGTAGAGAATAATTGTTGTGTGTTTTATTGATTGGCTACTCCACTATTTATAGGGAGTCTAGCTCCTCTTCATACTACATTTTCCAATGTGGGACTAAAGTCCCTTATTAGTTTTCAACAGAAACTAAAAGCTCCGAAGCAGAAGCTTTCGCTTCAATGATCCTTCCATGTAACATCCATGTTCTTCCAGTCCAGTAGCTAGATTACCTAGCTAGGGTGAAGTTATGTATGTTAGCATATGAAATTACAATGGTTTACCACTAAAACATCGAAAGGCTTCTCGAACTAAACTTGTATAGTAGGTGTTCTAGTTTCCCATTAAACTACTTATAACTTTTAGAAACCTGTTCTTTCAAATGTTTCTAATAACTCACTGGAAAAGCGGTTTGATGCAAGAAAAAAACATTGGGTAATAGAACAAGGAGCTACATGTTGAAACCCAAAAATATATGAAAGCTAGCATTAAACGGTAAGTGAAGTTCTGATTCATAAACAAGTAGCAGAGCAGATTTTACTAATAAATGGAAATATAATCATCCAGTTTCTAGCAGTTGAGGAATATAGCATTGTAATAAATTGAATCGCGTTCTTGGCAATATTTGTGCACAATGCATACTGTTCCCATAATCTGACACTTCGACAGTGGAAGATGTAACCAATTACCAAGGTATGGAAGCTATAACTTCATGGTAAGGCGTATTAGGATTTCATGCCAGTCTACTGATACGTAGGAACACCATTACCATATCCACATGCTTTGTATAATAATTTGAAAACTAATGCACAATATATGCTATATAGTATAGAGGCAAAAATGGAGTTCCAAAAATTTTCGGAAATTTACTTGGAATCAGAGACTTGTATGGCAATCTCTCTTGCCATATCCACCCATGGAACCCACATAAATAAGCATGATCCAATTTGAATTTTATTTGCATTCTAGATAAACCTTTTAGATAAGAGAGGCTTTCAAGATTTATTATAAGAGTTGTAGGCTTTTAGCATTGTAGATGTAACTAGAAACTATGTACTTGCGTAGATAAAGAATCTAATTACACATACAAATACAAGCCAAATATACATCATCCAAATGATTGGATCAGCTGCATTGCGAAACCAATTATAAGAACTTATGAGGGTTAGTGTGATGGTGTGGATTGGTTCTCGCATCCAGGAAGATCCGAAGATGCAGGTTCATGTCTCAGACAGCCTGTCCATAGATAGGGATAACCCTCCCCATACCTTGCATTAGCAAAAGCCTCCTGGTATATCTTATCCATATTATTAAGCGCAAAGTTAAGTCTGTAACTTACATTATATTACTACCCAGCACACAGTAGTACATCCTACTATAACTTATGGATTTGTTTAGTAGTCTTACTAAATATTATGGATTCTCAAAAATCCTAAATAGGAGTTGTCAACATACAAATTGGTACATTTCCAACATGCCTCATATATGACATATGTGGACACGGCAAAATGATGTCCCTTTCATGTATGTACCCCTGTCCATGTCCGTAACAGTACCTATTTGAAAATGTCCGTATCCATATTGTGTCAGCATCCATACCCGTGTCCGTATTCATGCAACATACTATATGACAAATGCAGCAATTCAATCCAATAGAGAGCATCCATCACACTTGTGACACCTTCCATATTAGTGGAACAAGTTACTAACAATGAAGTAGAATATGACATTCACAGTTTTGTTTTCTTTTTTCCCTTCACAGTAGTAATAGGCTGACAGGCAAACGGAATAAATTGACAAAGGAGATCCAGAAATGTCTTTTATATATATATATATATATATATATATATTTTTTTTATTTTTTTATTTTTTATGTCTTATATATATATATATATATATATATATATATATATATATATTTATATATATATATATATATAGAGAGAGAGAGAGAGAGAGAGAAAACTTTCTTCACAAACAGTTTTTGCACCCTAAAATTTATTTCTAGGTAGGACTCTGGGTACATCAGTGTCCCAAGTCAGGATAAAAATTGCAGAGAAGAGCGACTTCGGTTATATATATATATATATATATATATATATATATATATATATATATATATATAAAATAAAACAGGGAATAGAATGCAGGGTGAACTATATTTTAAATAAACCTAGGAAATATAAATTAGGTAAAACGGAAAGTAGAGAAGGTAGCAATTAGGGGGCGTTTGGTATGCGGAAATTCCTTGGAAAACTATATAGCCGGAAATTCTATATTCCCATGTTTGGTGACTATATAGCCGGAAATTCTATATTCCCGGGAATCAAATTCCAAGGAATTAAATTCCTTGAAAAATTACATTTCCATGTTGGTGACTATATAAATATTCCAGGGGAAAAAATAAAAAATAATAAAAACGAAAAAAAAATGAACAAATAAAAAAAAAACCAAAAACGAAAAAATGTCAAAAAGGAAAAGAAAAAAAAAAGGACAAAAGTCGGTAATAACGACATAAAGGAGACAAAAACGACAAAAAATAACCAAAAAGCGACAAAAACGACAAAAAATCGGTTAAAACGACAAAAAATGACCAAAAAACGACAAAAAAGGGTAAAAACCAAAAAATGACAAACACGACAAAAAACGACATAAAATTGGTAAAAACGAAAAAAAATGCGACAAAAACGACAAAAAAGACAAAATCAGTAAAAGCCCCCTTAAAGATAACTTGGAATAAAAAAAATACCGCGTACCAAACGCCCCCTTAAAGATAACTTGGATTTATCGCAGTAATCGAGTCCTCTCTTCAGTCTGTCTTTCGACATTTACAAAATACAATCTATCCTAACATACCCTATGGAAGTTACACAGAATCATGTGCACACCCATCTCATATCCCTTCAGTAATGCCTTTTCTCCATGATGTCCTCTTTAACCTCCTAGGTAATATCCGTCATCAAAGCTTTTAGCACACTATGTTTCCGTATCTGTACTGTGTCCATCAACGTCTTGATGGCTGTATCATGTGTGCAACATAGGTAACTACTTATAAAAATGTATGTATCCCATATTCGTATCATATCCTTATCCGTATCTGTGTCCATATTAGTGCAATTAGTAGGACGTATCCTACGATTTTATGTTCGTGTATGGTACAGCATAGGGCATACAGTCTCCCATCCATGAGAGACTCATCTCAAGATCTGTTTTACATCCCATTCATCCTTGCAAAGCTGGATTCGAGGTTCGCATTATCGGTATCGGAATTGGTATTGGACCATTCCTATGAGTATCGGTATCGGCTATATTGGTAGTATCGGTGGTTTTGGATAGGAGTATCGGATTTTTTTGGGTATCGGAAAACAGATAATTAGTAATAAATGATTAACATTTAAAAAAATATTTGATACGTTTAGCATAATTTTAACTATTTCCAATGTTATTTCTTGGTAGTTTAGAAATTAAATGAAATAGGAGTCACCATTACCGATTGGTTTACATGCAATAGATAAATTTTCTTCTTTTACATGCTTTACAACCTTATTATGCTTTAAACCTTTCCTGATTTTCTCTCAATTTTCTTTGCCTCAATGTCAGTACCGATCAGTATCGGGTATCGATCGGTATCGGATCGGGACATGCCAAACCGTATCGGTATCGGCCGTATCGGATCGGTATCCGCCGATACTGTAAACTATGTATTGTGAACCATTTTTCTTTCTTGCTCCTTTCCTTTGGCAAATTCATTTCCCAAGGCTCTGATTCCACGAAACAAACGTACAAACGTTGGGTGGGTTAGAAGAAAGCAATCATGTACAGCTTTCAACCATCAACAGTTCACCAAATTCAAAACATAAAAAATAAATGTTGCCAGTTAACTAGAATTTATGGAACATGGCATCCATGTATCAACTATAGGATTTGGCCGCACCAAACCTGTCGGCCTTCCTACTAAATCCACAGCATTAAACCTACTCTAACGCACCAGGAGTGTCACGCCCCGATTCGGGAATCGTTCGCCTCCGCTTAGATTCACGCCGAATCGTTCGTCCTCGCTAAGACGTGATGCCGTACAAGTCTGGAATTGCACTTGTACAAGGCGTGCTCGTGTTCCTTTTATAAAAGAGACATTTTGAATAGAGATTCGCAGCGGATGATAGAGAAGTTTTGGCAACACAGATATGATCTGAAATAAGTTCTTTATTGATATCTTTGAAATTACATTGCATAAACATAAGGCTCTCAAACAGCCGAGATGAAAGGCCAAACTTGGCTACAACTTGCAGAAATATTGAAATGAGATACAACTTGTTCCATACATCATATCCCTTTATTAATAATGCGACAATAACCACCTTCAGCAAAATGCCTTCTTCTTCAAGTGGAAACTTCAAGATGTACGAAGCTTCTAAAGAGTCGGACAGCAAGCCTTCAGCGTCTATGATTATCCACTAGGTTCCCGGCACCTGTGGAGACGAGGGTCAGTACATTGCCACATATGTACTGGTGAGCGGCCGTAACCAATCTCACCATAAATCAACAGTAGTAAAATTACATGAATGTTCACTATTGCTTTGTATTCTTTCTATCTTGCCTTAGGGTCCATTAACAATTCATATATTTGATGAGAAATATAAGAAGCATACAGTGATGTTAGAAACATAAGCAATTCATGTTGTTCTAACATAAGCAGTTCATATTGATCACCAATTTGGTGAATCTTACCCACGGTCGATAGCCATCCCTGTACATATTTATGAATACCACTTACTCTGCCTGCATAAGACAATGTTAGCTATGCCACCTGTCTATATGAAGGTCACTGACTACACGCCATCTGGGACATCTTGGTCGGACGGCTCCCCTTCATCGGTGGGTAGCTAGCCCATCCGGAAGGTTCCCGAAAGACCGTGCTACTACTTCAGCACGGCGTTCCTCCTAGGCCGAATCGGTTCCGTGGCCTCGGAGTACCGTTCGAGGAACTACCTTGTATACAAGTTGTCCATGACCATGCATGCAATGCAACTTAACTAATAAGGGACATGACATGCATGATAATAGCATCTTCCACACATAGTCGTAGTTCTCATTTTATCTTGCCATTTTCCCATCTTTCCAACTTGCCATCTTACCATCTTACTTTGAGCCATAGGCTCGCATATTCGTTCATCCAACCAAGGGACTATTCATGTTTAACCCATTCTTTCGAACCGAAGTCCGATATACTTACCGCCCAATACTTGGGTCTTTGCATCACCTGTTAAACAATTCATATAGCATACGAGCATCATTCGATTTACAACATAAGCCTAGCCATGTGATAATTTATCTTTCATTATCTTTCCCATATTATTACTAGGCATCTTTTATTAAGCACCGAACGCAATAACAAGTCTACCATTGTTATGCGCGAAGATCAAGGATCGTCGAAGGATCAAAGCCACTCACTTGTTGGTGAATTGCCGAGAGAAAGAGGTCTTCCACGCAACGTCACCCGAGGTTCACCGCGTTAGCACCTGCATTGGCACCAACGTCTGGTCAGCATACTTCTTCTCTTTCTCTCAGTTATTCGATATGAAATGCGTAGACGGTGAAGGTAAATCCATGAAAACATTCATCGAAAACAATCACGAAAACGCACACAAAAGCCAACAGCAAAAGCGACATCAAAAACCAGCAGGGCAACGGTCTCGGGGCAAGCGACTCTTATATAGAACTCTTCCCCCAAGACGCGCGCCACTGCATCTTGGGCATCATTTCAAAAGAGTCCAATCCATAACGAGGAAAGGATCTCAATTTATTATCCCGCGATCCTGGTAAAGTTTCCCCAATTCTCATCCGACTCGGCCATTCGGCCGCTAGCCCGCACCGTGCTCCGCAACGGATTCAGGGCATTACAAGGAGCTCAAGGCATGAGTCTCAAAAGGCTAAAAGCTTGCAGTATGATGATTTAACAGGAGTTTCACAGTACGGAGCCCGTTAGGGGTGCAACTCGGGCGGGCTAAATCCGAGCCCAATCCGATAAACCGGCCAATGGGTTGGATTAGGGTTGAAGATATTTGGGCTCGGAGTTGGGTTCTGGTTAAAATATTTGAACCCGATCAAAATTCGGATTGGGCTCGGATTCATGTGTCGGTTTATCCAAAGAACCCGAAACCTGACATACATATAACTTCTGGAAATTGCTGAGAAACCCAATTTCGGGGTGGACTTTTATGAAATGTCCACCCGCTGGATAAGTTTTATGAAATACCCAGAATTAAGTATTTTCACGTTAAATATTCCAAGATTCCCTTTTAGATGCCACCCGCTAGAAACTGCTATTTTTATAATACCGAAACTACCCCTCCGCGCGAATTGGTCATCTATATGTATTTGAATTCAAAAAACTCAGATCTGGATTGCGATTTTCATCTTCTTCTTCTTCACGGGAAATCTGAATTTCATTGCTCTCATATTCAGCAGAGATCGCAAAGATCGTTCGTAGTTCGGTGTGTTTTTCTTTAGTCGAACTCAGATCATCGCTCGTCATCATCATCACCATCATCATCATCTTCATCGTGGAGACATTTGAACTCAGATCTTCAATTGTGGAGAGAAGATCTTTCTTCTTCTTTTCCATAAGAATTATCATCGCTTTGAAAGAAGAACGAAACTCTTTATTCCTGAAAAAACTAAATTACACGTTTTAACACTGGAAATGACCATTCTCCGTCTTAATTAGGACGGAGAATGGCATTCTCCGTCTTAATTAGGACGGAGAATGCCATTCTCCGTCCTAATTAACACGGAGAATGACATTCTCCGTTTCCGTCTTAATTAGGACGGAGAATGTCATTCTCCGTCTTAATTAGGACGGAGAATGGCATTCTCCGTCTTATTTAAGACGAAGAATGGCATTCTCCGTCCTAATTAACACGGAGAATGGCATTTTCCGTGTTTCTAACACGGAGAATGGTCATTCTCCTGCGTTTTAACACTAGAATGACCATTCTCCGTGATAAATTACACGGAGAATGGCATTCTCCGTCCTAATTAAGACGGAGAATGGTCATTCTCCGTTTAATTTAGCACGGAGAATGGTCATTCTCCGTCTTAATTAGGACGGAGAATGCCATTCTCCGTTTTATTTAACACGGAGAATGACATTCTCCGTTTCATTTAACACGGAGAATGGCATTCTCCGTATTTCTAACACGGAGAATGGTCATTCTCCTGCGTTTTAACACTGGAATGACCATTCTCCGTGTAAATTAAGACGGAGAATGTCATTCTCCGTCCTAATTAAGACGGAGAATGGTCATTCTCCGTGTAAATTAAGACGGAGAATGCCATTCTCCTGCATTTTATGGTTAGCTGAAACTTTGGAGGGCCATAACTTTTGACTGGGAGGTCGAAACGAGGTTCCGTTTGTCGCAAAATGAGCGTATCGTCGAGGAGACTGAAAGTAACAGCTTTATCGTTAGACGACCTTCCGAAATTTTAGATTCACAAAAAAATGATGTTTGGACCTCCGTTTTAGCACTTTTGTCGTTCGTCCCGGTCTTTCCGAAATTTTTCGACGAGTTTTTGAAGATTTTTGAGGAAAAAACCTAGATTCGAAAGTGAGCAGCGTATGGAAGAAGATGGAGTATTGAAACGTTTTTTTAAGAGCAGTTTTGTGGGTGTTTCCAATAAATTAAAAGGAAGGGCAAAAGGGTCATTTGGAACCCGCTTTGGATAAGTTTCTCTAATTCTGGGCACGCGATGAAAGTTTTTTTAGCGGTGGGTTTTACATAAAACTTTTTTAGTTTTTGGGCATTTCATAAATCTAACTTTTATAGTTTCATACTTTTTAAATAAAAAATTTAAATCCTAAATTTATCAGCCCAAACTCTTCAACTCCTTCTAAATCTCATATTAGTTTGTATTTTGTAATGGTTGGTGTTTAATTGCAATTTGATTATGTGTTTAATATTAATCTTATTTTAAATTATTTAAATATCATATTAGAGTCCGATAAACCCGATGGACCGGATCCGACCCAACCCGAGCTTCCTCCGGGCTTGGTCTTGGGCTTCATATGTTGAACCCGAGGCCGGGTTGGACTTGGGCTCGGACTAGGATTATCATTCATCGGGTTGGGCTCGAGTTGAACTCAAGTCCGACCCAACCCGTCCGAGTTGCACCCCTAGAGACCGTAACTATAAGTTGACTTTTTGGATGGTCATTTCAAAAATAACTCACATTCTTGTAAGCACATACTGATAATAAATTATATGTACTAATGAAAATTATAACTCGAAACATAGGAAAAGAAAGAACAATAGGATGCTTTGTTGAGGCACACCATGAGGCCTTATTTATGTGAGTTCAGAGGTCCCCATATGACATTATTAGATGTGGGACTATCCTTTATGGAGCTAACAAAGAGACCAAAAAGAAAGGGATACATACTACTCTCTTACAATCAAATACTAGTTATCCCCAACTAGTATATATACACTTGCGTTGCAAGTATTTCATACTGCTTCTATGGACGAAAGGTACTTAGCGATGGGTTTCAGATCCTCGAAACAAATGGTGCAGATTGCCTCATGGCTGCCACCGCCGATGGACATTCTTGTTCTCTCTCTCTCTCTCTCTCTTTTTTTGTTGTGCGTCTTTGCAAGATTTGGAAATTTAATAGGGGGGCTTGAAAGTTGGGAAGAATTAAATGACATGAATAGGAAAGGTTGGCTACCTACTTTATGGCTTTTCTATTGGACTCTTGTGCCTACTTTGCATGCATGTTTTATTAACTATTATTCTCCAAGTTGCCTACTTTGCATGCATGCATGCATACATGCATACCTTTTATACATATTTAATTAAATTTTTTAATTATTCTTATACCCTTATCAACGTTAATACATATTAATTGAAGGTTAGTAAAGGATATTTTTAGAAAAGAAAAAGTTTTAAGGCGAAGCCTAATTTTTCTATTATATAGTATAATAGTTATGTTCTCCGGTTTTGAAATAATAAAGAGTCTATTATTGTAAAAAAAAGATATTTATAATAGCATTGCTTAAAGAACCGAAAATGAGACTTTATGCCCCCTTGTTACAGATGTGTAACATAGTATGATGTCTCCATGAACATTGAAACATTAAGATTTGATGATGATATAGCATAAAGTCCGCATAAAAGAAGAAGAATAAATGTTGCTCGGATACAACATGTCAACACGGATATATATAGGTAGTAAGTCTTCAACGAATACGTAATACGGACACAATTTCTCCGTGTATGTGTAACATAGAAGAAAAGTTGTCACCTATGAAGCATAGTTTATAGGTACAAGTACCAGGTACGTTTCCGTTACATCAATACGACAACTTCAAATATCCACGGTATCATATAATATATATGGATCGGGATCAGGTGACACGTACAAATTGAAATATAAAAAATACGCAATCTCAGCCGGACATCAATAGAAATTAATAGTTCAAATTTAACAATTATGCATGGAAAATTAATACATAGTGGATTGTCACTCCCCATTCCTGATATACGTATTTGCTTCTTAATTCCTGTATACGGTATCTGGTAATTGTACATGTGCACCATTTAATTTAATATTTATTAGTTGTTGCATGTAGCCTTTAATCTTAGCCTTTATGAATTTTTGTGGTTTTGATCTATCAAACTTGGTTGTTTTTAAAAACTAGTTGTTCCATGTTGTAGAGAATTTGATTTCATCCAGTTTTGGCTTTTGAACCGTTTGATTTCGATTTATTTTGAAAAAGTTATAGCATTTTTCGTGTTCATGAGTTGTCACGACCCGCACCCACTGTTAGGGTACAAGAACGTAACAACGTCCAGCCTACGCCGCAGTGTCGGCGGTAGAACGCTATCCTAGGTCAATCATCTAACAATATAAAGGTACATGTACAGTTTATACTCTCCGAATGGAGGTAACATCACAACATGCTGTCTCAATCACATCTAAGGTAGAAGAATGAAGAACAGATAGATAGATAGTAACTCAAAGAGAACCATAGCATAGATGAAATAAGTCTAAGAGTCTAGGATACATAACATCCAGAATGTCAACTCATAATACAATAAGTCTAAGAGTCTATATATCTCAACATCTCAAAATACAACTCAGATGTGAGACAAAAAGATAATACAGAAAAGACTGTCTAGCTAAACTAGCCTAGACTACTGGGGTAACATCCTCAGCTGCAGGTGGATCCTGTTGAGGGTCCACAACATAAGTATCATCTAGTCCTGCTCCATAATAGGTAGACACCAGGGCCTCATCCTCTGTAATATTTTCAACAGGTCCAGTCGGGACAGGAACGAGCACAATACATCTCACGCAGTTCATATCAGGTTAGGAAATACGATACAGGCAATAGAGTAAGATACATGAACTGCTGAAAGGAAATATACGCTGTAAAAGAGATAGCTGTAATGAAATATCTACTGTATATAGAGAACTGTCAGTGACTAGTGATGTAGAGCACAAGATAGGCATGTAAATGGCTAAAATTTATACATGATTACACTACTGAGTTTGCACATGATTACACTACTTTAGAATTATTCACATGTCCACTTCTACTCCCCCGTTACCCCAATCAATACACAAGGATCTATACAAGTTACGTTATTATACATAATATCATATGGGGCCCATGAAAGGGTGCACATGATAGTATACATGAGGGCTCAGTAAACATGAGAGTACATGATCACACGAGTATACATGCATGATGGAAGCACAGGAGTACATGATGAAAGTGAAACACACGTAACATGAAGTACCCGATGCTCCCGAGGGGGATAACATCTCATGTAAAGATCCATATAGTACCAATCCGTGTTACCAACGTGACAGCATCAAGTAAAGTAATCTAGAGCGAGAAGTAAAGCCTGAACAAGTATGAAACGGTCAGAGAATGTACTCGCCTGATAACTGAATGTCTGAAGAGGATATACTGTCTGAGAAGAGGTGTATGGCTCCTAATCAGAGCAATACAAGTCACAATGTATCCACAATGGTAAAAATAAAGTATACAATGCATACTACATGATTCTAGGTCAATCTGGTCAGAAGTCAACTCTTGGTTAACTAGGTCACAGGAAGTCATACTAGATCACAGGAAATCAAACTAAGTCAAATAAAGTCAAACAAGATCAAACAAGTCAAGATTAGTTAAATCTAGGTTAAAGTCAACTCCTGGTCAACACTCTAATCAAACTAGTCAAATACTAGTCAACATGATCAATCTGGGTCAAGTCTAAGTCAAACTTAGACCAACTCAGGTATTGGTCAAACAAAGACTAGTCAGCAAAGTAATTAGGTCAAACAAGGTCAGACTAGTTGAACTAGTCATTCTTAGTCAATTCTAGGTCAACTTTGACCTAAGATTGGCTTGGTCAACCCTTAGTCAACAAGGGTCATCAAGTTGGGTTTTGGGCCATTAGGGTTAGCCCCAAGCCATACGCTAATACTCTTGGCCATAGGCTAGTCATAGGATTTCCATATAACCTATAACTAGAAGTCATACATATAAACATATATCTACATATATGGATATACCCAAGTATCCACTACCTATATACCAATATATGAATACTAAATATACTACAAACCCCCCACTCACATATATCTATATATTGACATAAAGAGACCTAATACAAATGTATATATATTATTTATATATATATATATATATATATATATATATATATATATATATATATATATATATATATATCTATATATATATATATCAACCTATCAACCTATATATATATATATATATCACCTATATATAGAGATAAGAGAGAGAGAGAGACTTAGAGTAAGAGAGAGAGAATGAGAGAGAGAGTGAAGAGAGAAGTGCAGGACAGTGAGAGAGGGCTGGACAGAGAAGGCTGGACAGGGGGAAGGGTTCCAGAATTTCTGGAACCAAGTTGGCTCCTCAACACACACATACAATAACATATATACATACATATGTATATATATACATAACTCCACCTATACACTACCATTTATTCCCAAATCTCACCCACACTCATATATACATATATACTACGTATATACATACTAAAATACACTCATACAATGCATTAAACATATCAAATTTGGTTTTGAAATCCACTTTTGAAAACTGGGAAAATCCTAAAAACAGGAACTGTGGACTGTTTATCTCGAAACAGGGTAACTCAAAATACACACTCTAAAACGAGCTAAGACTCGAATCAATTGGTTGGAAACTGACACCCCATAGATACCCTAGTGTCCTAGGTGCCTGACACGACACCCTGACACGGTTTCACGTGTCCAAACTCACAAAAACACTACACGGGTAAATTCCTGACACTCAATGCGTGCACAGCGTCGTGCACGCGTTCCACGTGTTCGTGGACACACCACGAGACACGACACGTCTCGTGGTCGTGCACATGTGTAGCCCACACATAGGACTACACGTTGCACACCCTGACACGTGTCCACGACACTCGTGGACACAAAACGAACCCCGTATCAGTCGTGAAAACACGATTGATACACGCGTGTTTCGACAGCGTCGTGCACGCTGTCACACGCCTCGTGCTCGCGACACAGGACACGTCACGTCTCGTCTCGTGTTCGTGTCCTCGTGTACGCCACGAATAGGGCTACACGCCCGTGTCATCACGAGACACCCAAGTGTCGTGTCCATGCGACACGACACGCTCAAAGTCGCCCCCGCGCGCGTGTGCGCTGACAGCCCGTGTCCAGTGCGAGTGAGATTTCTCACTCGACACGACACGAGGTGACACCAAATTTTGGGGGCATGTGCGCAGACACTGCCCCCTCGTGTCCACCAATTTTGGTGTGTCCTAGTGGTCTGTGCAGTGCGCACGAAGGGGGGGTAGCAGGGCATGCACGAGGGTCTCGTGCAGTGGGTTCGTGTCCAATTTGGACACGGTCACAGCACGAAAACGTGCTCAGTCTAGGTGTTTTGTGATCAGCAAGTCTAGGGCTACTAGGTTATGTAATTTGTTTTACATTTTAACAAAATCCATTTCTCAGTGGCATTTCATCAAACATGGTTTCCTAGTTTAGGATACGTGTCCGATACGGACACCAAACCAACTCAAACTTTCACCAAATTTGTCCTACAGTACCCTAGTACCTAGATGCATGCAAATATGAAGAGAAAACACAAAATTAACAAAGTTTATGGGCATTTACCTATTTGTGCAAATCCAATGAAAATCAAAGAAGAGGGGGGGTGTGTATCCTTCAACTTTGTGATGCCAAAAGCTTCCAAATCCTCAATAGCAAGCCCTAACTAGTACCCTCTAGTGTAGGGGAGTCCAATGCAAGAAACTAGAGGTGATTTGGATCAAAATTGATCAAGTTGTGGTCTTGTGAAGAAAATAGGATTTTCTATGATTTAAATTTATGTAAAATTTTCATGAATGAAAGAAATGGGATTAAATAGAAATGTGGGCTGCTAGGGGGATGCCCTTGGCTGCCATGGGGGTAGGGGAGGTGTCCTTGGCTTTCTTCCAGGCTAAGGCAAGACTTTGTGTAAAGGGGTTGGGATATTTTGAGTAATTCATGGAAAATATCCATAAAGTAAATATCAAGATATTTACTCTACTTTAACCATTGGAAATATCTATCCCCTTAGCATTCTAGGTTAGTAACTAGTCTCTAGATTAGGCTAAACTTGGTTAGGGGATCTCATGACACTAACCAATAATAAAAACACATAAATACAAATAATTCCAAATAATTTCTAGAAAATTACCAAAATACCCTTTAGGCTAAAAATCACTAATTTGGTGTTCTAAGCCTATGGCTAAGCTTTCATGGTCATGGCAACTTCTAGGTTAAGAAAAACTAGGGTTTACACTAAGTTATACTAACAAAGTCACAAAGTCATAAGTCATGACTTAGCATGACTTAGAAATGGTTCTAATCACACTAATAATCACCAAAAATCATATCATGCCCTAAACACCATTAATAAATAATAAAAATAATAAATTTTCAAAAATCCCCAATTTTAGAAAATAGGGTGTTACAAGTCTACCCACCTTAAAATAATTTCGTCCTCGAAATTTAGATGGTCATACTCCTCCTAGGTCAAACTTCCAACAGTCAGGGACGAAGCTACTACCTAGCAACATACAAGGTCAACAAGCAAAATATGGGTAGTAGACCTATACTGGGTCATGTCCAAAAATTGGTTAGCAATTTTTGGTCATAAGGTGTCCTTAATTCAAATCGAAATCAAAGGTAACTCCATGGGGTAAATCAGGATGGAGCCTCAGGTCAGGAAAATCGTACTAAGCAAATGAAGCACACAATGGTATGCCTGAGTGGGACACTAAGGTCATGGGTGTAGTATGTCATGTCTAGGTCATGTATATGAAATTAGTTTTGAGAAAACAACTAGTCTTGTGCTCCAAATTTAAAAGTCACGGTAATGTGCCTACGATGATCATAATTTAGAGTGGGAAAGGTCTATGGCCTAAATCGAACCAAAAATCGTGATGAAATAGTGGTACCAGGGGGACAGGTTAAATGGAACAGTATGTGGTCTCATCTAGGTGCACTAGTCATTCTAGATCAATACTGTCCTATGGTATCAATACGTACAAGCAATCTAAGGTGTCCAAATTGGGAAGGTAAGGAAACAACAATCATCAAGGCTGTTGCAGATAAGATTCTAGGGTAAGTTTAACTGTGTCTCCATCCACGTAGATTAATATATGAAAAGGCGAACCAAAATGCAATAGGTTGATCAGACCATCATGCGCCGGTTCTGATTAGATAATATGTTAGTGGGTGCGCACCCAATAAAATATATCATGATCAAGCTCGAAAAAGGATAAGCTTGTAAAACTAAGGATAAATTTGTAGTATAAGATATAAGTAAGGGTGGAATGATGAAAGAAGATACATAGTCCTGGTCATGGGCATAGACTAGGAAGATAAGGAAACAATAAATCACAGGACTAAAAGGGTCACCATTCTATGGTCAGAGCTACTCTATCAACTCTAAGTCAAAAGGCATAACACATAAATTAATTTATTTAAGAGGAAAATTCTTGACAAAAGAGTTAGTCAAGAATTATATTAATAGCTAAAGCTACTCCTACTCCTACTCCTACTCCTAAGTAAGAGATAAAGAAACAACAAACAATCGACAAAACCAAATGAACTACCAGGTCAAAACTGATCACTAATAAAGAATAGGTAGGAGCAGATGGAATTAGATTTTAAGATAGATATAATAAAGCAAGGTGGGAATGGAATTTAGAAGAACAAAACCTGCAAGCACATCGCCAACTGCCTGAGCATCCTCAACTGTCATGGCGTAAGCACGCCCCTGCTGACCTCTTCCAGCCTGCTGTTGGAACTGTAAAAATCTCTGCTGCTGTGGCTGTAACGGTCCTCTCTGCTGCTGTCCTACCGGAGCCTTGGCTCCTGCTCCTGGTGCTGCTCCCTGTGCTACTCTGCCTGTGTACTGGGAACACTCCCTCAGCTGGTGGTCCGCTGCCCCACATATTAGGCACCAGTCCAACCTCTTCCTGCACTCACCCCATCCATGTCCCGACTTTTTGCAATAGGGACAACTGATTGTCTTCGGGTCCTGACCCCGATACTGATATTGTACTTGCTGAACTCCCACTGGGGTCTGCGTCTGCTGAAACTGCACATGGGGCCTCTTGGCCTGGCCTCTACTGCTGCTGGTACCACGAGCGTCCCGTCCCCTCTTGAACAACTGTTACCGCTGAGTTTCCACTATCTGCTGGAAGAAGGAGAACAACCGTGCCACGTCCTCTGATCCTGATGACGACTGCTGCTGAAGAACGTTCGGGACGACAGAAGAAGGTCTCGGAGTAGGGAGAGGTGCACTCCTATAGGCTGCAGATATCCTAGCCTGAATTGGCACAACAGGAACTGCAGTCTCGGGGCCCTGCTGATCAGGACGAGGAGTGGTAGACCCCTCAGTGGTATCTCCCTGATCGAGACGATGAGATCGTGTCTCCATACCCATCCTGGAGACAGATCAAAAAAGGAATTAATACTGAGATATAAAATAATAATTCAAGGGAGGACAGTTATTCAAGGAAGCAAACCTTCAACAGGAATTTAGATGGCAGGAATCCAGTTAAGAGTTTTCCTAATGCGATTGAGTACCCTAAAATAAGGATATTAATCTAACACAAGAAATTAAAATCAACAACTACAAAAATTTCAAAATCATCAACTAACTCCAGGATTCAAAGTTCTACAGTGAATCCTCCAAAATCAAATTCAATCAAGGGAAAAGGGGTTTAAATCGTAATTTCAAATGAGATTCTCAAGGGTCATCCCAGGAATCTCTCAAGGTATCCTAACAATGATTGAGTATCCTCTCTCACTAAGCCTACCCCTCAAATCCTGTCGCAGGCTGTAGTGATACTCTAGTTCGAATACCACTACATAAACTCGACCTGCATGGGCCACCACTCAAACGTGTTACGACCCGCACCCACTGTTAGGGTACAAGAACGTAACAACGTCCAGCCTACGCCGCAGTGTCGGCGGTAGAACGCTGTCCTAGGTCAATCATCTAACAATATAAAGGTACCTGTACAGTTTATACTCTCCGAATGGAGGTAACACCACAACATGCTGTCTCAATCACATCTAAGGTAGAAGAATGAAGAACAGATAGATAGATAGTAACTCAAAGAGAACCATAGCATAGATAAAATAAGTCTAAGAGTCTAGGATACATAACATCCAGAATGTCAACTCATAATACAATAAGTCTAAGAGTCTATATATCTCAACATCTCAAAATACAACTCAGATGTGAGACAAAAAGATAATACAGAAAAGACTGTCTAGCTAAACTAGCCTAGACTACTGGGGTAACATCCTCAGCTGCAGGTGGATCCTGCTGAGGGTCCACAACATAAGTATCATCTAGTCCTGCTCCATAATAGGTAGACACCAGGGCCTCATCCTCTGTAATATTTTTAACAGGTCCAGTCAGGACAGGAACGAGCACAATACATCTCACGCAGTTCATATCAGGTTAGGAAATACGATACAGGCAATAGAGTAAGATACATGAACTGCTGAAAGGAAATATACGCTGTAAAAGAGATAGCTGTAATAAAATATCTACTGTATATAGAGAACTGTAAGTGACTAGTGATGTAGAGCACAAGATAGGCATGTGAATGGCTAGAATTTATACATGATTACACTACTGAGTTTGCACATGATTACACTACTTTGGAATTATTCACATGTCCACTTCTACTCCCCCGTTACCCCAATCAATACACAAGGATCTATACAAGTTACGTTATTATACATGATATCACATGGGGCCCATGAAAGGGTGCACATGATAGTATACACGAGGGCTCAGTAAATATGAGAGTACATGATCACACGAGTATACATGCATAATGGAAGCACAGAAGTACATGATGAAAGTGAAACACACGTAACATGAAGTACCCGATGCTCCCGAGGGGGATAACATCTCATGTAAAGATCCATATAGTACCAATCCGTGTTACCAACGTGACAGCATCAAGTAAAGTAATCTAGAGCGAGAAGTAAAGCCTGAACAAGTATGAAATGGTCAGAGAATGTACTCGCCTGATAACTGAATATCTGAAGAGGATATACTATCTGAGGAGAGGTGTATGGCTCCTAATCAGAGCAATACAAGTCACAATGTATCCACAATGGTAAAAATAAAGTATACAATGCATACTACATGATTCTAGGTCAATCTGGTCAGAAGTCAACTCTTGGTCAACTCTAATAGTCAACTAGGTCACAGGAAGTCATACTAGATCACAGGAAATCAAACTAAGTCAAATAAAGTCAAACAAGGTCAAACAAGTCAAGATTAGTTAAATCTAGGTTAAAGTCAACTCCTGGTCAACACTCTAATTAAACTAGTCAAATACTAGTCAACATGATCAATCTGGGTCAAGTCTAAGTCAAACTTAGACCAACTCAGGTATTGGTCAAACAAAGACTAGTCAGCAAGGTAATTAGGTCAAACAAGGTCAGACTAGTTGAACTAGTCATTCTTAGTCAATTCTAGGTCAACTAGGTCAACTTTGACCTAAGATTGGCTTGGTCAACCCTTAGTCAACAAGGGTCATCAAGTTGGGTTTTGGGCCATTAGGGTTAGCCCCAAGCCATAGGCTAACACTCTTGGCCATAGGCTAGTCATAGGGTTTCCATATAACCTATAACTAGAAGTCATACATATAAACATATATCTACATATATGGATATACCCAAGTATCCACTACCTATATACCAATATATGAATACTAAATATACTACAAACCCCCCACTCACATATATCTATATATTGACATAAAGAGACCTAATACAAATGTATATATATCATTTATATATACATACATATATATATATATATATATATATATATATATATATATATATATATATATATATATATATATATATATATATATATATATATATATATATATATATATATCAACCTATCAACCTATATATATATATATATCACCTATATATAGAGATAAGAGAGAGAGAGAGACTTAGAGTAAGAGAGAGAATAAAAGAGAGAGTGAAGAGAGAAGTGCAGGACAGTGAGAGAGGGCTGGACAGAGAAGGCTGGACAGGGGGAAGGGTTCCAGAATTTCTGGAACCAAGTTGGCTCCCCAACACACACATACAATAACATATATACATACATATGTATATATATACATATGTATATATATACATAACTCCACCTATACACTACCATTTATTCCCAAATCTCACCCACACTCACATATACATATATACTACGTATATACATACTAAAATACACTCATACAATGCATTAAACATATCAAATTTGGTTTTGAAATCCACTTTTGAAAACTGGGAAAATCCTAAAAACAGGAACTGTGGACTGTTTATCTCGAAACAGGGTAACTCGAAATACACACTCTAAAACGAGCTAAGACTCGAATCAATTGGTTGGTAACTGACACCCCATAGATACCCTAGTGTCCTAGGTGCCTGACACGACACCCTGACACGGTTTCACGTGTCCAAACTCACAAAAACACTACACGGGTAAATTCCTGACACTCAACGCGTGTAAAGCGTCGTGCACGCGTTCCACGTGTTCGTGGACACACCACAAGACACGACACGTCTTGTGGTCGTGCACATGTGTAGCCCACACATTGGGCTATACGTTGCACACCCTGACACGTATCCACGACACTCGTGGACACAAAACGAACCCCGTATCAGTCGTGAAAACACGACTGATACACGCGTGTTTCGACAGCGTCGTGCACGCTGTCACACGCCTCGTGCTCGCGACACAGGATACGTCACATCTTGTGTTCGTGTCCTCGTGTACGCCATGAATAGGGCTACACGCCTGTGTCATCACGAGACACCCAAGTGTCGTGTCCATGCGACACGACACGCTCAAAGTCGCTCCCGCGCGCGTGTGTGCTGACAGCCCGTGTCCTGTACGAGTGAGATTTCTCACTCGACACGACACGAGGTGATACCAAATTTTGGAGGCATGTGCGCAGACACTGCCCCCTCGTGTCCACCAATTTTGGTGTGTCCTAGTGGTCTGTGCAGTGCGCACGAAGGGGGGGTAGCAGGGCATGCACGAGGGTCTCGTGCAGTGGGTTCGTGTCCAATTTGGACACGGACACAGCATGAAAACGTGCTCAGTCTAGGTGTTTTGTGATCAGCAAGTCTAGGGCTACTAGGTTATGTAATTTGTTTTACATTTTAACAAAATCCATTTCTCAGTGGCATTTCATCAAACATGGTTTCCTAGTTTAGGATACGTGTCCGATACGGACACTAAACCAACTCAAACTTTCACCAAATTTGTCCTACAGTACCCTAGTACCTAGATGCATGCAAATATGAAGAGAAAACACAAAATTAATAAAGTTTATGGACATTTACCTATTTGTGCAAATCCAATGAAAATCAAAGAAGAGGGGGTGTGTGTATCCTTCAACTTTGTGATGCCAAAAGCTTCCAAATCCTCAATAGCTGGCCCTAACTAGTATCCTCTAGTGTAGGGGAGTCCAATGCAAGAAACTAGAGGTGATTTGGATCAAAATTGATCAAGTTGTGGTCTTGTGAAAAAAATGGGATTTTCTAGGATTTAAATTCATGTAAAATTTTCATGAATGAAAGAAATGGGATTAAATAGAAATGTGGGCTGCTAGGGGGATGCCCTTGGCTGCCATGGGGGTAGGGGAGGTATCCTTGGCTTTCTTCTAGGCTAAGGCAAGACTTTGTGTAAAGGGGTTGGGATATTTTGAGTAATTCATGGAAAATATCCATAAAGTAAATATCAAGATATTTACTCTACTTTAACCATTGGAAATATCTATCCCCTTAGCATTCTAGGTTAGTAACTAATCTCTAGATTAGGCTAAACTTGGTTAGGGGCTCTCATGACACTAACCAATAATAAAAATACATAAATACAAATAATTCCAAATAATTTCTAGAAAATTACCAAAATACCCTTTAGGCTAAAAATCACTAATTTGGTGTTCTAAGCCTATGGCTAAGCTTTCATGGTCATGGCAACTTTTAGGTTAAGAAAAACTAGGGTTTACACTAAGTTATACTAACAAAGTCACAAAGTCATAAGTCATGACTTAGCATGACTTAGAAATGGTTCTAATCACACTAATAATCACCAAAAATCATATCATGCCCTAAACACCATTAATAAATAATAAAAATAATAAATTTTCAAAAATCCCCAATTTCAGAAAACAGGGTGTTACATGAGTTCCCCACACTTTCGATACTGTCGGGACGATGAACAGTGACGCGCGCTTGCGTGCCATGCACCCGCACGCTGCGCATTTCGTGTGCCGCACGCTTGCACAATTTTTTGTCGCGCGCCTGTGCGACGTTGTAGCACCCAGTTTCTAAAATGAGGATAATTTTGAACTTTTGTATTTTTATTTATTTAATAATGATATTTAAACCATGTTAGAATTTTTGGTGATTTTTAATTAATTTAAAACTATTTAAAACTATGACTTGTGATTTTGATGGTTGACTAGTGTAACCCTAGAATTTGCTAAGCCTAGAGACTAATCATGACCATGGGAGCCTAGTTATGTGATTAGAATGTCATATTACTACTTTTTAGCCTAGGGCTATTTTAGTCATTTAGACAATTATGTGAAATTGTGATTTATATTAATAAAATATGTGCTAGCTAATTATTTGAGACTTGACCTAGAATCTTAGTCTAATCTAGATTAGCCTTGAGCTTAGAGTCTTGATTAGGGTAACCTAGTAAATGACAAGATTAACAATATCTAGATATTTCTAAGTAGGATATTTTTCCTTAGGATATTTGTGAAAAGGAAAGCCTTAGGACTATTGGACCAATAGGAGGACTTGGAATTGGGTGGATAAACCTTAGCCACTCATCTAAAACCCTAACCCTAGCCTTTATCAACAGCCATCAAGAGGCTACAGCCCTATTTAATCACATCATCAAAGTTCTTGCCTCTTTTTAAATACCTACTAAGAACCCTACTTGTGTTCTTCCCCAAAACCTTCACAAATTCCTTATTTCTTCACCTAATTGGACCAAACGAATTGTGTTGGACTCCCCTACAGTAGTAGAGGCTAGTGGGGGCTTGCTTGCAAGAAGTGGAGCACGTTTTGTAATGCCTGTGGTTCGTATGACGTATTTCTTGGAATACGTGTACGTATTTTTTCTTGTATTGCATGATTTTCTTCTTGGCTTGGTTTATTCCTGGTTCGGGTTGGTTGGTTCGGCTTGGCTTGGTTTTGATTAGGTTCATGATGAACCCAAGGTGAACCCCCTACCTACCACCACCATTTGTATTTATTGCCATTTCTTCTTTCTCTCTCTTCATTACTCTTTTTCTTCTTCCTCATTTACTTCTTTACCTACCAGAGTGAGGAGAGAGAGGTCTAGGCAAGTGCATCTTGCTTCATGGAGGAACTCTAATTTTTATTGCTTCATTCTCTTCCTTACTGCATTCTAAAGCACTTTAGTACTTGACATTTTTAATTTCTATGGCTAGATTCTTGTAGATCTAAGTTATTTCATTTTCGGATTTCTTGGATTTTGATCTACTTAATCTTGTTATTTCTATGTTTTGATGGTTCCATGTTGTAGAGAATCTCGTTTTACCCCATTTTGACCTAAGGAAGTTCGGATTTAGGCTCCGAATGATGGAGTTATGGAGCTTGAGGACTTGGCTCTCATGGTGTTCTTCTTCTGAAATTTTGGAGAAGATGAACAGTGCTTGACTTGACCGCATGAATATTCATGCGGCAAGTGTTCTATCCAGCCGTATGACTGGAAGTTCTTGAGCCGCATGAGAATCGGACTCACTTAGCCGTATGACTCGCCCTAATTCCCAGCCGCATAAGTTCTGAATTTCCTGAGCCGCATGGGCTCATTCCCCATCGGCCGCATATGTGCCCATCTTCTTGAGCCGCATGAACTCTAGCACTTGTGGACCGCATAGGCCCTGATCCTTGAGCCGCATGAGCGTGCAGTTCCGGCCGCATGAGCCTGTATTGACCTAGCCGCATGAGCACTCTTCTCTTCTGAGCCGCATAGACTCCAATGCTCCTGGCCGCATAGGCTCGGTTTTCCTTCAGCCGCATACGCCCCTTGCCCTTGCAGTCACACATGCGTCCACCACATCGAGCCGCATGGAACTCCACTTGACCCGGTCGTATATACCTGAGTGTTAGCCAGCTGCATGAGTCCCAGTCCTTCCTGGCCGTATGGAACCACTGATTCAGCCGCATGGGCTGTTCTCTTCTAGCCGCATGAGTCTACCCTTTCCTGACCGTATATGACTTAGCCGCATGGCTTTTCTATAGCCCTGAATATTTATATTTTATTAGATATTTACGTCTATTTTATATCCTTACGCCTTTTGTCATGAACTTGATAATCATGGATTTGTTTAATATGTTTTGACAAGAAAACCTGAGCATGACACGATAGTGACCCGTAGTGGTGCACTTTTGGCAAAAAAACCTGACATGACCTGATAGTGGCCCGTCGTGGCGCACTCCTGACAAGAACACTTGGCATGATAACCTGACATGATTATCTCGAATAGCTGTTGCGACGGCTACCTGACATGACTTGTATAAGTAACCTGGACACCGTGGGCGATTGTACTTGTACAAATAATCCAGTCCTGTCTTACATCATGTCTAGGAGGGGACTCCTGAGTACCATGGTCAGGAGTACCTACTGAAATGGACTAAGGTTAATAATTAGTATAATTTACTAGTCATGAAGAGATGTTCCCCAGTTACAGGCGATCCCGTTATCCCGGCCGCAAATGTTTGGACTTGTAGCCTGCCGACGAGTATGGCACATTTCCAGCCCACTGTCATGTGGGGCACTCTTGATTGTCACTTTAATGATTGAACTCTATTGTCTCTCTAATGTATTGTACTCTCTAGATTGTCACTATAATGATTGCCTGGATAACCTGGATAGCTGCAGGGCCTGTGACTACTTGGAGCATCTCATTGCATCTTGCTAGTAACTAGGATTGTGATAACCCTAGTTAGTTAATGTAGAAAGCCGTAGGCAATGATTGGCCGTGATTGCTTGGATGGAGTCTAGTCCAGTATAGTATTGTCTAGAATTGATTAATTGTAAGATTGTACCAGAATGATTGAATGATTGTCACTCCAGATTGTCACTATAATAATTGTCACTCCAGATTGTCACTCTAATGCCTTGTACTCTCCAGATTGTCACCATAATGATTGTCACTCCAGAATGTTACTTGACCTGATTTCTTATATTTATCTTGCCGATAAATGGTGAGAGAAACCAAGTTCCGTTCAGACGAAGGGTTACAACCCCGGTCCTTGTTTGGTTTACGGGTTGTAACCTGGCTATCTGAATAGTCCCATGGTTATCTCATCGTATATCATCCTGTCATACTTTCTTTCCATATGTCCTGTCTTTTAGTGATTCTATACAAGATTGTCTTTTATAATTATCTATCATGCTACATTCTTGTGCTAATTGCTGGTTTTAGTTCTTAAGTGAAGCCTCCTTTGTGGCACTTGCTCTTTCTGGGGTCTGACCCAGCTGGTTTTGTATGGCCAGATACCGGAGCAGCACCAAAGGATCTCCCTGTATTTCAGCCCGATGGTGGTCACCAGGCGTAACCAGGACAACGAGTGGGTTTATTTTTGCTCTTCCACTCTATTGTAAAATTATTCTTTTGAGGCATTTAGCCGCCGAGCAAGTGTTAGCTCGTTTGCAACTTTATTTACTGTCTGCCTACGAGCTGTAATCATGATTGGCAACTCGAGGTTGATCATGTATGACTTAAATCTTGCTAGTCCTTACATTTTGTACGACTAGCTTCATGATCATTTGGATATGTAATGTTTGGGACGCCTTACAATTGTATATTTGGTGATCTGATATCTTGTGATTGTTATTGGTTGGTTGAGATTGAGATAATAGGATAATTTATGACCTTAAGAGACTGATGGCTTGTAGATAAACCCTCACATATCTAGACAGCCGTGACCATATAGCGGTGTGGATTCCATTCCGTTATACGTAGCTGGCTATGTCTGCCCCCGCTCTCCAGTATTCTGGTTCTGGGGCGTGACATGGTTTAAGTGGTGGCCCATACAGGTCTTGTTAAATCAAGATGTGTGAGGGTTTTTCGAATAGATGTCTCAATCAATATCCGCCCTTGAACTCTGCTCGTATCCTCTTGATTCCTAAAATTCTTGTCCTGATCACATGCTTGTAATCGTTGATCTATCCTGGTCCTTCCTTATTGTTCCCATGTCGTCTTCTTCAGCGACATTGAACCTGGACCTGCCAATCAGCAAGGCGGATCACCTCCCGTGGACCAGCAGCAACCAGAAGATCATGTCCAGCACTCAGGAGCAGCCTCCTGAGTCGTACCTACTGGAGGAGAGCCGCCAGTTCAGCCAGTCCAGCCTGCAGATCCTGATGATGGCACTTTGGCTGGTCTCATCAGATCATTGTTAGCTTCCCAAGATCGTAGAGGCGATGCCTTGCACCAAGCTGTGGAAGATGCTCTGAATAGAAGTGGACCCCGAGGGAACAGTGCGGTCAACGGTTTTAAGCGCCTGAACCCTCCATTCTTCGATGGCAGCGAGGATGCCATTGCTGCCGATGCTTGGCTACAAGATATAGAGGTGATTCTCGAAGCCGCGAAGACTCCAGAAGACGAGAAGGTGGCTGTGGTGCGTCTACAATTATTGGATCTAGCCCGCAGTTGGTGGACCGCGCAAGCAGTAGGATTGGCCACACCTGTCCCCTGGGCAGTGTTCAGCGAAAAGTTCCAGACCAAGTATTATGATGCAGTGGCTCGATATGACTTGCAGACCAGGTTCAGTAATCTTAAACAGATGGGGAGGACGGTCGACGGATATACGGCCGAGTTTTCGAGACTCAGTCGGTTTGCTCCCACCTTGGTAGCAACCGAGTTTGACAGAGCGCAGAGGTTCCAGCAGGGACTTCACTTGGAGATTATATTGGCAGTAGAACAGTTCGAGCATCAGACCTACGATGCGGTGTTGCGAGCAGCAAGGAGGCACGAGTATACCTCCCAGAGAATAGTGGACAGGACCGGAGGTCGGAAGCGGTCCCATAGTCAAATGAATCAGTCTTCAGCCCCAGCCCCGGCAGCTAGGGCTTTGACTATTGGAACTCTGAGGCAAGCAACCTCAGTTACGTCGGTTCAGCACTCAACCCCGACGTACCCTCAGCAGAAACAGAAGCAAGCACAGTCTTCCGCCGCAGGCTATTCTTATTGTGGAAAGCCTGGACACGTGGTAGCAGAATGTCGCAAGGCGTTGGGATTGTGTTTATTGTGTGGAGTACCGGATCATAGGGTAGGGTCCTGTCCTTTCAGAGTTGATTCAGCATCGACTGTATCTAGTCCCTCAGTTAGGGGACCAGCACCAGCACCAGCACCAGCTCCAGTTCACCAGCAACAGCAGTTCCCGTTTCCGAGGCCATTACCGACTCAGGCCCAGACCTTCCAGCAACAGAACCCGCGGCAGTTTGCCCTAGCCCAAGCTCAGGTTCAGAATCGACCGAGAGGTATATGTGTCCTCTCATCTTGCTTTTCTACCGTCATTATGCGGGGTGCATGACGTATTTCATGTATCCTAATTACAACGGTACATCCCGGGCCCGAGCTATTTCCTAGATCATTCGAAAAGGTTGGTACCAATAGCCTTTAACCTTTTCGTATGAGGAAAGGCCCGTGTCCCTGTTTGACCAAGGGGAGAGACCTCAAGCGCAAGACTATCAGTTTAGTTCATGTTGCTTGAGTTCATCGCTCCTTGGGAGAGTCAAACGTGGGAGTGTGAGGATAATATCCGATCACGTTATCCCGACTTGTTTGACTCGTGAGGTATAATGTCTTCTTATGCCTCATGCCTTCGATTCCTTGCTTGAATGAGTGATTGTCTGCCTAGTTATAGCTTGCATATGATTAATGTAGCTTGTCATTGCTCCTCTAGCCTCTTGATTAAATTTCGAGGACGGAATTCTTTTAAGGTGGGTAGAGTTGTAATGCCTGTGGTTCGTATTACGTATTTCTTGGAATACGTGTACGTATTTTTTCTTGTATTGCATGATTTTCTTCTTGGCTTGGTTTATTCCTGGTTCGGGTTGGTTGGTTCGGCTTGGCTTGGTTTTAATTGGGTTCATGATGAACCCAAGGTGAACCCCCTACCTACCACCACCATTTGTATTTATTGCCATTTCTTCTTTCTCTCTCTTCATTACTCTTTTTCTTCTTCCTCATTTACTTCTTTACCTACCAGAGTGAGGAGAGAGAGGTCTAGGCAAGTGCATCTTGCTTCATGGAGGAACTCCAATTTTTATTGCTTCATTCTCTTCCTTACTGCATTCTAAAGCACTTTAGTACTTGACATTTTTAATTTCTATGGCTAGATTCTTGTAGATCTAAGTTATTTCATTTTCGAATTTCTTGGATTTTGATCTACTTAATCTTGTTATTTCTATATTTTGATGGTTCCATGTTGTAGAGAATCTCGTTCTACCCCATTTTGACCTAAGGAAGTTCGGATTTAGGCTCCGGATGATGGAGTTATGGAGCTTGAGGACTTGGCTCTCATGGTGTTCTTCTTCTGAAATTTTGGAGAAGATGAACAGTGCTTGACTTGACCGCATGAATATTCATGCGGCAAGTGTTCTATCCAGCCGCATGACTGGAAGTTCTTGAGCCGCATGAGAATCGGACTCACTTAGCCGCATGACTCGCCCTAATTCCCAGCCGCATAAGTTCTGAATTTCCTGAGCCGCATGGGCTCATTCCCCATCGGCCGCATATGTGCCCATCTCCTTGAGCCGCATGAACTCTAGCACTTGTGGACCGCATAGGCCCTGATCCTTGAGCCGCATGAGCGTGCAGTTCCGGCCGCATGAGCCTGTATTGACCTAGCCGCATGAGCACTCTTCCCTTCTGAGCCGCATAGACTCCAATGCTCATGGCCGCATAGGCTCGGTTTCCCTTCAGTCGCATGCGCCCCTTGCCCTTGCAGTCGCACATGCGCCCACCACATCGAGCCGCATGGAACTCCACTTGACCCGGTCGTATATACCTGAGTGTTAGCCAGCTGCATGAGTCCCAGTCCTTCCTGGCCGCATGGAACCACTGATTCAGCCGCATGAGCTGTTCTCTTCTAGCCGCATGAGTCTACCCTTTCCTGACCGCATATGACTTAGCCGCATGGCTTTTCTATAGCCCTGAATATTGATATTTTATTAGATATTTATGTCTATTTTATATTCTTACGCCTTTTGTCATGAACTTGATAATCATGGATTTGTTTAATATGTTTTGACAAGAAAACCTGAGCATGACACGATAGTGACCCGTAGTGGTGCACTTTTGGCAAGAAAACCTGACATGACCTGATAGTGGCCCGTCGTGGCGTACTCCTGACAATAACACTTGGCATGATAACCTGACATGATTATCTCGAATAGCTGTTGCGACGGCTACCTGACATGACTTGTATAAGTAACCTGGACACCGTGGGCGATTGTGCTTGTACAAATAATCCAGTCCTGTCTTGCATCATGTCTAGGAGGGGACTCCTGAGTACCACAGTCAGGAGTACCTACTGAAATGGACTAAGGTTAATAATTAGTATAATTCACTAGTCATGAAGAGATGTTCCCCAGTTACAGGCGATCCCGTTATCTCGGCCGCAAATGTTTGGACTTGTAGCCTGCCGACGAGTAAGGCACATTTCCAGCCCACTGTCATGTGGGGCACTCTTGATTGTCACTTTAATGATTGAACTCTATTGTCTCTCTAATGTATTGTACTCTCTAGATTGTCACTATAATGATTGCCTGGATAACCTGGATAGCTGCAGAGCCTGTGACTACTTGGAGCATCTTATTGCATCTTGCTAGTAACTAGGATTGTGATAACCCTAGTTAGTTAATGTAGAAAGTCGTAGGCAATGATTGGCCGTGATTGCTTGGATGGAGTCTAGTCCATTATAGTATTGTCTAGAATTGATTAATTGTAAGATTGTACCAGAATGATTGAATGATTGTCACTCCAGATTGTCACTATAATGATTGTCACTCCAGATTGTCACTCTAATGCCTTGTACTCTCCAGATTGTCACCATAATGATTGTCACTCCAGAATGTTACTTGACCTGATTTCTTATATTTATCTTGCCGATAAATGGTGAGAGAAACCAAGTTCCGTTCAGACGAAGGGTTACAACCCCGGTCCTTGTTTGGTTTACGGGTTGTAACCTGGCTATCTGAATAGTCCCATGGTTATCTCATCGTATATCATCCTGTCATGCTTTCTTTCCATATGTCCTGTCTTTTAGTGATTCTATACAAGATTGTCTTTTATAATTACCTATCATGCTATATTCTTGTGCTAATTGCTGGTTTTAGTTCTTAAGTGAAGCCTCCTTTGTGGCACTTGCTCTTTCTGGGGTCTGACCCAGCTGGTTTTGTATGGCCAGATATCGGAGCAGCACCAAAGGATCTCCCTGTATTTTAGCCCGATGGTGGTCACCAGGCGTAACCAGGGCAACGAGTGGATTTATTTTTGCTCTCCCACTCTATTGTAAAATTATTCTTTTGAGGCATTTAGCCGTCGAGCAAGTGTTAGCTCGTTTGCAACTTTATTTACTGTCTGCCTACGGGCTGTAATCATGATTGGCAACTCGAGGTTGATCATGTATGACTTAAATCTTGTTAGTCCTTACATTTTGTACGACTAGCTTCATGATCATCTGGATATGTAATGTTTGGGACGCCTTACAATTGTATATTTGGTGATCTGATATCTTGTGATTGTTATTGGTTGGTTGAGATTAAGACAATAGGATAATTTATGACCTTAAGAGACTGATGGCTTGTAGATAAACCCTCACATATCTAGACAGCCGTGACCGTATAGCGGTGTGGATTCCATTCCGTTATACGTAGCTGGCTATGTCTGCCCCCGCTCTCCAGTATTCTGGTTCTGGGGCGTGACACGTTTGGATATCGCTCAAGGAAGGCAACTTCTTATTTCGGGAGCCTATTCATTGAGGTTTCACCCTCAATAGGTAAAACCTATCAAACACCTTTAAATTTCCAATTTCTTTCCATAGATGCATCCATTTAGGTTTTTCCTAGGTGTAGTCCAAGTTTGGTAGGAGTTCGTGTCTATTTCGTGTCCGTATCGGACACGTATCGGTGTTTTTAAACATGTGTTCGATGAAATGTCACATAGAATTGAAAATCAGTAATTTGTAAAACTAATTGAACAAAAATTTAGATCTATATGTGTACTTTAAATCTCCTACTGACTGAGCACGATTTGGACTCGTGTCCGTATCCAAAATGGACACAAACACGCTGTACGACACCCCCGTGCTGTGTCCTGCTACCCGACCCCTATTTCTCCTTGTACAGGACACGTGGACACGTCAAACTTGACACGGGGGTAGGGCAATGTCTGACAAGGCTGCCCCAAAGTTCCGTGTCAATTCGTATCGTGTCGAGTGAGAAATCGACCGTGCACTGGTTCCGCACACACTGTGCACGCACGGGAAATCCGCACTGATACACTATGATTTCTTTGGACACGTTGCAGGCACTTGTGCACGTAGTCCTATTCTAGGCGAACACCTAGACACGACCACGAGGTGTCTCGTGTCGTATGTCGTGTCCTGGACCGACTGGCACACGTGCACGAGACTGTACTGAACTGTGAGTGTCTGTGTGTGTTCTCTCTGTTAGGACACGTTAATGTCCAGTTGTTGGACATGAAGTTGACCCCCATGACACGTACTATGTGTACTTATGACTGCACATGTTAATTAGTTGGATTCATGGGTTTTTCAAAACGAATTTAGGGTTCGAGCCCTATTTACTGATACATGTTTCAGTTTATGTTTTTTTGAGTTTAAAATGTTGATTTAATGTAAGTAAATGATAAATTCTTAAGGTTTAATATATACACATGTCTGAGTTATGAGTTTACATAGCTAGGTTCATATATATGCATGATTGGGTTGTAGTATGGGTTTTCGAATGTGAATGCTCTGAATACTGTACAGTTCGATCCATTTTTCTGAAGTTAATGGGTTAAATTGTTAATTAATATTTAAAATGAATGATGTAAACATTTGAACATGTCAAGGATTTAGGTTTTGCCTCTGGTAATATGGTGATGTTCATTTGTTTGATATTGGTTTGATATGAAACTGAGAATCGAGTTTTGGTATATGTGAAAACCTGAGATTGGTTTGTTCAAAACCTGAGATTGGGTTGTTCAAAACTGGTATTGATTTTAATGTTTAACCATATAAGTATACTGATTTATAAAACCTGATAATGGGTTTAGATATTAAGGAAACTGATTATTGGTTTGGTTCGATTATGAGACTTGAATTGGGAATTTGATCATTGATATTAAAAACCCTGAAAATATGAGAATAGAGTTTAATATAGAAAACTGAGTTTTTACCTTAATGTGAAACCCTGAAAATAGTTAGAAAAACTGAAAATGAAAATGGTTTTGTTAAATCTGAGATGAGGAACTGTCATGAATTAAAGAATATGTATAACTGACATTATGTTAAACTTGAAACTCAAAGTCTTCATTCAACATGTTACCCCATATGCCATGTTGTTTCATTAACCCTTAAATTCAGTCCATAGCCCTGTACACACACACACAACACACACACACCCTCTCTTAAATTCTTTTTTTCTTCTATATATATATATATATATATATATGGCTACCTATATATATACTTGTGTAATGTATGAATGTGACTTAATATAAGAAATACTCTATATGACTTAAATTGTATGTGTGCCTAGGTTAGATTATGGTATTAGACTATAGCTAGGCTTTGTGTTGTTTAGACTTGGGTTTTAGATTGGCTAGTTGACCTAGACTTGGTTAGACTAGATTGACTATTTTGACTAGACTTAAACTTGACTTGACCTAGTTGACTTTGTGTGACCTAATTTGACATGGCATGACCTTGTTTGACTTAGTTTGACCTAGTTTGACCTAGACAGTTGACCAAAGTGGACCAATAGTTGACTTTGACCTAGTTTGACTTAGAATCATGTAGTTTGTATTGCAGATTTCCATTATTACAATTTGAGTACTTTATAACCTGTTTTACTCTAAATAGGACTCTGTGACACCAGTTCGGACATCTATTCATATCAGTCATTCAGGGTGACAGGCGAGTACATTCTCTGATCGTTTCATATTTGTCAGGACTTATATTCTTGCTCTAGATTACTTTACTTGATACTGTCACGATTGTTATCACGGATTGGTACTATATGGATCTTCTCGTACGATGTTATCCCTATTGTGTTCAGCAGATACATATTGTGTTGTGCATTTCATGAACATATTGTATTTATTGTACACCCCTATTCATGTATACTCATTGTGCATCTTGTACTCTCATGATCACATGAGCTTCATGGAGAAACTATTGTACAAGGTAACATAACTGGATTGGATCCTTGTGTATTGATTGGGGAGGGTGAGTAGGAAATGGTTATGTAATCAAATCCCATTGTACAAATATTATATAAACTATTGTATATGTCCATTGTACACTCACGTATGATGGAGTTACCATTTTTTATTGTATAACCTAACATGTTTACATAACCATATTGTGCTCTAAATCACTAGTACTTGCAGTTTTACTTATCCTGTATATATTTTCTGTTATAAATTCTCTCTCGTTTTTATGTACATCTTCTTACAGTTCATGTATCTTACTCTTTTGCATGCTTTATATTTTCTAACATGTTATGAACTGTGTGAGATGTATTGTGCTCGCTCCTGTCCTGACTGAACCTGTTGAAAATATTACAGATGATGATGGTGACTGCCCTACCTTCTATGGGGCACATGAGGGTGACCTTCAGGAGCCTGAGGAGCATCTAGCTCAGTAGAGGGTGCCTAGTTTAGTCTAGTATTTATAGCTTTATGTTTGTATCGGATTGTTCCGATTGTTAGTTGAGACTTAGTTATATTCAGGACTTGTATTTATTGTGTTGAACATCTATTTTGTGTGGTGTGATAACTCTATTTATATTCAGTCTCTTCCTTTTATCTGATTCTATATCGTGCTCTATCTTTTCTAGACTTGTGATTGAGATATAGAGTTGAGATGTTATATTATACCTCCGTACGGAGATGACAGGTTTATATATCGTGTTGTTGGATGTTAGATGTTATAGATGACCTATACAGCGTTCTACCGTCGACACTGCGGCGAAGGCTGGACGTACCCACGTTCTCGTACCCTTCCTCAGGGTGCGGGTCCTGACAGACGTGCACCTGCGCCCTACGTACCGTGCACCCGCGCGCTGTGCGTTTTGCCGCGCACATGCGCGTCGTGCACCCGCGCGTTGTACGTTTCGTGCGCCGCGCACCCATGCGCTGTGCGTTTCGTGCGCCGTGCACCTGCACGCTATGCGTTTCGCACGCCGCGCACCTGCGCGTCCCGTGCGCCGTGGGCAGTTTTACCCGCGCGTGAATGGTCATTTTGTCCGTTTAAGCTGTTTTGTTGCTAGAATCTGGTAAAACTAAACATGAATGTTGTAGATCTTCGTCTTGGCTTCAAGAATCTTCATGTCTCATCTTAATTGGAGTTCATATGCGATTGATATTTTCACTCATAGTTCTTGATCTTCTTGGCATATTTTCTGTACTTGGCCTAACATGCGACGACCTGACTTGACAACTGTGCCTTCGAGTTCTTTTTCATCTCGTGACTTGACCTTCATTCTCGACCTGACTACCTATGCGTGTGCTGGTTAATCCTATGTGTGTACTGAGATACAATCTATGTGAGCACCGAAGTGCTATCTCATGTGCTAAGTGTTCCTACACGATATATGTCAGTACATCCAAAGTCTCCAGCACTTACATAATGAATGGTCGGTAGTAATGACGTGGTATGTATTGTGTGTTGAATTACACTAAGAAGGGATCCTTACGTATGACTCCATGAGCCAGTGTGGATCCCTACTTGGGGTACTCGTACTATGTACGACGTCTAGGAGGATGAGCATGTGACCACGACATGTGAATTTCGAGATTAACCTAGGGATTAACTAGGCAACTAATCTGGTAAATGCATTGGACGGAAAGACTCTCGAGATCGTGCCATCCTAGCCACCTCAGGTCCCGTCCTGACGTGTCAAATTGGCCGCCACGGATATGGTTTCATCCGCCTATGGTAGATAACTATATCTGACTCCTATGTGATGTGTTATATGTTTTAGCACTGTAACCTTACAGGGGACCGGTGCATAATCAATGTGCTACGTGTTTATATATATATATGGATTGGCTAGTCCTGCTGGAACGACACGGTCTGAGGATTCCTATAATTAGTATTGCGGGGATAACTCCGCCAAATATAGAAAGTCGTAGGAATGATTGGTCGTTTGAAAAATGACTTGCTTGTGCCTTGTGCCTTCCGTTTGTATCCGAGGGACACGGACTGTCATGGTGCGTGGTCCAACCCATGTCCTTATTTGGTTGTTGGGTTAGGCTATTGTGCTACGACAGGCTGTGGACCGAGAATACGACCGGAAGCTTATAACTTGACCATGACCATAGGTGGAGTCTCATCTCGTTTTAATATTGGCATCGTTTGTCCTTGTTTGGTTGTAATGGTGCCATATGGACTCGATGATACTTCGTCACCCTATGACTCATAAACCAAAGTCTTATTATTATCTTTATGCTTGGGTTTTATCTCACTCTTTTTGTGCTCCCTTGTGGTACTTGCTATTCAAGGCTGTCCCGCAGGTTTTGTTTAGCCAGATCACGTAGCAGAGCCTGAGGATCCAACCTTCCTCCCTAATGTCAATGGTGCATACTAGGAGCATGGCTGGCGGGGGACTTGAGTGGGTTTCTTCTCCATCACTCTAGTATCATTATTTATATTCTGGCGTTTAGCCACCGGCACCTGTTTAGCCGGTTATTTTGAATATTTTGTCTTCTTGCATAATTATAATTAAATCAGACTGCAGTTGAATACGATTATGTACCTATGACTCTCTGGGCTAGCTAACTTATAAAGCTAGTTCTCCGTGATCATTTTGATGAAGCGTCGGAGACGCCTTACTGCTTTATCTCATATGCTCATTAATTGTTGTTTTGCTTTGACTGATTGAGACATAGATGCTTTATGAGACCATAGGAGACTTGATTGTAGCATGCACCCCCTTAGTCTCATGACAGTCACGATCGTCGTATGATATTTTTATACCTCATATGGAGTAGCTGGCCTAGTCACTCTCCGTATATCGATCGGTACTGGGCGTGACACGGATGATTGAGAGACGGACCTGGAGGAGCGATCTATTATGCAGGGGATCGTGGTACCGATGATCAGCTCGAGTAGAATGTGCGATGGAGATAGGTCTAAGGGGAGGATTGAGGAAGGATGCATCAAACTCAAAAAAATGTCGAGGATCAACATGCAAAGATTGAGACCCGGCTATGACAGGGAGAGGCGATGATGTAATATAAGCCTCGGGCTGAGCTTGGGCATAAACTATAATAAAATTAACTTGTTGCAAAGTATATATACATAGCTCTTCATGACTTTATAAGTAAACTAAGTATCTAAATTTCTGCAGCATAATCATCAAATGAATTTAGTGTAAAAATTATGTACTTCTACAAAAATCACAGAGCTATATTTTACTAGTATTTATACACGTGCGTTGCACGTATTTTATAAATTATTATTAGAAAATTGTTATAATTATTCTAATCTTTATTAAGACTACTTAGGAAGACTAAAAACATCTTAATTATTCTAAATTTATTATTATATTAATATATGATGCAAGACTATTTAGGAAGACAAAAGGACACCTGTCACGCCCCGAGTCGGCAACGTTCGTCCCCGATGTTAATTTTGCCGATTCGATCGTCCTCGCTAAGGCGTGATGCCGCACGAGCCTGGAGTTGCGCTCGTGCAAGGCAAGATGACAAGTTCTCAAACGGTTATCTTTTGATATAAATACGCCAAGTTGAAACTTCACAAATCACATCAGAATTTAAGACGCAGTATAGGAAGAGCTTCAAAACGCCTCTCCGCACTTCAGCTTCGTTTTAGGTTGGAGCGTCCGCCGCACCTGGGGAAATTGGGGGAGGGGATTAGCACACTTGCTAAGTGGACGAGACGAACCAACTCGTCTAAACCGACTCTGATTTGTTAGGATAGGCATGCTTTAGAGTTGTCTTTCTATTAGAACTAAATGAATTCAGTTCATATTCGATAGCCGTCCTTGAGTAATAAAGCATACAGTATAACATCGCAGTTTTCATATTTCTTACCACGGCCGTGCTCGTCCCTGCATGAAAACATAGATAATATTTACCCTGCATAAGACAATAGATGAGCATGAAACTATCTTATATGCGGTCATTGGTGCTATGCACCACGAGGGACTTAATCGAAGTTGGCATGCGACGCTACCCTTTCAGCCTAGGTTGCAAGCCTTACTGAAGGTCCCGCATGCATCGCGCCGAAGCACGATAAATTATTCCCCCTAGGTCGAATCGGTTCCGATGCCCCGGATACCGTTTCGAGGAATCGAACTTGTGCACAAGCTGTCCATGACCATGCCTATGTGCGAACAGTTTAATGCATGCAAACCGTTTTGTATAGCGCGGACAGTATTCAACGACATTATCATTTATGGCAACTTATGCATCGATTCATTTTCCCCGAAGCCATACACTCGATTTAGCGTCCCGTAGGCACCAAATTGTCCGAGGCATCAAAACCCATGTTCAACGTTTCATAATATTTTGCAGCACTTGAAATAGTCTATCTTTTTCTGTAAACCTTAAACTTTTTGGTTTATGTGAAAAACTTGTATTTGTAAATCGATACATTTTTTCCCGAGTTCTTGACTTAGTGGATTGGCATGCAATTAACTTGGCATCGTTCGATTTGAATGGATTCGAAGCAAGGAATAAGTTTGCGGGACAGAATAGAAAAGAAGGCCGAATCACCCACCGATTACTTGGCTTCGTGCAGGTCGTCGAAGCGCTACGCAACGTCAATCCTTAGTTACGCGAGCTCCTGCAATGCATCAACACTTTGTTAGATTTCCTTCTTTTCCCCTTGCATCGAAATTTGTAATTGCATCCTTGAAAACGATGCGAAAGCACTTCAATCAAGCCAAGCGGCAAAGCTCCAAGAAAACCATACAGCGGTCCGGTCCCGTCGAAGGGACTCTTATAGAGAGCTCGCGCGCCGAGACGCAGCCCGCTGCATCTAGGACTTGTTCCAACAGAAGTCGTTCCATTAGTTGGATCGATTCTCGTATCTTCCGTCCAAATCGAATTGAATCGATGCCGCAAGGCGTTAACGTTTACCAAGCTTAGCGATCGAGTCAGATGGCCATCTAAGTTCCCGGCCGATCTGACTCGGCGCTAGCATATTATGAAGTTCCGTCGCCTATCGAAAGCGGGGCGCTACAACACCTCCCAGAATTACCTACTGTCCTTGTTAACTTTATCGAATAATTTTAATTAATAAAGAGATGCAGGGGTATATTTGGAAAGAAAAGTTTTATGGTGAAGCTCAAGTTTTTTCATTATATAGTAGTCATATCCAATGACTTGTACTAGGAAGTACCCACAATATACCAAAGAAGTACACATGAAGTACCAAGATCAAAGTTGAAAATACAAGTAAACAATATTTGCTTATGGACGTTCGATCTTCCGAAGGTGAAAGAGGTTTAGGCATTGATTAGGCTGTTTTAGGTTTAGCCTTCCGATCAATATTCAAAGGGGTAGGGCCTAAATGTTGGGCAGCTGAAAAGTTCACGTCTCAACCCCAATGTAGCCTTGTGAGAGGGTGAGAAAATATGATATATTGAATGAGTAGTCTCTTGTGAATATGCTTGCATGTATGTCAGTCTGTGGGTTCATGGGCCTGTTTTAATTTTTATATGCTCCAGCATATGAGATATATTGAATGAGTAGTCTCTTATGTTGCACGATACTGATACGATACGGATATGGTTATGGATATGGATATGGATATGGATATGGATACGGATACGATTCTCTTTGTTCTGTGCAACAAAGTTGGTAGGTTATCAGAAGTATTGTGGTGTTGTTGGTGTTGGCTTCCTCTGCAGAGAGTTCTCAGAGTGGTGAGGCAGTTTGTATTGAATACGAGTTATTGTGGCTAGGGGTGAGCATTCGGTCAATTCGGTTGAATAATTGATTTTTTACTTATTGTGGCCAGGGGTGAGCATTCGGTTAATTCGATTGAAACTGAACCGAATAAATAAAAATCGAATTAGACCGAAAATCGAATAAACAAAACTGAAACTGAATCGAATTGGCATATAACCAAATCAAACCGAACCGAATAAGAACACCAATTTAGAAACTGCTATATGGACGATTGTAAATTAAATAGTTGTAATCCTTAGGCCATCTCCAATGGTGATTTCTAAAATTGAGTTCTTATCCTACTTGGCATTGTACTTTAAGGAGATTTCTATCCTACTTGGAAGAGTTTCTACATAGAAATTGTACACATACAAAAAATGCTCTCCAATGGTTCTCCATTTCTATCATATGTGTCACATAGTAAAAGGACCAATTTAATGGTGTAGGGCCCAATAATAATTGTCATGAGAGATAGGAGAATTTCTATGAGAGTTTCTACATGCCTAAAAAGTTTCCATCCTACGTCATTGCCACCTAGGATAGAAACCATTGGAAGAAATTTTTTTTTAAAATGGATTTCTTCCATAGAAATAGGGAAGATAGAACCTCCATTGGAGATGGTCTTAGTATTATTCTACATAAAATACCGATTTATAGATTTCCTATTTCGACCTACTTTGTCAAACCAAACAGGCCTTCCAGAGCAAACCAGGCGAATAAAAGGGACCACTTGCTCCGAGAGAGCATCTGATAATGCAGTGGGGGAGAATTAAAGGCCGGCTGGCATATCACATGGGCGACGTCGCCGTCTCATGTGACTCTGCCGACCCAACTGGCCCACAGCCACCCCCTCGTTTCTTTATTAATTTCCCTTTCTTTGGGGCTGTGAATGATGCATCTTTCTCAGCTACCAATGACCAACCTCCCATAGACCCTTGTTAGCAATTCGGCAAACGAAAAAAAAAAAAAATTTAGGACGACAAAAATGCGAGTATAAAACTGTTCAGTGTAAATAAAATACATTCAAAAAATTAATCAAATATTCAAAAAATAAAAATATTGAGTTTAAAAATTTTACATTTTTAAATATGATATCAAATTTGGTTAATTAAATAGATTTTCAGCACATTTTTTGTGCCAATTTTTTTTTAATAATTTATACATAAAATGTTTAAAATTTTGCATGTTTAAAATTTATATACTGATTTGGATCTGTCAAAAGTACGCAAGTATTACACGTTTATAAAAGATACGAAAAAATTCGCGTATAATACGAGTTTTTATTCGGGTGATCGCTAACGAGGCCATAGACCCAAAAGAACAAATATCCACTTTCACAAACGTCCTCTCTTGTGGTTTTAGGAGTGCAATTTCTGCCTGTAAAATTTAAGGTCAATCTGAGTCCAATCCGATAAATCATAAGCTTAATCTGAAATCAAATCCGAATTGACCTCGGATTCAACATATAAAGCACAAAAATAAGCACAAAGGATCGACCATGACCACGAACGTGATCGTATACCACGTGTCAGCTTTTCGTTGGTTTCCTTGCCCGAATTTTAAGAATGTGGCATTCGATAATATAGAGGACCAATTATTGACTGTCACGTGACCTTGCGGTCATATCCGTAATCACAAACTATGGACAAAATATTGTTTTCGTTTTCCAATACGCTAATGTATGAAAGGTTAAGAATTGTTGTAAGAAACATTTATAGCCGAAACGATTATAAGAATGATACTTCTTCTAGAAAGGCACACATTTGTGTAAAGAAAACTATTTCATTTCTCCTATTTTAATATTCATATATTTTAATTTGCAACTGGGTGCGTTTGATTGCAAGGTGGAAGATAGGTTAAAAAGAAATTAATTTCATAAAATTATTTTTCTAGGAAAAAAAATCCATAAAATTTTAAATATTTTGCATGGAAAACTTAATTTGGATGTTTGATAGTCATTATTTTTTCACCAAAAATAGTTATTTTCCATAAAAAAATAATATTTTCCCCTAGGTTGCCAGGTTGGACAAGTTTCATTTCCCACAATTTTAGAAAAAAATATAAAAATTGATAATTTTTTGAAAAATAATTCTATAAAAAATATAAGCTATCAAACACTACAATTGGTGGAAAATTTGTGATAAAAATATTTTTCATAGAAAAAATGCTCAATCAAACACAGCCTAAATATCATCGTCATATAACAACTTTATTACGACGTTGCTACCACAAGCTGAATAACAACAACTATTGTCTATTACGTAAATGAATTGGAATATTTTAGCATTTTTTATTGAAAATATAAAAACTAACATATATGTCTACTATTTTAAAAACTAAAATATATTTTTATTCTTTTACAAAATAGTTAAAAAATAGAGAGGAATATTTAAACTTTGGGTCTCAAATAAGTTTCAAAATTTGTATTTGAGTCTCCATATTATACATAATTAGTGTTTGGGTCTCAAAAGTGACACTAATTATATTTGATGACACTTTTGAGACCCAAACACTAATTATGTATAATATTGAGACCCAAACACAAATTTTAAAATTTATTTGAGATCCAAAGTCTAAATATCCCTTTAAAAAACTAAGATATACGCTAATTATTTTAACCGAAATTTTGACTGTTTCATCCAAAAAAAAAAAAGGGTCTTTTTTTAGATAGTGGATGTATATGCTATTTTTTATATTTGGATTGAGACATTTCCTAAAATATCCCAAATTAATATGTCCAAATATTTTTTCTCCCTAGGCAGAAGAGTAAAACTTTGAAACAGAAGAAGGTATCAAATTTTTGATACCTCTTTTGTATGACAAGTGGGCCCATCCACCAATTTTATGTTCACACGTTCTAGGAAGTGAGAGGGGGGCCCACTTGTCATGCAGAGGAGGTATCAAAACTAAGATAAAAGTATAATGATCCAAAGACCTCCTTCTTTATCAAAGTTTTGATACCTCCTCTATATGAAGTGCCCATAAGCTAAGAGTAGGGCCGGTCTTGAACTTGGGGGTGGGAGGAGGGAGGGGGGTTGTTTCGAAATTGGCTTCCATCCACAGTGTAAAAAAGAACACTAAGATAAAAGTAAATATAACAAAAATAAAAATATTACTTCCAATATTTGAACTATAATGACGTCTAAAGTGCAAATTTAACATAATAATCACTACACCGCAACTCCTTTGAGTAAAAGGTGGTACATAGCTCATTATTATTCTATTCTATATACATTTTTTATTTATTGGTGCCTTTTTAGTCTTTGGATCCTAGATCGTCATTCAGTATGCCTTGAGCCCCTAGACTAGGGCCGCCCCTGGCCATAAGGTGGTGGGAGAGAAAAGCCCTGTGTTCCATAAGATGTGTTCCATGTATAGTGGAAATAGAAGTGAAAAAATTTTCTTCAATTTTTTTTTGATGAATTACAACAACCCTCCTGGGTCTTATTTAGTCTTAGATGTGTTCCATAAGATATAAACAAGCAACTAAATTTACTTCTATTTGACTAATAAATCAAATCCATTGCAACTATCTAATCTTAGACTAATATTTTAAAATTCGGCAAAAAATATCATACATTGCTTACATAACGTACGTTTTTTAGTTATCAATAACATATATTTTTGACATTTCTTCTTTTAATTGTCATCATAATGTTAACCTCCATTATAAGCCTATATAAAAGACTATTCTCAAGCTGATTGCGACAAGTGAATGAAGAAACAATCTACTCCATTTTTTTGTCTATATCTCTTTACTTTATAACACATACCTATATAGTTTGATCTACAATAATCTTATAATTAACAACCAAATTCTAAGGAGAGACATTTGGAAGTTGGTTCCAAATTTGGTGAAATGAAAAAGAGAAAAAAAAAATCGAGGGACATGAAGTAATCTAGATGTTATTTTACTTCATAGTTCACTTGCAACTGCAATCAAACAACAGAGTAGAATTGGAGTGCATGAATATGCAACAAATATATAAAAAAATTTACCACTTCATGTTGGCTTTCAAGCAACCAAACAATATATCATTGTTTGAGTTATAAGTACTATAATTTAGAGTCTGCATGGATTGAAGGTTAAAGTGTCAAGTGAGGAGAAGTTCAAAAATCATGTTTAGTTTGAGGGTAAGGTTTATGAGGTGGTTATAAAGGATTTCGTTGGGGATTGTTTAACATTTTTTTGTCTATTTTTTAACTTCCAATTAGGAGGGTTAACTAGGAGGAATGTAATTTTTTGTTAAAAAGTCATAAATATTCTTATTTGTGCTATAAAATATTATGAGTTTTTTATATTTTTTTTTATTCTTTCAACATGCTTTTCGTATCTTTCTCGTTTGTGGAGATATTTTGACAAGTTCTAATTAAAATTCCAATCAAATTTAATTTTATGACATATGTAATAATGGTACTTTGATACCTATTATCTTTTTATTAAACATACCCCACCTAACTCTCTCTCTCTAATCTAAGCAAGTTTATATGTATTGACTCTACTCATCCTCACTTAACTCTCCCTTACATAACCTCACTTAAATATGCTTATATTTTTTTTTCCCTCAATCCAAATAGACCCTTTGGGCCCGTTTGGTAAATCATATTTGGAGTTGGATTTTAGAATTTTATGGATTTGGAGCAAAATTCATGGAATCCTATGTTTTGTTGGAGATGGATTTGGATATGGAAAGTATGACAAAATCCAAAATTTCGATTTTGAAGAAAGAGGTTGGATTTGGGAGAAAAAATTAGTTTTTTAATAATTTTGTTAAAATATTTAATTTATAGTTTATTCAAAATTAACTAATAGTTAATTAAAAATTAGTCATTACTATTATTTAAAAAATATAAATAAAAATTAGTTATTGTTTTCAATAAAAAATAAACTAATAGTTAGTTATCATAATTATAGTATAACTTAATAATTTATTAATTAATAATTTCATTATTTAATAATTTATATTAATCTTAATTAATAGTTAATAATTTTATTAATCATAATTATAATAAATTTATTAATAATAACTGTAATATTAATTAATAATTTATTAATTAATATCCAATTATAATCATAATTAATAATTTATTAGTCGTATTAAAATATTAATTAATAATTCTTTTATTATATTTTATTATAATCTTAATTAATAATATTTTAATCACAATTATAATCATTTTTAGTAATTTATAATTTGATAATTAATATATTATAATGTTTAATTAATAATTTATTAATCATCATTATATTAATTTATTATTACTAATTTACAAATATTTAATTTACAATTAACTAAAAATTAGCTAACAGTTAATTAAAAATTAGTCATTATTATTTTTGAAAAAAAATTTACAACTAAAAATTAGTTATTATTTTAATAAAAAATAACTAATAATTAGTTATCATAAATTATCATCGAAATTAATAATTTACTTTTTAATAATTAATATATTATTAAAATTTTAATTAGTAATTTATTAATCATCATTATATCTTAATTAATAATTTATTAATCATAAGTATTATCATAATTATAATTATAATTTAATTATTAATCATAACTATAACTATAATTATATTCACTAATTAATAATTTAATAATTTTATTAATTATAATAATAATTTAATTATTAATCATAACTATAATTATAATAGCTAATTAATAAGTTATTAATCGTCATTATAATCATCATTATATGTTAATTAATAATTTATTAATCATCATTATATATTAATTAATATTTTATTTATTTATTATTTTATTAATTATAATAATAATGTAATTATTTATCATAACAATAATTATAATTATAATAGCTAATTAATAATTTACCAAATCCTATGTTTGGTTGGAGTTTGATTTGGATTTGAAAATTCATGATTTGGATTTGGATTTGAATTTTGGATTTTCAAATCCAAATCCAAATACAAATCCATTTTACCAAACAGGCCCTTAGGGGTGAGCATTTGTTGGGCTTAAACAAAAAAATCAATCCAAAAAGAACCAAAATAGTGATTTGATTCAGTTTTCTACGGTACGGTTTCATTTTAGTTTTTGAAAATTTGACTTTTCGGTTCGGAGTTCGATTTTAAAATTTTGGAAAAATAACCGAAAATTGGATTATAGAAATATAAAATTAATCTCCATATTTTTTTAGGTGAGTTTTCTTGTTTTATGATATCTTCTAGCTATCTCTATTCATTATGATCGGTCCTCTCACCCATTCAAACTTTATCTTCAATTTGCTTTTATATAGAATATGTTAATTTTGTTTCAAAACCCTCAAATGTAGTTTTTTTTTTCCTTATATTCTTTCTAATCTCAATGGGTAAAGTGCAACTAAACCCCCCTTAGATGTTACGAAAATGCAATTAAAGACTCCGTGATTCAAAAAATTCAAAATGTTACAAAAATGCTCAAAGCACCCCCCGCCGTTAAAAATCGTCTAAAAAGACGATTTTGCCCCCGCCTCACTCTCCCCCCCCCTCTCTCCGGTGGTGGGGGCGGACGCTCGCCGGCGGAGGGAGGAGGGGTGGGGGGAGGGGAGCTCGCCGGCGGAGGGAGGAGGGGGGGTCGGGGGGAGGAGGGGGCGGAGGGGCTGGTGTCACGCCCCGACTCGCCGAATCGGTCGCCAACGCCTTGACTCGATATAAATCGATCCCCACGGGTCGGGACGTGATGCCGTGCAAGTCTTTAATGGACTTGCACAAGGCAAGGATGTGCAATTGGAAATTCCTTTTGTCTTGACGCGTTGAAATTAAACAGTGCAGAGAGTTGAAGACATAGCATAGGAAGAAATTTAGCTTTTCATTCATAAGCTTGCAAGTATGTGCAAGGTCATTTAACATTACATATGCCGTTGCGGCTACATCTTGAAACACAAAAGAAAAACTCTCGACAAGCTTGTCCTGAAATAATCCTTGTCGTTCCATACATTCACGCCCCTTTATACATTTGAACAAAGCCTTCGATCTGAGTTAGGCTTCAAAATACTTCAAAATAGGAGAGCTTCGTGCCGCCTTCCGTTCTTCAGCTGTCGTCTAGTCTCGAGCTCCCGCAGCGCGCTCGTTACCTGGGGAGTTGGGAGTTAGCACACTTGCTAGTGGATGGGACGAACCCACTCGTCTAAACCGACACTGTTTATTAAGGATTCTAGCATACGAAGTGATCTTTCTATTTAGAACTATATGAATTGCAGTTCATATCGAAGACACATTTTAAAACGATAACACATAACCGAATTTAAATACATTCTTACCACGGCCATGCTCCTTTCCTGCACAAAATATACATGATACTTACCACCTGCACAAGACAATATGTGAGTATGCAGTCTATCCTATATGCGGTCATTGGTGATATCGACACCATGAAGGACGATTACGTAGCCTTGCGACGCGCCCTCCAGTCCAGGTAGCGAGCCTAACTGGAGGTCTCGCAATGCCTCGCGCCGAAGCACGATTTCCATAATTTCCTCCTAGACCGATTCGGTCCCAGGGCCCCGGGTACCGTCTCGAGGAAAGCTCACCTTGTGCACAAGTCGTCCTTGACCATGCGAATGTATGAACAGTTTAATATGTATGAAGTAAAACGCATAGCGTAACCATTATCAATCACATAATCATTCCTACTCGTACAAGGGTCTTTTCCCCCGAAACCGTACGTTCTGATTTAGCATCCCGTAGGCACCAAATTCTCCGAGGCATGATGTACCGCCACCAAGGTTTTCATAATTGTGTTTTACATGGCATGAAATATATTCTATCTCTTTCTTAGAACTTTATCTTTTCTCTACTTAGTGTGAACCTATCGATTCAGAGTTAACTTCTCTAGGTTGATATATTATCCCGAGCTCTTGATCTTAGTAACAAGCATACATCCCGTCAGCATCATCGATTTGAACGTTGAACTTTAAGAATTTAGTTGGCGGGAAGGAGTAGAAAAGAAGGAGCCGAAGAACCACCCACCTAAGGAGATTGCGCCGAGAGTAGGAGAACGCTTCACGACGGTCAAGCGTCAGTTACACGAACTCCTGCAATGGTACGAGCATCGAATTAGAACCCTTCCTTCAATCCTTCCTTCGAAATTCCCAAAGACGCATTCAGAAATCGACGCGAAAGCACACTATCAAATCCACACAACAATTCGTTCAGAAAGCCAAAAAAAACCAATAAAACCAACGGCAGACGGGTTGCGTCGCTCTCTTTAGAGTTCCTTCGCCAAGACGTCGCCTACCACATCTAGGACTTATTCCAACAGTAGTCGATCCATTAGTTGGAACGGTACTCATATCACTCGTCCAAATCGATTTTATTGATGCCATGGTTTTTGTATACCAAACTCGTCGCCGAGTCAGACTAGCCATCTATGTTCCCGACCATGTCTAACTTGGCACGAGCCTATTACATAGTGCTTCGCCCCAACGGGAGCGGGGCACTACATAATATACCACTAAGAAAAAGTTTCGTCCCGAAACTTAAGAACAAGGGTCTGACCTTCGTCGGCAAAAAGTGAAGGGTACTTCTCCTTCATCTCCGCCTCCAGTTCCCACGTCGACTCCTCGACGGAATGGTTGCGCCAGAGTACGCGAACCAAGGACATCGATCGGCTCCGCAGGATCTTTTCTTTACGGTCCAAAATTTGCACGGGCTCCTCCGAGTATGATAGATCGGCACGTAGCTCCAACTGATCGAAACTAACCACATGACTTGGGTCATGCACGTACTTTCGAAGTTGGGAGACATGGAATACGTCGTGCACTTCGGCCAGGGCAGGAGGTAGCGCGATCCGGTAAGCAACGGTCGCCACTCTTTCGAGGATCTCGAAGGGCCCTACGAATCTCGGACTCAGCTTGCCCTTTACCCCGAATCGCATGACGCCCTGCATCGGCGTCACCTTCAGAAACACATGGTCCCCAACCAAGAACTCTAACGGTCGTCGACGAGTATCTGCATAACTCTTTTGTCGACTCTGAGCAATGCGGAGCCTATCTCGAATCATGCAGACCTTCTCGACGGCTTGTTCGACTAGTTCTGGCCCGAGCACCTGTCGCTCCCCGACTTCGTCCCAACAAATCGGAGATCGACACTTCCTCCCGTAAAGCGCCTCGTAGGGAGCCATTTGGATGCTCGATTGATAATTGTTGTTGTATGCGAACTCCGCGAGCGGCAAGTGGGTGTCCCAACTAGTCTTCAAATCTATCGCGCACAGACGTAGCATATCCTCCAGGGTCTGATTCACTCTTTCTGTCTGGCCATCGGTTTGCGGGTGGTACGCGGAGCTAAGGTTCAACTTAGTGCCCAGCACCGCCTGTAGACTCGTCCAGAAACGTGATAAGTATCGCCCGTCTCTGTCCGAAATAATTGTGGCAGGTACCCCGTGCAGTCTGACGATCTCATCGAGATAAATCTCGGCTAACCGATCGATGCTCCATGATGCTTTAATAGCGATGAAATGAGCAGATTTGGTCAAACGATCGACAATGACCCAAATCGCATCATTCCTCCGCGACGTCTTCGGAAGGCCCATGATGAAATCCATAGAGATGTCGTTCACTTCCATACTGGAATGTCGAGGTTCTGTAGCTCCCCGCCTGGTCTTTGATGCTCGGCCTTCACCCGTTGACAAGCCATGCACTGTGAAACAAACGTTGCCACGTCTTTCTTCATTCCGTGCCACCAAAAGGTCGTGCGCAGGTCCTTATACATTTTGGTACTCCCGGGGTGCAACGAGTACTTCGCATAATGGGCCTCCGTCAGAATCTCCTTTCTAAGTTCAGCATGGTCCGGCACGCATATCCTCCCCTTCATCCGCGTCATTTCGCCCTCGTCCACCGCAAAGTCGGTCGCCTTTTCCGTCGAAATCAGCTCGTACATCTTCTTCAGGAATGGGTCGTCCTCCTGTGCGGTCTTTATTTTATTGTGCAAGCTCGACTCAAGGTGCAATTGGGCCAATCGTGCTCCACGATAACGGATTCGGAGCTCGATACCCATCTCTGCCAAGTCTCGCTGTATGTTACGGTTGATAGACAAGCACCCTACAAACATTCTACTCAGAGCGTCCGCTACGACGTTACCCTTACCCGACGTGTACTTGATAGTCAAATCATAGTCTTTAATGAGTTCGAGCCAACGCCGGTGCCGTAAGTTCAGGTCCCGTTGAGTGAAGGTGTGTCACGACCCGTTACCCAAATTGTTGGGCCGGGCCGAGCCATGTCCAGCCTACGCTTAAGATAAAGCGCAGTAAGCTGTTCTAGACAGTCAGGTAATAATGATAAATGTGCTAATAATTAAGATAGTTTAAGAATGATCACAACACAGCTTCTATATAGATGAAAAGCCACTAAGTTTGATAATAATACAAACCAAAATGTAAGACTGGAGACAAGGTCCAGTTTAAAGGTACAAAACAGCGTCTGTGATAATAACCCAACACTAAGTCAAACTAAGCAGCTAAGCAGGATTCCCTGCTGGAATATCCTCAACTGGAGCTCCATAGTACGGGTCACAAAGCATTTCTTCCTCGGTCAAAATACCTACAACGTTATCCTGTCAGGACGGGAGCAAGTACAACCTCTACTACTAAAGTACTGAATGTATAATGCAAGAGATGTACAACAGGAACATGGTATGATAAGACTAAAAAATAGACATACTGGAATCAGGGTAAATCATATAAAGCGGAAAATCATGGTATATCTTGATTATCATTTTAAGACACTCTTGTCAATTGTGGCATGTGTACATTATGTATTAAAACTGGGGCATGTATGAGATCGGTCAATAAGTGCTATGCTAGTTTACTGCAATGTACGTATGTACATTCCACAAGTCCAGAAACTACATTGTTAGTTTACTGCAATGTACGTAAGTACATTCCACAAGTCCAGAAACTACATTCTCAGTTTACTGCAATGTACGTATGTACATTCCACAAGTCCAGAAACCGCACTGCTAGTTTACTGCAATGTACGTATGTACATTCCACAAGTCCAGAAACTACACGATTAGCATACTGCAATGTAAGTGAGTACATTCCACGAGTCCAGTAACTATACTATCAACTCTCTCATAACCCAGTGATCATCATGTAAAAGATACGGGAAATAGTGTAAAGCATGGTGGAAACTGGCAAATAGTATGAAACATGTTATGATTTGACTTGCTACTCTAAGGATCAGCATTCACATGGGTTGATTAACATTCTTTTATCACATAACAGTGTTTTAACATGTACAAAAGACTTGCAACTGGATTAATGGTAATTTACAAGGTTGTCACATGTACTTAACATTAAAAGACAGTAAATGAGTTTGTAGATGTACTTGCCTCTAGCAAAACAAGCTGCGATAAAAGTGCTATGGATGTCTGGTAACTCGTCACTGTAGAAATACATACAATAACTTAGCTTTACACTAAGCTAAAACACTAGGACACTAATCTGGTGCGACACGACTTGTGATTGGGCACTTAGCCAAAATAATGACTTGGCCTAGGAGACCAATGTGGGAGTGACACACTATGTTAACTAACTTTCTAGGGTCTTTACACTAGTGAGGGATGGGGTTCAACACGACTAAAACTCCAAATAACACAAAAAGCTACAAGTCGTAATTAATCAATAAATAAATCAGAAGATCATTGTGTTCCAACAATTTTTAAAGTAGACAAAAAGCCTAGTTTTACATAAAACAAGGTACCAAAACGATCCTTGCTAACTATAGAAATTTATTATAATTTTTCTGGGATTTATTAACCAATACAAATATTTTATAAAAATCAGTTTTCCTAAGTATACAGAAAGTGAGTTTTGGTTTCATATGCCAAACTAGAGGCAAAACAGTAAATTAATTATTACAAAAATTATACTAAATTAGCCAACTTAACAAAGTATCTAAAAACTATTTTTCCATAATTTTAGCAATACTCTAAGTATTTTTAGAAAATCATAAAACAGCTATGTACAATAATAATTAATTATCTGCGTATTTTGTCCATGTATATAATTTGAACCAAAGTTCAAATACAGGACCCAAGGCCATGAATCAAGTCCAATATGACTTGTACAGGTCTTGAATGTGTGAAAACACATTTGAGCCCAAATACCCATGCTAGGCTTGGACATCAAAATGGTTGCAGTAATTTAAATACAATAAAAATACTAGTTGGTAATAGTGCAAAATATTTATTATTATTTTAATAAGGTAAATTTTATATAAAAGAATATTTACATACCTATGCCAAAAGTACATATATATATACACAAGAAAATACCTAATTTGTAAAGTATATATATATAATAATAATATATATACATAGACAAGAAAATATATATACATATACATATGTGTATATATATATATATATATATATAAATACTAACATATATACATAGAATTTACTAACCATAAAATATATATACATATATACATATACTGTTAAAACAGTATATATATACATATATACTAGTATATACATATATATATATATATATATATAAAACAATAAAAGAAAAGAAAAAAGAAAAAGAAAAAGAAAACAGAAGGAAAGAAAGGGGGGGGGCTCGAACTCAGCCCAGCAGCGGGGGGGGGGGTTTTAAGAAATGCGCGCTGGCCAGTGGGCCAGCTCGTGCTTCGTGTTAGGGGTAGGGTTGGGTTAGTTTTATTAGGTTTTAAATGATTTAAATGATAAAAAAAAATAATATACCACAGTCCTGTGTCCGGACAGTTAGGGACACAGGGTTTCTCGTGTCCGTGCTACGCACGACACGCACAGGTCGAGTTCTACGTGTCCAGACTCACCACTATGTTGCTCGTGTCCAGGCGAACGCTACGCGCGAGTTCGAGACACGCACGACACGAAGTTGGGACTGCAACTTACGTGTCCGAGGTTTGAGGGGAGTTTCGAGGCGGCGAACGGCGAGGAACGGCGTCGGGATGGTAGCGCTCCGGTGGCGCTGCGCCCAGCACGTCAGGGCGAACCGATTGGTGGTGGTGGTTCACGGCGAGGTCGTCGGGATGGGGAGAACGGGGTTCGTCGGAGCTAGGGTTCCGGCGAGGGTGATTGGGGAAGAAGAGAGTCAGGACGGGGTCGTGGTGGTTCTGGGCGGTGTGGGGTGATTTTGGCCGTCGAGGGGGGTCTTTATATAGGGTCTATGGGCGGTGGAAAGTCGGTCGAGACGTGGGGGGGGGGGGGGGTAGGTGATTTTGCATTTAGGTCCCCTAGAATTCAGGATATTACAAACAGGTCCTAACAGCTTTTAAATGCAAATTAGAATTTGCATTCCGCAGCTAAAACAAATAATTAATTACAAACTGACCACAAAACAATTTAGAAAATTACAAACAAATATTAAAACAATTTAAATATTGCATAATGATATAAAAACAATTCTAAAAATTGCAAAATGATATTAAAACATTTTAAAAAATTACAAATCAATATTTTTGTATTAAAAACTCATTTAAAAATCATTTAAAAATTCTAGAAAAATTCATAAAAATCCTAATAATTATTTTAAGGCTAAAATTAACATTAATAATTAATTAGCACTAATAAAAAAAATTTGAAAATCAGGGGCTTACAAGTCTTTCCTCCTTGAAAAATTTCGTCCTCGAAATTTACAAGAACTGAAGACACGCGAGGCAACTAACGTTTTAAAAATAATTACAGCGATGACTAAGGCTATCTCCTAATGATGGAACGTCTATGAAACAGGTCTACTGGTCAATGGCTTATCTTATGAGTGCAGCTACTAAATGATGGTTTGGTAAAGGTCTAATGACAGGTTACTTAATGAGGCACTAGAATCAAACAGTCATATGCAAATAAATCCAACCTGTGGCACCGTCTGTCAAGTATTCTGGCTCTGGCTCTGGGCCCTGTACTGGTACTGCTGCCTGGATGGCTAAAGGGTATGCTCTCCCTGAAGGTCCTCTGGTAAATGGCTTCGCCTTCGGGCACTCCCGAATCATATGGGTGGAAGACCCGCAAGCAAGACACTGGCTCAATTTCTTCCTACAGATGGAGACATCGTGCCCTGGCTTTTTGCAGAAGGCACAAGAGACCCACTTCTGCTGCTGTTGCCCCGGATCTCGGGTAAATGATAACTGATGCTGAGGATGAGCTGGTGGAGAATAGGCCTGCTGGTGCTGGGTAGTCGTCCTCTGCTGGAAAGTCTGGCGCTTGGACGGCCCGTCATGATGTGTGGTAGCTGGCCTCTTGCAAGACAAAAGACGCTCCTCGATACCTCGGGCTCTCTCCAGTAGCTGGTAGTAGTCTGTGATCCCGTTGGCCACTAGTAAGATGCTAATGTCCGGGACAAGACCATGGCAGAATCTGCGAGCCATCTCCTCCGGGTCGGCTACTAAGCTCGGGGCAAAACGACTGAGTCTGCTAAACTCACCTGCGTACTCATCGACTGTACGGCTCCCCTGTTGCAAGTTCTGGAATTGCAATCCCATGGCAACTCTAGCGGTGGTGGAAAAGAACTTCCTCTTGAACTGGATCTTGAATTGCTTCCAGTTTCCTCTGCCGCCAATGAACATCGTCTCATTTCTGAACCAGACCCCTGCCAGGTCTGCTAACAAAAATCCTGCTGCCTCGACCCAAAGATCGTCAGGTAATCTAGCCCCTATGAGCTTCCTCTCTACGGAATCTAACCAGTCATCAGCTACAACTATGCCTTCCGTTCCAAGAAACTCCTTCGGTTTTAGGTTCATAAAACTCTTGATACTACCTAGCCTCAATTGATGTTCTATAGGTTGCGAGACGGGGGTATGCTGAGTATTCAGGAGCCCCTGGATCAAAGCCAGTAATTGGGTTCCGTCGAGGGAAACAACAGTCTGGGGAGGTATGATAGGAGGTGGGGGTGGTATACCGTCACCTGAGGTGGCGGAATCGGGAGAGTGTGTAGGGTCCATCTATTTATAAAAGACAAAGGAATTATAAGAATAAAAGCAAGCAATCATAAACAAACAATTTAGTTACACTACTGGTCCTATGCTGTGATGAGTTTTCCTATGTTGCAATCCTAAAATTCCTCTAGGTGTTCTAGATGTTGTTCCTAGTGTTATCTAGTTATCCTTAATTTCTGCAGGCGTGCTTGGTACAGTAACGTAACCAAACAACTTTAGTCAGGACCTTGCATGGGCCGCCAAAAAAACATGTCACGACCCGTTACCCAAATTGTTGGGCCGGGCCGAGCCATGTCCAGCCTACGCTTAAGATAAAGCGCAGTAAGCTGTTCTAGACAGTCAGGTAATAATGATAAATGTGCTAATAATTAAGATAGTTTAAGAATGATCACAACACAGCTTCTATATAGATGAAAAGCCACTAAGTTTGATAATAATACAAACCAAAATGTAAGACTGGAGACAAGGTCCAGTTTAAAGGTACAAAACAGCGTCTGTGATAATAACCCAACACTAAGTCAAACTAAGCAGCTAAGCAGGATTCCCTGCTGGAATATCCTCAACTGGAGCTCCATAGTACGGGTCACAAAGCATTTCTTCCTCGGTCAAAATACCTACAACGTTATCCTGTCAGGACGGGAGCAAGTACAACCTCTACTACTAAAGTACTGAATGTATAATGCAAGAGATGTACAACAGGAACATGGTATGATAAGACTAAAAAATAGACATACTGGAATCAGGGTAAATCATATAAAGCGGAAAATCATGGTATATCTTGATTATCATTTTAAGACACTCTTGTCAATTGTGGCATGTGTACATTATGTATTAAAACTGGGGCATGTATGAGATCGGTCAATAAGTGCTATGCTAGTTTACTGCAATGTACGTATGTACATTCCACAAGTCCAGAAACTACATTGTTAGTTTACTGCAATGTACGTAAGTACATTCCACAAGTCCAGAAACTACATTCTCAGTTTACTGCAATGTACGTATGTACATTCCACAAGTCCAGAAACCGCACTGCTAGTTTACTGCAATGTACGTATGTACATTCCACAAGTCCAGAAACTACACGATTAGCATACTGCAATGTAAGTGAGTACATTCCACGAGTCCAGTAACTATACTATCAACTCTCTCATAACCCAGTGATCATCATGTAAAAGATACGGGAAATAGTGTAAAGCATGGTGGAAACTGGCAAATAGTATGAAACATGTTATGATTTGACTTGCTACTCTAAGGATCAGCATTCACATGGGTTGATTAACATTCTTTTATCACATAACAGTGTTTTAACATGTACAAAAGACTTGCAACTGGATTAATGGTAATTTACAAGGTTGTCACATGTACTTAACATTAAAAGACAGTAAATGAGTTTGTAGATGTACTTGCCTCTAGCAAAACAAGCTGCGATAAAAGTGCTATGGATGTCTGGTAACTCGTCACTGTAGAAATACATACAATAACTTAGCTTTACACTAAGCTAAAACACTAGGACACTAATCTGGTGCGACACGACTTGTGATTGGGCACTTAGCCAAAATAATGACTTGGCCTAGGAGACCAATGTGGGGGTGACACACTATGTTAACTAACTTTCTAGGGTCTTTACACTAGTGAGGGATGGGGTTCAACACGACTAAAACTCCAAATAACACAAAAAGCTACAAGTCGTAATTAATCAATAAATAAATCAGAAGATCATTGTATTCCAACAATTTTTAAAGTAGACAAAAAGCCTAGTTTTGCATAAAACAAGGTACCAAAACGATCCTTGCTAACTATAGAAATTTATTATAATTTTTCTGGGATTTATTAACCAATACAAATATTTTATAAAAATCAGTTTTCCTAAGTATACAGAAAGTGAGTTTTGGTTTCATATGCCAAACTAGAGGCAAAACAGTAAATTAATTACTACAAAAATTATACTAAATTAGCCAACTTAACAAAGTATCTAAAAACTATTTTTCCATAATTTTAGCAATACTCTAAGTATTTTTAGAAAATCATAAAACAGCTATGTACAATAATAATTAATTATCTGCGTATTTTGTCCATGTATATAATTTGAACCAAAGTTCAAATACAGGACCCAAGGCCATGAATCAAGTCCAATATGACTTGTACATGTCTTGAATGTGTGAAAACACATTTGAGCCCAAATACCCATGCTAGGCTTGGACATCAAAATGGTTGCAGTAATTTAAATACAATAAAAATACTAGTTGGTAATAGTGCAAAATATTTATTATTATTTTAATAAGGTAAATTTTATATAAAAGAATATTTACATACCTATGCCAAAAGTACATATATATATACACAAGAAAATACCTAATTTGTAAAGTATATATATATAATAATATATATACATAGACAAGAAAATATATATACATATACATATGTGTATATATATATATATATATATATAAATACTAACATATATACATAGAATTTACTAACCATAAAATATATATACATATATACATATACTGTTAAAACAGTATATATATACATATATACTAGTATATACATATATATATATACATATATATATATATATATATATAAAACAATAAAAGAAAAGAAAAAAGAAAAAGAAAAAGAAAAAGAAAACAGAAGGAAAGAAAGGGGGGGGGGGCTCAAACTCAGCCCAGCAGCGGGGGGGGGGGGGGGGGGTTTAAGAAATGTGCGCTGGCCAGTGGGCCAGCTCGTGCTTCGTGTTAGGGGTAGGGTTGGGTTAGTTTTATTAGGTTTTAAATGATTTAAATGATAAAAAAAAAAATAATATACCACAGTCCTGTGTCCGGACAGTTAGGGACACAGGGTTTCTCGTGTCCGTGCTACGCACGACACGCACAGGTCGAGTTCTACGTGTCCAGACTCACCACTATGTTGCTCGTGTCCAGGCGAACGCTACGCGCGAGTTCGAGACACGCACGACACGAAGTTGGGACTGCAACTTACGTGTCCGAGGTTTGAGGGGAGTTTCGAGGCGGCGAACGGCGAGGAACGGCGTCGGGATGGTAGCGCTCCGGTGGCGCTGCGCCCAGCACGTCAGGGCGAACCGATTGGTGGTGGTGGTTCACGGCGAGGTCGTCGGGATGGGGAGAACGGGGTTCGTCGGAGCTAGGGTTCCGGCGAGGGTGATTGGGGAAGAAGAGAGTCAGGACGGGGTCGTGGTGGTTCTGGGCGGTGTGGGGTGATTCTGGCCGTCGAGGGGGGTCTTTATATAGGGTCTATGGGCGGTGGGAAGTCGGTCGGGACGTGGGGGGGGGGGGGTAGGTGATTTTGCATTTAGGTCCCCTAGAATTCAGGATATTACAAACAGGTCCTAACAGCTTTTAAATGCAAATTAGAATTTGCATTCCGCAGCTAAAACAAATAATTAATTACAAACTGACCACAAAACAATTTAGAAAATTACAAACAAATATTAAAACAATTTAAATATTGCATAATGATATAAAAACAATTCTAAAAATTGCAAAATGATATTAAAACATTTTAAAAAATTACAAATCAATATTTTTGTATTAAAAACTCATTTAAAAATCATTTAAAAATTCTAGAAAAATTCATAAAAATCCTAATAATTATTTTAAGGCTAAAATTAACATTAATAATTAATTAGCACTAATAAAAAAAATTTGAAAATCAGGGGCTTACAAGGTGTACTTGAGGCTCTTGTGGTCCGTATAGATTCTACAAGCTACACCATAAAGATAGTGCCGCCATAGCTTCAACGCGAACACAATGGCCGCTAACTCCAAATCATGCGTAGGATAATTCTTCTCGTGTTGCTTCAATTGTCTCGAAGCAAACAAAATCACCTTATCCCTTTGCATAAGCACGCATCCCAAACCCGTCCGTGATGCATCGCTAAATATTTGAAACCCTTCCGGCCCGTCTGGAAGTGCAAGGATCGGCGCTGAGATGAGCCATTTATTCAACTCTTGGAAGCTCGATTCGCAGGCGTCGTTCCACTCGAACGCGACTCCCTTCTGGGTGAGGCGAGTCAGAGGCGACGCAATTTTGGCAAAATCTTTCACGAATCTACGGTAGTAGCCCGCCAAGCCGAGGAAACTTCGGATGTCGCCTGCTGAGGTAGGCCGCTTCCATTCGACTATTGCTTCAATCTTCTTTGGGTCCACCGTGACGCCTTTAGCTGAGACAACGTGCCCAAGGAACGTCACGCTGTTCATCCAGAACTCGCACTTGCTTAGCTTGGCATAGAGTTGATGTTCGCGCAGAGTCTGTAGCACTGTCTTCAAGTGTTCCACATGCTCGTCCTTGCTCTTCGAATATATAAGGATGTCATCGATGAATACGACGACAAATTTGTCTATGAACGGTCGGAACACCCGGTTCATTAGATCCATGAACGCGGCAGGAGCGTTGGTCAAGCCGAAGGGCATGACCAGAAATTCGTAGTGACCATATCGAGTTCGGAAGGCGGACTTCGGCACGTCCTCGGACATGATCTTCAGTTGATGATAGCCTGAGCGAAGATCAATCTTGGAAAACACCGTCGCCCCTTGCAGCTGGTCAAACAAATCGTCTATCCTCGGTAACGGATACTTGTTTCGTACCGTGGCTTTGTTGAGTTCCCGATAATCGATACACAGCCGTATCGATCCATCCTTCTTCCTCACAAACAACACTGGGGCACCCCACGGGGAGACACTAGGGCGAATATTTCTGCGATCTAGTAACTCTTGTAGTTGTGCTTTCAGTTACTTCAGCTCTGCCGGCGCCATTCGATAAGGTGCTTTGGATATCGGTCGGGTGTCCGGAAAGGTGTCGATGCTGAATTCTATCTCTCGGTCCGGCGGCATCCCTGGCAACTCGTCTGGGAACACATCAGGAAATTCTGCCATGACTTCAGTCTGGGCCGTGCTTGCAATCTTCGTTCTCGTGTCTCGAACTGATGCTAGGTACCCGCTGCACCCAGAGTGCAACATACGCCTTACCGAAATTGCCGATATCATCATTGCCGACTTTGATGCTGCTCCGCACGAATAGGAGAACTCGGTTTCGCCTGGAAGGCGGAACACAACTCTCTTCTCCGCGCACTCGATCGTTGCGTGGCATGCACCCAACCAATCCATGCCGAGGATTATATCGTACTCCTTGACGTCGAGGACGATAACTTCCAAGGATAGATTCCTCCCTCCGATGCATATGCAACCATCCCTACAAATTTGAGTGGCAGACATATCTACTCCCGATGGAGTGCTAACGCTAAGATTCATATCTAAAAGTTGCATAGGTAGTTGATTCTCTTTTACAAAGTCGGCAGATATGAAACTATGCGTAGCACCCGAATCGAACAATACTCTAGCAGGCATATTTTTATAGAGTAGTATACCTGTCACGACAGTGTCGGACGCATAGGCTTCGTCCCGAGTCAGTGCGTAGACTCGGCCTTACGCCCCTTGGCGATTTTGTGGGTTCACGGGCACCGCGTTTACGCCATGGGCGGGAGGCACCCTGTTCTGGTTCTGGACGTCCCTTGGTGGATGTTGGTTCGCCCTCCCCATGCGACAATCCACTGCTTTGTGACCTAGCTGGCCACACTTGAAGCATCCCCCTCGGCAATCGACCGCCAGATGTCCCATCTTGCCGCAGCGATGGCACCGTACGCCTGGGTGAGGCCCCCGATACTCGGACGTGTACTGGCGCTTTGGCGCACCAGATCCTCCCGTGTCGTGAGGACGCTTGTTGAAGTTGTTGCGGACGCTTGATCCGCCCTTCTGCGATGCTCGACCGAAGATCCGTTCACTATCAAGGGCGGCGTTATATGATTCTCTGTACGTCTGGTATTTCTGGTTCATGACGTCCCGACGCAAATCCTCATTCAGGCCTTGCTGGTGTAATGACCCGCTCTGCCCTAGCGGAACGCCGATTCAAACGGCAAGTGCAACGACTCAAACGAGCCGTCGACCCGAAGAGTTGGCATCGACCTGAAGAAGAATCGATGCAAGGCTTATATTGGCCCGTCAAAGATGAATCCAGACTTAGACTTTCAAAGGTGCGCTCGGAGTATCGCTCGACCGATGCGAACATTGCTAAGGTGGGTGGCTCCGATGAACTCGTCTTTGCTTAGCCTAGACACATAACAATACGGACACTATCACGAGAATCGCTAGGCGATAACCCCGTGCATGCTAATAAAGGACTCAACGCACCTAGCTAAGGGAATAATCCCATCTTGTATGCTTGTATAGAATATAGAAAAGAACATGGAAAATGTGAGATCTCTCGCACCGCGCTCTACGCTCGTGCTAAGGCACAAGCTTACGTTTATGTTCCTTATGTGTTCATACAATGAAACAATGAATGGGTTACAACAATGAAACGGGAAGACTATCAATATAGTCGTTCCGAGTAGAGTATAGCAACATTGAAAGACTATGGGACCGATGGGTCGCCAAGACGACTCCCGCACGGAGAGTTGCATAATGAATGAATGATTGAAAATGTGAATGAACCAACGAATGAAAGAATGAATAAAAGATAAGAAAGAAAAGAATGGTTAGCGGCAGGTGTGACGGGCACGTACAACGGGGCTCGCTACCCGCGCTGCACGGACGCCAACCTGGTCGATAACGTAAGAAGGCTAAGGGTTAGCCTACGGCTCAGAGACAGCCGTTAAGTTAAAAAGAAAAGTTAATACGAAATGGTCGTGGACAAACGGCACGGGCGAGGGGTGGCGATGCCGTGGCCGTGAAGAAAAAAGGATTTCGCGACATGATCAAAGGGGGGATATGCCGGCCTAGGCAAAATCAAAGGGGGCTTACGGGCTGCCTGGGGGGGGCTTGGCTACCCGGGGGACGTAAGTACAAGGTATTTCAAGACACTATCAATGTGTACCAGCCGCACGCTCTGAATAGTTACGAAATACCAAGGGAAAAAGGGTCCAAAATGGCTTGTGATGCCAGCGACCGGTGCATATAGAGTTAAGTAGACTTTGCTGGTGGCAATCCACGTGCAAGTCCTTGCATTGAAATCAAAGTAGTCTAAGTTAACTAAATGAAGTGCCTTCTAAACAGGCTTGAATATGACACACCAAATAATCGAGAGTACTTCGGCAAAGGAGTTAGAAAACACGCCTACGACGTGCTAGGACCCGAGGCAGGGACACGCCCTTGACATTGAAAGTTTACATGAATTACGTAAAGTCATTTCATATAAATTATTGACTAACTTGGTTTACTTTGGACAGGAAAGGCCGGACGGTAAGTATGGGTAAGTCATGCATATATTTCCATACGACACTTGTATTCAGCAACACGAGATAGGCTATGATATATGCCATGAAACTGATCCTAAGGCAAGATTAGAAAGACAATGAATGATAGACGGTGCACAAAAGTAAATAGAACGTGTTTGGTAATGATAGCATTGTGGGCGAGCTAGCCTCCCCACCAGTGCATAACAATGTACTGATAACCCCACAGTCTGCTTGCAGGATGCAGGAGACGCCGGCGGGTGCGGAGCTTCCATCGAACGTGTTAAGGCGCGGAGCCAACTCTGGGGCCTTGGAACGTTGCAAGAAGCTGAAGCACCCTATACATGACATAATGTATTGGAACATCGCCATGAATCATTCTATCTTGTAAGCCACTTGGCACGCCTTTTATATTTCAGAGAGAGAGAGCTCAAGCGACTTGTAATATCGGCCTAGCACCGCTTGTAACCTTCTTGAATATCAATAAAGAGTTCAAATTCGCTTCTACATGTGTTTATTTACTTTCCGCTGTAATGGGGACACTCTGTGCGACTCTGTGGCCTAGCTCAAATCGACCGTTTCTGGACTTGGCCTTGCACGGGCGCAACCTACGCCCGTACGGCATCACGCCTTAGCGAGGATGATCGCTCCTACGGGAGCGGGGCGTGACAGCTGGAAGCGCTTGCACCACGCCTCCGTGTTCGACAGAAAGGCCCCGACAAACTTCGCAAGCTTCGCGAACTTCGCATCGTAGTCTTCAACGGACAAGTTTCCTTGCTTCAAGGACATGAATTCCTCTTTCTTTTGTCGACGAAGGGCACGAGGGATGTATTGCTCGAGGAAGGCCAGTTTGAACGTCTTCCACGAGATCTTGGCATTGGGGTTGGACTCTTTGAGTTCCTGTTTCTTCGCCTCCCACCAGTCGTAGGCCCTCAAGTTGAGCTGCAACGCTGCGCACTCGACTTTCTTGGACCCCTTGATGTTGAGGAGAGTGAACAGACTCTCAATCTTCACTAGCCACCCCATGACTTCGTCAGGCTCTGCTCGACCGTTGAATTCAGGCGGGTTCATTTTCTTGAACTTGGTCATCTTGAGCAGAGAGGAGGAAGATACATGTTTTGTCTTTACGGGTTGCACTTCTTCCTCGGACATGACGTTCGTCGAGTTTTGTTGCGTCGCTATGGTGCTCACGATCCGGGTCAGGGCCTCCATTTGCTTTTGTTGGACGTTGACTTGGGCCTGGATCTGTTCCTGCAGCTGTCGTTGCTGCGTCTCTGACTGGCGTTGTTGGAGTTCCATGAGGCGTAGTAGTCGCTCCATGGCAGATTCGCTAGGTGTCGCGCCTTCGGTACTATCCGTGCTAATCAATGTGGCATTGATAGCAGGGATACCCAGTCTTTCCGTCATTCCTACAAAATTGAGCAAACCCGTTAGTATTCTCAAAATATCTACGGGCTTATATGTATGGAACGATTATTTCAGGCCGCATATGTCGAAAAGCATAGTTTTTGAAAAATCGCAACGGCATCATCTAAAAGAAGTATTTTGAAAGGTCCGAGGTGTGAACCGTGCTCTGATACCAACTTGTCACCCTCCGACTCGTCGAATCGGTCGCCAACGCCTTGACTCGATATAAATCGATCCCGACGGATCGGGACGTGATGCCGTGCAAGTCTTTAATGGACTTGCACAAGGCAAGGATGTGCAATTGGAAATTCCTTTTATCTTGACGCGTTGAAATTAAATAGTGCAGAGAGTTGAAGACATAGCATAGGAAGAAATTTAGCTTTTCATTCATAAGCTTGCAAAGTATGTGCAAGGTCATTTAACATTACATATGCCGTTGCGGCTACATCTTGAAACACAAAAGAAAAACTCTCGACAAGCTTGTCCTGAAATAATCCTTGTCGTTCCATACATTCACGCCCCTTTATACATTTGAGCAAAGCCTTCGATCTGAGTTGGGCTTCAAAATACTTCAAAATAGGAGAGCTTCGTGCCGCCTCCCGTTCTTCAGCTGTCGTCTAGTCTCGAGCTCCCGCAGCGCGCTCGTTACCTGGGGAGTTGGGGGTTAGCACACTTGCTAGTGGATGGGACGAACCCACTCGTCTAAACCGACACTGCTTATTAAGGATTCTAGCATACGAAGTGATCTTTCTATTTAGAACTATATGAATTGCAGTTCATATCGAATGCACATTTTAAAACGATAACACATAACCGAATTTAAAGGCATTCTTACCACGGCCGTGCTCCTTTCCTGCACAAAATATACATGATACTTACCACCTGCACAAGACAATAGGTGAGCATGCAGTCTATCCTATATGCGGTCATTGGTGATATCGATACCATGAAGGACGATTACGTAGCCTTGCGATGCGCCCTCCAGTCCAGGTAGCGAGCCTAATTGGAGGTCTCGCAATGCCTCGCGCCGAAGCACGATTTCCATAATTTCCTCCTAGGCCGATTCGGTCCCAGGGCCCCGGGTACCGTCTCGAGGAAAGCTCACCTTGTGCATAAGTCGTCCTTGACCATACGAATGTATGAACAGTTTAATATGTATGAAGTAAAACGCATAGCGTAACCATTATCAATCACATAATCATTCCTACTCGTACAAGGGTCCTTTCCCCCGAAACCGTACGTTCTGATTTAGCATCCCGTAGGCACCAAATTCTCCGAGGCATGATGTACCGCCACCAAGGTTTTCATAATTGTGTTTTGCATGGCATGAAATATATTCTATCTCTTTCTTAGAACTTTATCTTTTCTCTACTTAGTGTGAACCTATCGATTCAGAGTTAACTTCTCTAGGTTGATATATTATCCCGAGCTCTTGATCTTAGTGGCAAGCATACATCCCGTCAGCATCATCGATTTGAACGTTGAACTTTAAGAATTTAGTTGGCGGGAAGGAGTAGAAAAGAAGGGGCCGAAGAACCACCCACCTAAGGAGATTGCGCCGAGAGTAGGAGAACGCTTCACGACGGTCAAGCGTCAGTTACACGAACTCCTGCAATGGTACGAGCATCGAATTAGAACCCTTCCTTCAATCCTTCCTTCGAAATTTCCAAAGACGCATTCAGAAATCGACGCGAAAGCACACTATCAAATCCACGCAACAATTCGTTCAGAAAGCCAAGAAAACCAATAAAACCAATGGCAGACGGGTTGCGTCGCTCTCTTTAGAGTTCCTTCGCCAAGACACCGCCTACCGCATCTAGGACTTATTCCAACCGTAGTCGATCCATTAGTTGGAACGGTACTCATATCACTCGTCCAAATCGATTTTATTGATGCCATAGTTTTTGTATACCAAACTCGTCGCCGAGTCAGACTAGCCATCTATGTTCCCGACCATGTCTAACTTGGCACGAGCCTATTACATAGTGCTTCGCCCCAACGGGAGCGGGGCACTACAGCTGGCCGGTGGAGGGAGGAGGGGGGGTCGGTGGAAGGAGGGGGGGTCGGGGGTCGGGGGGCTGGCGGAGGGAGGAGGAGGGGGGGTCGCAAGGGCTGGCGGAGGGAGGAGGGGGGGATCGGGGGGAGGAGGCCGGCCGGCGGAGGGGCTGGCTGGTGGAGTGGGGGTAGGGAGGGGGGGGCTGGTAGGAAAATAGGGGAGGGATAGTTTAGGTATTTTTTTTAATTTTTTTTTTTGAAAGTTAACAGCCATTTAACGGCAAAATAGACGGTAGGGGATAAATCGCTCGCGCGGACAAACTAAGGGGGGGTCAAACTGCATTTTTGGTCTAAGGAGTTTTATTTTGCGAACGAGGCAACTCTAGGGAGGGTTTAAATGCACTTTACCCAATCTCAATTAAATGTTAGCTAACCCAATCCCAATCATTACTATAATATTTTTTTTTTATATTTTGAGTTTTTAAAATTTTGTTTTGATAAATTAGAAATAAAGATAATTATTTTTTCAATGTATTTGTTTTTTGGTTAGTTTTGACAAAAATTCAACCCATAAAAAAAAAATTTCCATCCCAACCAAAATAGTCAAACCGAATTGAAATTTAATAAGATGGTTTGGTTTGTGTAAAATATCGAATCGATTCGGTTCGGTCGGTTCTGAAATATGTTCGGTTCTATTCGATTTTTTTTCAAAATCAGTTCAGTACCGAACTGACCGAATGTTCACCCCTTTAGCATAACATGACCATAAATTGGTTCTATATATATCAACTTTTTTTTTTTTTTTTTTTTTTCTAAAACCAAAGCCGGTGGACGATTCCACCCGACCTTGGTCCGGAGGCCGTGACCACCGCCACCCAGCCACCTCCGTGGGAGGGAGGGCTCGAACCCGACCCTCACCTCCGGTGCACGGTGGTGTTACCAGTATACCACGATTCGATGTGCAAATATATAGTAAAAGTAATATATATATATCAACTTGATTGTTAGTAAAGTACGTGACTGTCATGCGACGAAACCTTGTGATTATATTCTAAGTCCCGGACCTGACTTATGTTGGGTTCGGTTAATTTGGGTCTGATTTTTACAAACCTGTCCGGTTCTTCCTTACACTGACAACTCAATAATGCTGTCCAGATCTCTCCCTTACACTGACAACTCAATTATGCCTGCACACCAACAAACAAAAAACATAAACTTGCAATAAGAACAGTAACGACAGTCCAGCAACCGCCAAAAGGGCATTTCTGTCATTTAACCCTCCCTCCCCTGGGTATTTCCGCCACACCGAAAACCCATCGACATTTCAAAAATGTAGGCCCCACCGGCCGTCCGCTCCCCACAAACAGACGGCATCCGGAGCCCTGATACCAAAAAAAGGGAGGGAAAGTATCCTGACCGTCCGATCTTTCTTCTTTCCTCCAATATATACACTATTTTAGGGCTCCTCCATCCCCATTCCTCTTCACTCCCCACCACCACCTCTCTCTCTCTCTCTCTCCAGTTCGTCACTCTCCAGCAAAAGTAAGCCTTCAAAATCACTCTCAAATTTCTTTAATTTTGTCAATTATTTTCGATTTTAGTGTAAAAATCACGAGATCTGTTGATAAATCATGATGAATCGATGGATCTGGTTGAGTTTTCTTTAGCTTCGTGGAGGTCTTCATGGTGATGCTCTGGAACTACTTGATTTCGTGATTATGGAGCATTTTCTGATGTTTTTCTCCGAGTTCGTGTTATTTTTTGTCACTATGTATAATGTGTTTACTGTACACTTAGTTTCTCGAAGTGGATCTACTCATTCTCGATTCTCTTCAGCAGATTTTCTTTAATTTTCGTTGTTTTGTTGTGATTTTAGTAAAACGTCAGTGGATCTGTTGATAAATCGCGCTCAAGCAGTGGATCTGGTTGATTCTGATGACGGATTAGTAGTTTGGTAGAGCTTTGTTTCGATTATGTGGAAATCCTTGATTTCCTTATTTACGAGCAATTTCTTACGGTTGTTAAAATTGTAGACTTAGTTTATAAAAGTAGATTTACTCTCATTGTGGTGCTTCCTTGATATTATCTTTTCGTTCTTGTATATATTTTTATGTGATATATGACAACACGCGTTTAATTGTGCATGATTAGATTTCAGAATGGTTGGATCTGCAATTTGATCCTTATTGTGCCGTAGTTTGTTGATGGATCTGGACCTTCATTATGCTGAAATCATTTAATTTGATTGGTGATTATTAGATCTGAGGTTTTAGCTAGTCAATTTGATATGTGCGAATTTCTTAGATCTGTTCTAATTTTTTATTATAAATAATATGTGGCATAGTTAGAATATATTTCATAGATCTTGTCTAGGAAGACATGGACACTCCAAAAATTGGCATCGTATTCGTGTCGTGCCATGTCAAAAACTCATTGGACACGACCAAGACACTCCAAAATACGCTAGGGCGTGCCTATATGTGTTATGTCCATGATCTGTTGTTAGATTTTAGTTACAATCATAGTTTGATTTTTGGAGTGTTGCTACTTGTGATTCTGTTGAATCATGGATCCGGGGTTAGAGAATCTTTCAGTTGATTATTTATTACCAACATATAATGTGCTCTTTAACAATATTCATTAATTCGTTATTCCCATGTTTTATGTGTTTTATTGAAACATTTGTAATTGGTTCCCTCTTCTTTGGGTTTAAGCTTACTGTGTAACCTTAGGCTTGTAGAATATATGTTGGTTTATGCTATGAATCAGATATTGGCCCCATGAAATTTCATGTTTTCATTTGTATCCTAGATCTGATTTAGTCAGGTCATTGTTTGTACATATTCATACAATTTCCATGTGGTTTTCTCCAATTTTCAACTGATCATAGTTTTCTTCCATGGATCTCTATCATCATTTGGTTAAAATGCTAAAGGTGAGATTCAGTAACATCCAGTAATTAGTTGTTTGTTTTGGCAGAATATCATTTAGCCTATGTTTGAAAACCTGGACTAAAGTTTATGTTAAGCTTTCAGAAAGTTGATGTATAAAACGTCCATTGATTTCATGGTTGTTAGTCGTTGACATTATCTTTTGCTACTCAGTTAAAGTTGTATGTGTCGAATATCTAGTAAATCTCCATAGATGTCAGACTTTTTTTCTGTCCATTTACTTCAATATCTTGTGATTTATAGAAGAACTGGACTGATTTCAATTGTTTATCCTCTGTGCCAGGTAAAATATGAGAGAAATCCTACACATTCAAGGTGGACAATGTGGAAACCAGATCGGATCCAAGTTCTGGGAGGTGGTGTGTGATGAGCATGGTATTGATGGTACTGGGAGGTACATCGGCACATCTGATCTGCAGTTGGAGCGCGTGAATGTTTACTACAATGAAGCTTCTTGTGGAAGATATGTTCCTAGGGCGGTGCTCATGGATCTGGAGCCTGGAACTATGGATAGTGTGAGGACTGGCCCATATGGGCAAATATTCCGTCCAGATAACTTTGTTTTTGGGCAGTCGGGTGCTGGGAACAACTGGGCGAAGGGGCACTACACTGAGGGAGCTGAGCTTATCGACTCAGTTCTCGATGTGGTTAGAAAGGAGGCGGAGAATTGTGATTGCCTTCAAGGTATACTTAAGTAGATGTCTAGAATATGAAAGTGGACGGTTGTAGTCTTAACTTAAGTATTCTATTTTCTCCTGTAAATTAGTGTTGCCTTTGCCATCTTTTAGATGTTCCACAATTATGATTTTTTGAATATTTTTAAAAGATTAACATGGTTATTGTTCAATATTTGCTATTATGTGAATTTTCTTTGCCAGATTAGCTTTCCCTTTTTGTGTGTGATTACATGTGATGGTTCTGTAGGTTACCTTATTTTCTTTGATTATGAAACAAATTAATCACTATTTTTTTGAAGTTCAGAGTTTTACCCAATTTATTCTAAATGTGCTCATGTTTTGCTTTACTCTGATTTATGAAGCAATTCACTTAACTTTCATTATGTTTCTTTTGAACAGGATTCCAAGTATGCCACTCACTGGGTGGAGGGACTGGATCTGGTATGGGAACACTGTTGATCTCGAAGATCCGAGAGGAGTACCCAGATAGGATGATGCTCACTTTCTCCGTCTTTCCATCTCCCAAGGTTTCTGACACAGTTGTCGAACCATATAACGCGACCCTATCTGTGCATCAGTTGGTGGAGAACGCAGATGAGTGCATGGTGCTTGACAATGAGGCCTTGTATGATATCTGCTTCAGAACATTGAAGTTGACCACTCCTAGCTGTGAGTACATACATGTTTTTTTATTTAATATTTTTAACCTGTTTACGTGTTCAAAAGCTTTGTTTATGTGGTTTTTATCTGAAGTTTTATGAGGGAGCAAACAAATGTTTCTTACACAACACTGATATTTCACAATTTCAATTGTTGAAAGTGACAGATTATCTACTTGTTGGTAGTGGCAAGCATGATTGCAAGCATTGCATGTGACATTTTTTGAAGGACAACAATTATTGTAGTTGGTAAAATGGCAGTGTCATTGCTCAGTGTCATTGCTCGATAGTAAGTAAACTCGTGTACCTGTTGCAGTTTGGCTAATAGATAATTGTTCAAAATGTCCATTTCTGAAATGTTTGCTGGGCTTGTTCCGGAAATGGTTGTTTGAGACCCAAATGAGTTGGGGACGGTTGGCCCTGTTGGAATGAAGGGTTAGCTAGTGTATTGCTAGTGCATTGCATTTTGGCTCCAAATGGAGCCTTGGTTTGAATCACAGCTGTGATCCAAATTGATCCTAAATATATCTTCTTTTCCAATTGGAGTATACACTTTTTTGTCAGGCCACTATTAGAACTATCATTTGACTATCTTATAATTATTTGTAGAAATAATATTCTGTAGATACTTGCACATGGTTCTAAGTTAGCCAATGTAGAGCTTTAGTTGCATGGTTTTAAGCCTTTTTGCTGCTAACAAGTGCGCCATTGTAGCTGGCCGGCCTATTTCTTTGTTAGATAATAGACATGAAAATGTCCAAAATGATCACGTCTGTCCCTTTCAGAAACGTAGTGATTTGAGATGACACCAGTTTGATTCTTGTTTGAGATTATGTTACTGCTGTAAGTTGTTCCTGGCTGTTATATGCGATAACTTGTTTATGCCTGTTTTATCCAACAAATTTATAGATAATGATTTCTTATTACTCTATATGGCTGTGTATTTGTTAAGCTTCTCCTGCCCTGGTGTTTTTATCATCCTAGCTCGTTTCATACTTACTGTCCCTCATACATTGTTCATGGCTATGTTTGTCTTCAGCTTCACTTAGTTTTCCTTGCTTCCATTTTGATGATGATTTGTGTTTTACAGTTGGGGATCTAAATCACTTGATCTCAGCAACCATGAGTGGAGTCACTTGCTGCCTTCGTTTCCCTGGGCAACTGAACTCAGACTTGAGGAAGCTGGCAGTTAATCTGATCCCGTTCCCTCGTCTGCACTTCTTCATGGTCGGTTTTGCTCCTCTGACATCCCGTGGGTCACAGCAATACAGGTCCCTGACCGTCCCGGAGCTGACCCAGCAGATGTGGGACTCAAAGAACATGATGTGTGCTGCCGATCCTCGCCATGGTCGCTACCTCACTGCTTCTGCCATGTTCCGTGGGAAGATGAGCACCAAGGAGGTCGATGAGCAGATGATCAACGTTCAGAACAAGAACTCCTCGTACTTTGTTGAGTGGATTCCCAACAATGTGAAGTCCAGTGTCTGTGACATTCCCCCCAGGGGCCTCTCCATGTCTTCCACTTTTATCGGGAACTCCACCTCCATCCAGGAGATGTTCAGGAGGGTGAGCGAGCAGTTCACTGCTATGTTCAGGAGGAAAGCTTTCTTGCATTGGTACACGGGGGAGGGAATGGACGAGATGGAGTTCACTGAAGCAGAGAGTAACATGAATGATCTCGTTTCCGAGTACCAGCAGTATCAGGACGCTACAGCCGACGAGGAGCTCGACTACGAGGATGAGGAAGAGGCGCCCCAGGAGGACATGTAAAGGGGGTTGATAGTAGCTTGCTATTATATTATGTTCTTGAGTTAGAAAATAGTTCTGTTTCGTGCTATCATTTCATGACATTTTAAGCTCAGTGTTGTAATGCTTGGATTGTATGTAACCTTTTAGACATTTGGTTAGTACTATGCTGCTCTGCTACAATGTTGTGCGATATGCTTATTGCAGTATTCAACTTTCTACGGGTGCGTTTGATTGCAAGGTGGAAAATGTGTGGAAAAGAAATTAATTCCATGGAATTATTTTCCTAGGAAAAAAATTCCATGAAATTTTAAAAAATTTCCCTGGAAAATCTTAATTTGGTGTTTGATTGCCATTATTTTCCACGGTAAATAGTTATTTTTCATGGAAAATGATATTTTCCTATGGGTTGGACAAGTTTCATTTTCCACCATTTTAGATGGAAATATGGAAAATGATAGTTTTTTGGAAAATAATTCCATGGAAAATATAAGCTATCAAACACTACAATTGGTGGAAAATTTGTGATGGAAATATTTTCCATGGAAAAAAAGCCCAATCAAACACAGCCCATTGATTTTTCTTTTCTTTTTTCCTTCACTGCTGGTAATCAAGCTATTTTTTCTTCTTCTTTTTTCTACTGTAACAAAAGGAAATGTTTAATGTCATCACCACTTTGAGAATTTCTTTGAACGAGACTTGTAGCAAAATTTTCATCATCAACTTCAACATATCTTATGACACTCAATTATCCTATTGTCTCATTAATAAATATTAAGGATATAGTTGTCAAAATGATACAAATAATAATAATTATTTTATTACATTACATGTTAAATCAAACATTTCAATGTAATTGACATTACATTGCTAGGTTTAGTTACTTCTTCCAGCAAAACATAGTAACACAATAGTAACTCCATTACATTACGAACTCAATTACATTACAAATCCAATTTCATTACATTTCATTACGATTATGATTACATTTCATTACGATTATGATTACCTTACAGTGAACCAAACGGACCCTAATTATCCATTTAGATTGGTGGCCTTGATCTACTTACAGAAGGTTCGACGTTGATCCACTTACGAACAAGAGCTGTTCGGAGGATTGGATTGTCCGAGTCGGAGCTTATTTTGGTTGTCCTTTGATCCTTATTATGGAGTGGTCTTGGAGAGTTACCTACGACCTCGACCTCTTGTAGTTCATGTTGGACTGGGAGATTGTCCTAAGCAAATGACGATTGTCCAAGTCCAAAATTTTGTCGGACCTATCCAAGTACGTGCTAAAGAATTGTCTACTTCCAATTTTCTCAGTAATTTCACAAAAGCAGTTTCCTGACACTTCTTGTATCCCAATTCCAAGTGTGTGCAATACTCAAATTTGCCATTTTTTTCACCAGCCAAAAAGCAAACTTTTGTTGGGTTAAAAAAACTAATTATTGAACCAACTAATGTTTATTTGAGTTACTCCAAAGAAAGGAAATGCACTTACCAAGGAAAAATAAATGAAGGAAGTCACGAGGTGGAGTTGAGTGGAACTCATCAACAAATCAAACAAACAAACAGCTTTCATTTTGGTTTCAGTTTCTTCTTCGTAGGGGAGAGAGAGAGAGAGAGAGAGAGAGAGAGAGAGAGAGAGAGTTCCGGATCCGGGTAGCAGCGCTGGATCCGACGCAAGAGACCCTCGTGACCACGCCCTCCCCCGCCAGCGCCGGCCACCAGATCCGCTACCGGTCCCCCTCCGCCGCCGAGCTGGTCCACGTCCCCCCGTCGGATCTCGAGGCCAGGATGAAGCGGGTCGCGACGAGGCAGGAATCCGTACCCGATATCGTCCGCCGGCACAGGGGGGGCCGCCGCCGCCGTCGTCGTCCCAATGCTGCTCCTCTCTGTCGTGCTCTTCCTCCTGCCGCTGCGGAGCCCCCGCCCGCCGGCGGCGGCCATCACCGGGCGGAAGGCCGTCCCCGGCGGGGTCGGATCCGAGAGCTACGCCGTCATCTTCGACGCAGGGAGCTCCGGGAGCAGAGTGCACGTCTATTCTTTCGATGCCAATCTCGATCTGCTCCCCGTCGGGAAAGAACTGGAGCTCTTTGTCCAGGTATATTCTTGTTGTATGATCCGACCCTTTTATATGTATATTACATTCTTGATCTATGTTGCACAGATACGAATACAAAATGACACAGTTTAGGTAGTCCGGACACAGACACTGATTTTGGAGTATCTGGTCGCGTCCGATCCATATCCGGTGTAGTTTGGGTTTGGAATGTTTGTGTCGTGCAAGTTACATATTCGGTACGATCCGACAATGCATATGACTTAGCCCTAGTAAGTTGGTCACGCGTGCAGCTAGTGTTGATTTTCGGATCCCGAGGGCCATAGTCCATAGAGGAGCAACCTTGGTAAGGCAGCAAGGACGAAAAGGTCAAGATAGGTGCCTCGATGCTGAACTTTTAGGACTGTCAGTTGTTGTATGATCCAACCCATTTATATATATATTACATTCTAGATCTATGTTGCACAGATACGAATACGATATGACACATTATAGGTAGTCCGGACACAGACACTCATTTTGGAGTAACTGGTCGTGTCCGATCCATGTCCGGTGTGGTTTGGGTTTGAAATGTTTGTGTTGTGCAAGTTACATATTTGGTACGATGCGACAATTCGTATGACTTAGCCCTAATAAGTTGGTGACACGTGCAGCTGGTGTTGATTTTGGGATCCTGAGGGCCGTAGAGGAGCAAGCTTGGTAAGGCAGCAAGGACGAAAAGGTCAAGGCAGGTGCCTCGAGGCTGAACTCAGGACTGTCTAGTTGGTAATTTGGAGTGTCTGTGGATGTTAGACCCAATGGAGTAGCCGAGGAGGTCACGTGGTTGCCAACGTTGCAAACAGAGTAATGGCGAGCAATGATGAGTAGTAGTATATCGGGTTAAAGAGGATGATGATGTTGTCAACGGTGGGTCTGTGCAAGATAGGACCGACATAATATGAAGGATAGATCACAGAAATGATATCAGGGTCGATTGTGTTTTGTTGGCAGTCTTGCGTGTTGGGCACAGGACGGCGAGGAGGGATGTAGGATAATTCAGATGCAAGATTAGTAGAATTTCTTCGTTATGAAGCCACTTTATGCATTTTAGGTGATCTTTGGAGGTTTTGGTTAATGCTCGATTCTCATTCTCATTCTCATTTCTCCATGGTGCTGAAGTAGGTATAATTCATTAACTCATCTCAGACAGTAGCCACTTGTCAATTAGTGGAGAAGGTAACCCAAGGAATGATGGGTTACTTGTGATTATTTAGTTTAGTAATTAGTGTGAACTGATTGTTTGGAAGAACGACATAGGAGCATGGTAACTAGCTTGATCCTACAGCATGAATAGTTTATTTCCTGTTGAAGCTACGCCCCCCCCCCCCCCCCCCCCCCCCCCCCTTCTTTTCTTCTCTTAGATTAGATTTAAAAAATGACTAATTGGAAAATCTTTGAATGATAAAGTTGTACTATTCGTTGTTGGTCTTGATTTGGTACTATTTGTAGTTCAATTTTTGTTCAAGTTATGCTTCAAAACAATCACTATGCTCACCAGGTTTGGTTCTTGAAACAACTGTTCTCAATGACAAAATGGACAACTTTTCAGTTTAATATCTTCCTAGAAATATCTTAGATAGTGTTCCATGTTTTCTAAAGCCATGATTCTATTTGATTATATAACTTCTTACTGTTGGTCAATGTTGGCACGACAGAAGGTACACCTAGCACTTGAGGCACAAAATGCATGGTGTGGTACGAATCTCATTAAAGCAGAATGTGCCATTTTTAAACATTTATAACAAAATTGGTAATTTGGGATTGTCTTTCCTTTATCAGAGAGATGCGTGCAACTCCCTATAGCAAATTGTATATATTAACTTTTCGTCTAGACTCTTTATAGTCTAGAGGAACATGGAGGGTGCTTCTTGATTGTATGAGCTTAAGCTCCAATCGAAAAGGTAGGTCTACTACTAGCCAACTAAGTTTTTAGAGCATGGTCCTCTCGTGCTCATTGCTACCTTGGCTAGGAATTTAGCACCAACATAGATGGTTGATGTCAGGTTGACAACCGGTTATAAAATTCTATCAAATCTTGTATGGAGCTCTCTTATGCTCCATAGCTGACCCCATTCTAATGATAGAAGGTTTGGATGATGATGTTGAACAATAAAGTTGGTAATGATATCTTACTCAACAATATGCCGTGTAAAGAATTCAAAAGATAAATAGGAAACTTCTAAAGGAGAGTTGTTGGACTTTGAAGCGTGTGGAGAAGGATAGACGACAATGGCTGGTCGTATGCAAAGGATGATCGATGTTAACGATGAAGTGTTTGTCGGATATGAAGAGCGTTTAAAAGAAATAAGAGAAAACCATAAAATGATTTAGAAGCAAAATAAAAATTCAACCGAGGATGGTTATTGTTGGAGGTTGTCGATGGAGGATAATAAAAATTAATGATGACATTAAGAAATCAAGACGACGACAACAACAAAGCCTTTACCCCAAATTTTTGGGTTATTTTGTTTTAATCCTGTTCTTCCATTCCGTTCTGTTAAGGGTCGTGTCCTCTGTAATGTTAACAAATTCATATCCTTCTTAACATTTCAAACAATGGTCGTCGAGACATTCTTCTAGTTCTACCGGTTCCATTAACTTTTATATTATCGATCCTCTTTACAAGAGCATCTACTGGTTCATGTTTCACATGTCCAAACCACCCAAGTAGAATTTTTTTCATGTTGTCCTCAATTGGCGCCCTCTAGCTTCCGACGGATGCTCTCGTTTCTTATCTTATCCTTTGATGTATTTTCACTCACCTATCTTAGCATTCTCGTTCCAGCTATACTAATAAAAAAAATCAACAAAAGAAAAAAAAATGCATAGTAAAAAATAAGTTTAATTGCTCAACCGACATAGGTTGTGGTAAGTTACTAGAGGGTTGTCAATGACTGGTATGTGGATGTTAGCAACGGTATGTTAGCGGAGGAGGGTCAATAATGCTTATTTGAGAATTGGAAACAAGCTTGAGAGATGAAATGGGTAGAGAGAGAATTGGGAAAGTAGGATTTTAATGAATATGGACCAATTGGTTAGGATAAGCTATGGGTTATGGTTAGTGGGTTAACATAAGCTAAAACAAAATGAAACCAACAATTTTATATTGGTTTTATAAGGTACTGGTTTGATTTGCCATGTAACATGACACCTTTAAGGGGATCAAAGGCGTGCTCCTTGGTGAAGTCGAGCGCTCATGCTCCGATTAGGTACCTTGACTACATCGTGCCCCGTCTTGTGCAAGGTTGTGAAAAGCGCTAGACGTTAGTCGGGCGGACACTCACCTCCTAGCCCGCATAGGCGGTCGCCTAGGTGGCCAACTAGATCTAGGTGGTTCAAAAACAAATAAAAACCCTATCTACTGAAAAATTGCAAAAAAAGTCCATAAAATCCCAAAACATGCATAGTAGGACGTCCGGATCTCTAGTCGGGAGCCTAGACGAACATCGGGCGGGCACTAGACGCCTAGCGCCTAGGCGGCCGCCTAGACCGCCTTTTAGAACAGTGATCTCGTGCCTTTGACACATACCTCCATATGCCCTTGACACACTGATGTTGGTCACTACCATTTGTTAGTAAATATATGATATCTTGTGCCTCCAAAGAAGCAATAGAAACATAAAGGGAAGTGAAAATAGGAAACCATATCATAATGAGAAATTATATAGAAAAGAGTAAAGAATCAAAAATCCAAAACTTAAGAAAAATAAAGGATCATGTTAGAAATTAGAAATTGGGAAATTAGATGAGCTGATGCTAAGAAGAGGAGGGAAGGTGTAAAGTTCACTCAGTCAAATTTTACTAAAACTGAAGATCCAAAGCTGAAGAAAAATAGAGGATCACGTTAGAAATTAGAAATTGGGAATTTAGATGAGCTGATGCTAAGAAGAGGAGGGAAGGTGTAAAGTTCACTTAGTTAAATTTTACTAAAAATTTCACTTAAGAATCAAAGTGTTGAATTGTTCATATGAATAATAAACAATTCTTTTTGGTAAATCCATAATAATCTTGATCTTGACTGAATCATCCAACAATTTGATCCAGACAACCTTAGGTGGTCAGCTAGGCATTTCGGTTGCTCTGACGCCTAGCAACTAGCATTTAGGCGGTGGGGTCCTGAGGCAGCCACCTTGACATGTGAGGCAGCCACTCAACCCATCCTTACTTAAATATGACCGGACCTAGGCTGACTTATTTTGAATTTGAAATCTGACACATGTTAACTTATTGATATTATTAATAATGTAATACATATAATAGGAATAAGAAAGGAATAATAGTCTTCTCCTCTTGATTTCCTTCCCTTCTTTATCTGTCCTTATCCACCCTCACTCTCTGCCAAGGTCCTAGGATCCCGACGATGGCGATTAACTTTCGATACTTCAATGATTGTTGATATTTTTTAAATCTCTCTTTCACACTCTTTTTGTTTGACAGATTTATGCTGTGTTTCCATAAGGGTCTTCCCTCGGCTCTTCTCACATGTAGAAATATTCAACAAAATTTCTTTCATATTTTTTATATTTTAAAACTTCTTCAATATAGATTTATGGTTAGAAGATCCATTCTAACATTATTTATTTGATTGAGCACATCTCAGTTCTTCTCACCTGTAGAAATATTCAACAAAATTTCTTTCTTATTTTTTATATTTTAAAACTTCTTCAATATTGATTTATGGTTAGAAGATCCATTCTAATATTATTTATTTGATTGAGCACATCATGCAGTCGTGTGCATTTGCTTAACTAGGTTTGCATAGGACTAGAGTTCCATCACCAAATGTCAGATATAAACCACAAACTTGTCTCGACTTATCTAGTATACACTCCTAATTCCAGTCTTGAGGCCCTTGACAGGCCGTGTTATGTCCGATACATGTCTAATATGACGTGACTCAGACACGGGATCGCTTTTCTGGAGTTTCTGTGCTCCCTAGATAAGAGGAGTTCCTGTGGTTTATGATGGGTCAATTTACATAATTCATCTAAATGTATCAATACGTTCTATGGGCTTGTATATCCTACAGGTTAGCCTATTCTCCTAATACATGATTTCATAAACCATCGTGCTTTACAATCTGTTGTCTTACCCTTTTTATCTATATATCCAGAAAAAACCAGGCCTGAGCTCCTATGCGAAGGATCCTCAGGAGGCTGCAAAGTCACTAGTTTCTCTTTTAGAGAAAGCAGAAAGCGTGGTTCCCGTAAAAATGCGAAGGATAACGCCTGTCAGAGTTGGGGTAATTATTACCTATGCTGATATGAGTTATTAAATTATTTTAATATATTTATATGGATTTCCATTTCATTTTTCCCCAAGAGGATATTATCATGATTCTTATTTCTGTTTTTCCCCCTTCTTTTCCCTTCGATGTTTATGTAGGCAACTGCAGGTCTGAGAGCATTGGGAGATGAAACTTCTGAGAAAATTCTGCAAGCGGTATTGGTCTCTTTGTTTATAGGAAGTTTTAGCTATAACAAATAACATCGTCTTTATTCTACAATTTCCTGTCCAAAAGGGGTAATGAAATGTAACTCTTAAGCAGCCATCTCTCAGTTTTGATTTGACCCTGAAACTGTTGTAGGTCAGGGATCTCCTTCAAACTAAGAGTTCACTAAAATCTAAGCCAAGTTGGGTCACTGTTCTTGATGGAACACAGGAAGGAGCTTATCAGTGGGTAAATCATTTCAACTTTCCCTTGTATAGTGGTGGTTTATTTAGATATATACATACTGTAGTCTGTTGTTTTGTTTATATTTCTACAATAAGAATTAAGAAGTGCTCTGGTCAAGGACAATGTAACAAGGCTCGGTTTGGTACAGCTTATTTGGGTTGCTTCAGCTTATTTTATTAAAAGCATTCACAAGAGCTGTTTGGTAACACCAGCTTATGCTTATTTTGTTGCTAATCTAGTTCATTTTGGAGCAACTTTCGGAAGCATAGGGAAGTTTACTTTCAAAAGCTGCTTCTTGGAAAGGAGAAGCAATACCAAACCCAGCCTAAATGAAGAGCTTTTCATAAAATATGATTCACGAGTCATTCCATGTTTTATGTTAGACATTATGGTCATTATATGTGTGGGTCTCATCAAATTTGGCTTTATTGTAGAAACCTTTCATTGGCTTGGTCTAGCAGACAGATTGATCAAACAAAAACTATCATGTTAAAAATTTGAAATTTGAAATGCTTAACAGTATTGAAATGGCATTGCCCGTACCTTGCACCTTGAGAGACTGCTAAGTAATCAACTAGATTCTTTTGTGCAACACCAATATGATTCAGACTTGCCTGATCTGAAACAGAACTAACATAAGCATCAAAAGTTAGATTATCCTTTCCTTCCCTGTGTATATATATATTTAGGAGTGTAAGTTGGTCAGATCCTAGCCAAAGTTGATGTACTCGAGCTTGGACCATTTAACGTTTGGATGGTTTGAGCTTGATTTGGCCTGAGCTTGTCATGCTCAAGCTTGCTTTGGTACCTTATTGATCAGCTTGAGATTTGCTTGCTTAAGCTTGTTTTGTACTATATTGGTATTCAAAGCTCAAACCTACATGCGTAATTTGTTTATGTGGACTTCATCTTTTGTTCATAATTCTTGGAGAAGTTAGACCAAAATGAATGAAACTGAACATATACATAGAGATATTTTGTATTTATCGAATATATATATATATATGGCTAAATTACAACTTGATACCCTCAACTTTGACAGGTATCAAGTTGATACCCTCTTATTCTTGGCCTAACGGTATTAAATGGAAATGTGAAATGACAAAATTATCCTCCCCCATTCTCTCCCCCCCTCTCTTCCGTAGCCCACCCTCGCTTCGACGCGGGAGGTCGCTGGGGGGCGTTGCAGTAGCAGCAACAACAGTAGCCGACGTGGGGGCGGGGCAGGGTGCGCGCAGTCGGAGGGGAGGCGCGGGGCGGGGGGTGCGGCGCCCGTCGACACGGTGCTGCGCTGGGGTTGCGGGGGTCGTAGGGGGGAGATAGGGGGAGGGCACGAGCCGAGCCGGGGGTTGCCGGAGGGGGGTCGCAGCAATAACAACAGTAGCCGGTGGGGTCGTGGGCGGGTGGAGCGGTGCGCGCGAAGCAACGCTTGGGGTTGCGGGGGTCGGGGGGGGGGCACGGGCGGGGCCGGTGGTCACGGGAGGACGCCGGAGGGGAGTCACGAGAAGTTGCTGGAGGGGGGGTCGCGCAATTAGGTGTGAGCATTCGGTTAATTCGATTCAAGCCGAACCGAATAATCGAAAACCGAATTGGACCGAAACCAAATAAGCAAAACCGAAACCGAATCGAATTGGCACATAACCGAGTCAAACCGAACCGAATTAAATCGGTTCGATTTTCGGTTTATTCGATTTTTCAGTTTATTTGTGCTTTTCGTTTGTTAATGTATATAGTAACTAAATATACCTATACCTATATATATATATATATATATATATATATATATATATATATATATATATGTTTATAGTAACTAAATTTTCTTATTCGATTTTCGGTTTTGTACCGAAACCCAAAACCGAAACCGAACTGAATCTCTTATTCGATTCGGTTCGATTTTCGGTCCAAAATCAAATAATGCTCACCCCTATGCGCAATGGGATCTAGGTGGGCGGTACACAGGGCTGGTGGATAGGGGGAGGGCAGCTGCCGGTGCAGGAGAGGGTGGGTGGGGGGGGGATCGGGGTGTGGTTTGAATAGGGAGGGGAGAAGGAGAGGGGTATTTTAGGATTTTTTTCTTTTTTAATGAAAAACTTAACCCTGTATTGACAGAGGGTATCAAACTAAAAATATTAGTTGGAAGAGGGTATTAAGTTATTATCTATCAAAGTTGAGGGTATCAGGTTGAAAAACTCGAATAGTTTAGGGTATCAAAGTTATAATTTAGCATATATATGGAAAAAAGGTACTTTGTTTTATAGTGAGACAAAAAATAGGCTACATGTCAAGTCCCAGTGGGAGGCTTAAAGTTCTTCATCACTTTTACATCATATTCTATGTTGTGAATCTCCCCAATAATGGGCGTAGTCACCAACTCAAAAACTCTATAATTTCTTTCTTTCCATATATGCCAGACAGCAGCCGCCAACCGAATACTAGCTGTATTGTACCACTGCGGGCCCTGACTCCTTCCAGCCATGATATCTGCCACCTTCTTTCTCCAATTTCGAGGGCCATGAGTCTGCATGTTGGGCTGAAGACATTGATGTTGCCAAACAGACGATGCGAACGAACAACTAAAAAAATAGGTGATCCATAGATTCACAATCTTGCTTGCACAGCTGACAAAGAAGCAACGGAACCTGAACACCAAATCTCGCAAGACGATCCCGAATAAGCAACCTCCCAAGGCAGAGTTTGACAGGCAAAATTGTTTTTTGGAGGCCACCCCTTTGGTCCATACCACCTGTGCCAGCTCCATATGAGGGTGAACCTCCCTAATAAACGCGTAGATAACAGAGTGAGGAAAAAATTGTTGTCCCGTGTCAGTCCACACCCAACGATCTCCATCCAAACTCTGAGGATCCACATGGACCTCGTCAACCTCTTGACGAAATTGTCGCATCGTAGGGTGAAGATCCGACCTCCATGCTCCATACTGCAGAATAGCACTAACCCGTGTCCTCCTTTCCGCCGCTGGCAACGCCTACCATCCTACTCGCTCCACCAAGCTTTGATGGTTGATCCAAGGATCAAACCACAGATCGGTAGTTTTTCCGTCCTTCATCACTTTGGAAATAAGGCCCTTCAATGTAGTAGGTGAGATAGCAAGTTCTTCCATTTAACAGAGTCGTTGCTATTGGCTCGGTTCTCCCAGAAGGGCTGGTCCTTCAAATACATTCCCTTCATCCAAACTGCCTATAAGAAATCCTGGGCAATAAATCGCCAAGCTTGCCTTAGGCTCGCAATGTCACGCAGGGTCCGTAAGGACTGCGAACCTACACCTCCCTCCTCCCGAGGTCTGCAAAGAGTCGTCTATCCAATAGAATGTATATATATATATATATATATATATATAAATTTTTTTTGAAGAGGACACATAGTCCCTACTGGTAAATAAAACTGTGAACTCCCCCATTGAGCTCGATGACCCGACCTCTTGGGTCGCATGCTTCCTCTCTACTACTAGTCTCTCTCTCTCTCTCTCTCTCTCTATATATATATATATATATATATATATATATATATATATATATATTTTTCAAAGAAGGTAAATATTATAGATAAACACAATGATTATAACTATAATCCCGTCCAGATTACAAATAAGATCATCTAGGGACTATGATATCTATGTCAGCATCTATATTCCTTTGTACAACAAAAATACTAAGGGATAGCCCCTCAAAAATACGCCTGTTCCGTTCCCTCCACATATGCCAGACGACCGTCCCAAAGATAATTATGATTCGCCGGTATCCTCTCGCTCATTTATCCTTCTGAGCTTTAACATCATTCAAAACGGACGATAGACATCTATCCTGCTGGATGAGAAGGCCAATTTTATACCTCTGGGCACACCGGCTATCCCATAAAAAAACAGGTGATCCCTCGACTCGTCGTCTTTCCCATATAAGCAGCATAGAGTATTCTCATATGGAATGTCAAATTTGGTTAGTCTGTCCCGTGTAAGGAGTCTGTTCTTGATCATTTTGTAAAGGCACAAGGAGTTCTTGACAGATGCCCCTTTGGTCCAAACCATCTTCGCCTAGTCCACCTCCTTATAGACGGTCATGATTTGATTCATAGTCGTACTAAACTTGAAGGTTCTGCTCTCCATGTCTTCCCAAACCCAGTAATCTTCCCTCCCATGTCGATCAATCTCCACCGCATGTATGTCTTCCGCATTAGCAGTATCGATCAAACGGCCTTGCAGATTCCACTCCCCTTCCTGGATAAGGCTACTCACCTTGTCAGAGGAATCCATCAGCTCATAAACATGCCAACCCTCCCTCTCAATCAAGCTAGAGTGCTTGATCCAAGGGTCATGCCAAATGTTAGTTTGAGCCCCTGAGCAGATCACCCTAGTCAGCTTAACCTTAGTCCTGAGTCTCGTTGCCAACAATGCTTTAACAATGACGGAGAAGTTGTTGCTGCTAGACGACCAGAAGTCCCCTTTCAGGAAATACCTACCCCTAACCCAGTCAGCCCACAAGGACTTTTCAGAGATGAATCTCCAAAACAGTTTTAGATACGCCGTTTCTCTGAGGAGGGACAAGGATCACAGCCCAACTCCTCCCTCCTTCTTAGGCCTACACAGTTCATCCCAATTAATAGCGTGAATGCCTCCTTTCCACAGGAAGTCGGCACATAGACTTTCAATCTTTTTGATCGTTCCCTTGGGAAGCATGATAGCCTGCAGCCAGTATAAAGCAACAGCCGAAATAACATCCCTGATAAGCTCTATCCTTCCCCCAAAAGACAATATTTGTGCCTGCCATCCCTCTAGCCTCGATTGCGTGTAATTGAGAAGACCCTCACAGTCCGCATTAGCAGCATAATTGATCGAAAGAGGAAGTCCCAGATATTTAACAAGAAGCGTTCCTTCCGCAATGTCCATCTTGGCCAGCCAAGCCTCCATGTTCCTACAAGTACGGTTCATGAACATCTGGCTCTTATTTTTGTTCAGCTGCAGCCCTGACCAGTTCTCCAATTTATCGAATATCCCCTTGAGCTTGTCCAGGAAGCTGTGAGAAGGCTCCACAAATATAAGAAGATCATCAGCATAAATAAGATGAGAGATCACTGGCTTAATTTTGCGGAATAAGGAGGTAATTAGCCCTTCCATGACAGCGTCATCTAGTAGGCAAGTGAGGAACTCCATCACTATCGCGAATAGGTAGGGAGACGGGGGATCCCCTTGTCTCAGACCTCTGCTACTGTCAAAGAACCCCTCCGGCTGGCCCCTAACCATAATCGAGAACGAGGGTGAGGAGACACATTCCCTCACCCTATCAACCCACCACTTGTCGAAGCCCATACATATCATGATGTGACAAAAGAAGTCTCGAATGACTATATCATAAGCTTTCCTGAGATCCAGTTTTAGGCACGTTTTGTTTCCCCCCTGCTTGTTAAAATCTCTCACGATCTCGTGGGCCAGTAAGCAGTTCTCCGAAATGGATCGCCCTTTGATAGAAGCCGTCTGGTTGGGAGAGAAAAGCTCCATCATGATATCCCTCATCCGGGCACACATAAGGTGCAATATGATCTTGTATAAGAAGTTCTAGTATGCTATAGGGCGAAAGTCTTCCAGCACAGTTGCTCCCTCCACCTTCGCAATTAAGTCCACAAATGTATAATTGAGTTCCTTAAGCAGCTGGCCAGAGTCGAAGAACTCTCTCACCGCATCCAGAACATCCTCCTTAATTATGTCCCAGTGGTTCTTGAAAAACGCAGCCCTAAAACCATATGTCCTGGCGATTTAATAGGATCCGAATTTTTAACATAAATCTCTATCTCTTGTATAGTCAGAGGAGTCCTCAGCACCTGGTTTTCCCTCCTAGAAACCAACTTCTTAAACTCAAAGTGTGGAAAATTGGTCGGGTAGGAGTCCTGGTTGTAAAGAGCCCTGTAAAATCGAACTGCCTCGTCCCGGATACCATCAGCTCCAGTAATAAGTTTACCATTAGGGTCAAGTAACCCATCGACGGCATTCCGATTTTGCCTAGCCTTTACCGTCGCATGGAAGAATTTAGAACACATATCTCCATCTTTAAGCCAGTTGCATTTAGCTCTTTATCTAACTTGGACCTCATCCAAGAACCTCTCTTTATGCAGCCAATCCTGGAGAACAACTTCCTCTTCCGCAAGGACTGGGTCTTGTGGATCTAATTGCATCCTTTGCTGAACCTCTGCCCGATTAGCCTCCAACTCATGAAGAGGGGAAGCAGGCCTACCAAGATTCCAGCTCTTAAGACGTCTCTTGATAGACTTCAACTTGTGAGCACATCTGTATTGAGCAGTCCCTCTCGCCCCATTCTTCCAACCTTGCTTAACAACCTCCTCATGTGAATCTAGGTGTTGTTGAATCTGAAAGGCCTCCCTTTAACAACAGGAATAGCCCCCAATTTGATGACGATAGGGGAGTGGTCACTGGTAGCTGGGGGTAAGCATTCCGCTTGACACATTTGGAAAGCATCAAGCCACCTCCCGTTACAGAGAGCGCGGTCCAATTGGATGACAATCCGGTTGAAAATCGCCTGGTTGTTCCAAGTCCAGATGTGGCCGATCTTATCCATGCACCTAAGCCCAGAAGCTAAAGACATTGTTGAAACTCTGAGAGAATCACTTGTTGTACTGGACGATCCCCTATCTTTTTGTGGGCATATAAAGTAGCATTGAAGTCTCCCACAACAACCAGAGGCTATCTATCCCCAACTTGCGCACTAGTTATAGTGATGTCCTTCCAAACCAAGATGCTTGACCCGGTCGTTGTGCCCATAAACCGCCCCAACCACAATCTGCAGACCCCCTTTGTTGGTAAATTTAATGGTGAGGAGTTGGTCAGAACACTGAATCACCGCCCCCCGCCAAACCCTGGTGTCCCACTTCACCCAGATGCGGGCCATATCGCTACAATCAAGATTGTGGACGGAAGACCATTGCGCCGGGGTCCGTCTAGAGATCAAAGAACCCGATCTAATTTTGGACTCCAAAATGTTGATAATTGAACACTTGGACTTCTTACTGTATTCCATAATGTCCCTCCACCTGCCTATCGAGTTCGCTCCTCTCACATTCCATGTGAATATAGTCATAAATTACGATGGTGGATTCCCTTGTTGACACGGGAACTCTCTCTAAGGGGAGGAGAGAGACCATCTTGCCTAGAATTAGAAGCTTTACCACCTCCCGACTTAGACTCCGCTTTAGCCTGCCAGAAAGGATTAGGATAGGTCAACGGCTCCTAACTAGGTGTCGGCCCAGCCTGGCTTTCCAAATCCTTGTCAGGTTCAAGAGGGGAGCGTTCCACCGGGTGGACGATACACAACGCTCTACCACTTGCAAGTCTCCTTCTCACTCTACCGTGGCCCTCTTCCTTGTCACGCCTCGCTCCCGTAGGAGCGATCGTCCTCGCTAAGGCGTGATGCCGCACGGGCCTAGGTTGCGCCCGTGCAAGGCCAAGTCCAGAAACGGTCGATTTGCTAGGCCACAGAGTCGCACAGAGTGTCCCCATTTGCAGCGGAAAGTAAATGAACACAAGTTGAATACGAAATCAAACTCTTTATTGATATTCAAGAAGTTACAAGCGGCGCTAGGCCGATATTACAATTCGCTCAAGCTCTCTCTCTCTGAAACATAAAAGGCGTGCCAAGTGGCTTACAAGATGGAATGATTCATGGCGATGTTCCGATACATTATGTCATGTATAGGGTGCTTCAGCTTCTTGCAACGTTCCAAGGCTCCAGAGTTGGCTCCGCGCCTTAGCACGTTCGAGAAAAACTTCGCACCCGCCGACGTACTCCTGCATCCTGCATGCAGACTGTGGGGTTATCAGTACATTGTTATGTACTGGTGGGGAGGCTAGCTCGCCCACAATGCTATCATTACCGAACACGTTCCATTTTTTTTGTGCATCTCTATCAGTCATTGTCTTTCTAATCTTGCCTTAGGATTTATTTCATGGCATATTGTATAACCTATCTCGTGTTGCAGAATTCAAGTGTCGCATAGAAAATATATGCATGACTTACCCATATTTACCGTCCGGCCTTCCCTGTCCAAGTAAACCAAGTTAGACAACAATTTATGTAATAACATAATGTGGCACTTGGAAAACATTCAACATCGAGTGCGTGTCCCTGCCTCGGGTTCTAGCGCGTCGTGGGCACGTTATCTAAATCACTTTGCATGAATTACTCTATATCATTTCGGTGTGTTACGTTTCGAGCAAGTTCGAGCATGTTCAGGGGTACTACATTTCAAGTATATTCAGGGCCACCTGTCCAGTTCATTTAGATTACTTTGATTTCAATGCAAGGACTTGCACGTGGATTGCCACCAGCAAAGCCCACCTAATCTATATGCACGGGTCGCTGGCATGACAAGCCATTTTGGACATCCCTGCGGTAATTCTCAACTTAGCGTAGGGTGATGGCTGGTACACCCCGTTAAGTCTCTTGAATATACCCTGCTACTTACGTCTCTTGGTGCCCAAGCCCGCACCCAAGCAGCCCGTAAGCCCCGTTTTGATTCCGCCTAGGCCGGCCACGGTATACTCCACACAACGCCCGTGCCGCAGAATCCTTTCACTACCACGGTCACAGCATACGCCACCCCTCGCTCGTGCCGTTTGTCTACGACCATTTCGTATTAACTTGTCTTTTTAACTTAACGGCTGTCTCTGCCGTAGGCTAACCCTTAGCCGTAATGCGTTATCGACCAGGTTGGCGTCCGTGCAGCGCGGGTAGCGAGCCCCGATGCACGTGTCCGTCACACCTGTCGCTAACCATTCTTTCTTTTCTTATCTTTTCTTCATTCTTTCTTTTCTTTCTTTCTTTTACTTGTTCATTCGTTTATCGATTCATTCACGTATTCATTCATTCATTCATTGATTCGTTGATTTATTCATTCAAGCATTACGCAACTCCTCGTACGGGAGTCGCCTTGGCGACCCATCGGTCCCATAGCCCTGCAGTGTTGCTATACTCTACTCGGAACGACTATATTGATAGCCTTCCCGTTTATTGTTGTAAACCATTCATTGTTTCATTGTTGGACGCATAAGGAGCATAAACGTAGGCTTGTGCCGTAGCACGAGCATGGAGCGCGGGCGAGAGTTCTCGTACTTTTCCATGTTCCTTTCCATATTCTATACAAGCATACAAGTTGGGATTATTCCCTTAGCTAGGTGGGTTGAGTCATTTATTAGCATGCAAGATGTTATCGCCTAGCGATTCTCGTGAATATGTCCGTTTTGTTATGTGTCTAGGCTAAGCACAGACGGGTTCATCGGAGCCACCCACCTTAGCGATGTTCGCGTCGGCCGAGCGATTCTCCGAGCGCGTCTTTGAAAGTCTAAGTCTGGATTCATCTTGACGGGCCAATGTAAGCCTTGCATCGATTCTTCATCTGGTCGATGCCAACTCTTCGGGTCGACGGCTCGTTTTTGAGTCGTTGCACTTGTCGTTTGAATCGGCGTTCCGCTAGGGCGGAGCGGGTCACTACATAATACACCACTCAAAACAAGTCTCGTCCTCGAGACTTCCTGAGTGCAGGTCTTTCTACCGTTCCTTAACTCGGATCGTGTGCGCATCTTAGGCAATTTCCTATCGAATGGCTTTATCGTTCGATGGCATCGAACGGTACTCGGTTTCTTTCTAAGTTCCGTGTCGCATACGTTCGATCAATTTTATCGAATGACTTTTTACTCATTTTAGAGTTGATGATACTTATTCAATTGTCGTGTTTCTTTGATTCGGTTGCCATTTCGACGTGTCATGGAACTGGAATGGTTGCACGAGGCACGTTGTAATTTGTCAAATACGAGGGTCGTAGGCTAAGGCAAACTCATTTTCGTTTATCTCGGTCATCGAGATGACTCGATTCGCTTCTCAAGCGTTCTCGTCCATGAAAGCAGTATGATTTCCTCTTAGCGGGGTCGACCAAGTCTAAGAAATTCTCGTCAAATTCAAGACCAAGTATTGCACTATCGTCGAGCATAACTTTCTATCAATGGTTCAATTCGTTGTACCAACTTTTACTAGCACGATTTCACGTTCACGACACTCGTTCACTCCCCAAGTCGTGCTAGAACTCATCGTATCACTTGGCCAGATCGTGCACGCATTTCAGGCGTCCCCAAAATACTTGCATTCAGCCTAGCCGCATGATAGAGAATTTGTCTTTCTCACTCGAGTCGCATCGTGCACATACTCAGGCGTCCCTGAAATATATGCATGTCAGCCGAGTCTCGTGAGTAGGGTTTCCTACTCTAGAGTCATTCAATCCATCCATGCCAATCCTCAAGATCAATATCTCGATTGTTAACTCTTGCAACAGGGCGTCTCGCCTAACCACTAGGCCATTTCTCAAGGCTAAGTCAATGTCAGGATTGGAATCATAGTTCCCCAACAATAATGCCAACACTGACCCCCAATCCTAGGGTCAAACCAAAGTCGATAATACGGGATTCTCTACCCAAGCTCGCGTCACTCAGATTTCTAAACATCGAGCACGATCACCTAGTTCGCATCAAGACATTCGTTACGCAGTGCAACGAATTTGAATCCGTTCAACTCATGAAATCGACCTACTTCACGTATCCATTCTAACCAATTCATGTATTCGATCACGAGGTCATCTAGCTCGACAATACGTTCTGTCCCAATCTCACGCGAGTCCGATTATCCACGGTGGTTCATGAATCACCATGCAACGCTCCCGCGGAATAATCATTCTCATCGGAGCGTAACTCTTGTTTGAGTTTAGACTAACTCATTCTCGATACGCAGATTGGACCTACGCAATCCTCAAATTCAATCATCAAGCACACTGAATCATTCTCAAGTCACCTTCGCATCAAACCACAAGTCGAAGCACACAAATTGCCATGCCATGCTAGTTCAATCACCCCCGCTGTATGAATTACCATACCAGCGCTCACGCGGAGTGACCGTCCTATCGGCGCGACGCATGTGCGAGGCTGGAATTGCGCTCGCATAAGACAAGAATGTCGACGTTGGGGTTATCGTCGAAGCAATCCAAACATTTCATTTTCATCCAAGCCGAGATCTCTACTCGATAGTCCGACCGTCATGCGTTCAACTAGAACATCCTCGAGCCAAGTCTATTCTTTCCTCGACACATTTTTAACATTTCAAGTATAACGTCCAACGGAACAATGACATTTGCACGACCATCATTCGCCGAGTCAGAGTACCCCCGAGTTATCGCATATCGATCTTTGATACGCCTCAATACCATCGACGATATGCGTAACCTGACGGTCTTCCTTTACAACAGATTTTGAGTCGTGCGTTGATGCTGTTGTCCGAGTTGGATAATCCACAATTTCCTCGATATTCAAGATCAAGTTCGATCGCTATTCCTCAAGCTCGTTTCAAGATCGTTGTTTAAAACTCAAGTCACATTTCATTTGAATCAATCGAAATCGTACGCACGATCCTGTACGTTTCCTCGATCAAGATCATTCATTTTCATTCATCGTTCCGAATCATTTTCTAACATGCGTTGCCCATTCAGAAGTTGTCCGAACGACATCTCGTTCGGGACATTCGAAGTCACGATCAACTAAGCGTGACGCGTTCTAAGGCTCTGCGCGATCGCATCTCCTCGCCGACATACTCGTTCTATCCGTAAATCCTTTAGTCTCGCTCGAACAATTTCTATAACGTCCATACACCACTCAGGGTTCGAGCCACTCGACTAGTCATCGACACTCATTCTTATTCTTCTCCGAACCTATCACATACACCACTCGGGTTCAAGCCATATGATCTAGTCCTCAATCACGTTCGCGTCATGCGCTAAGACATCCTTTCAGATTCGTTCGACGAATCTCTAGCGTAACCGCTCATGTCGCCTCGACGTACTAAGTCGTTCATACTAATCCTCAAAATCCAAGCCAATCTTTCGTGCACGCCTAAGCGTTAGTTTGATAGCATTCCTATCGATATACACTCTAAGTGTATCTCCGTTCTCGATCGAGCGATACATTGACATCGCTCGCAGCCCGATTACACCCAAGAGTCGAGGTGCACGACGCGCAGACTAAGTTGTACCGCCTAACCATCCCGTACGGACTACATTCAAGTTTGCACGCTCACTTATTCTCGTTCGCAACTCGTTTGCACCAAGGAGTCTAGGTGCGCAAAACTCCGCACAACTTAGCCAAAAGGCTGCGTGCATGACCATCCCGTTCGAACTATACTCGGGTCTCGTGTACTCGTTTGCTATCGTCAGCGTAAGCTTATTCAAGCACGCCTCATGTTTGCTAACTCTTAGCATCGATTCCGTCCAACTCGAGTCCGTCGTGGTTTGGCACAAAGGCCTTCGCCTATCAAGTCCGTCGTAGTGGCACAAAGGCCTTCGCCTATCGGTCCCGATCACCCGAGTACTTATATGAGCTTTTGAAAATATTAGACTTATTGTATGGAACATCCCAAGGCACAACGAGAGAGAGAGCACACACTTCTTTTGTAACCAACCGAGCTTTCAAAACTGAGAAAATCGAATGAAGTCCAAGGACGTAAAGCCGTGCTCTGATACCAAATCTGTCACGCCCCGCTCCCGTAGGAGCGATCGTCCTCGCTAAGGCGTGATGCCGCACGGGCCTAGGTTGCGCCCGTGCAAGGCCAAGTCCAGAAACGGTCGATTTGCTAGGCCACAGAGTCGCACAGAGTGTCCCCATTTGCAGCGGAAAGTAAATGAACACAAGTTGAATACGAAATCAAACTCTTTATTGATATTCAAGAAGTTACAAGCGGCGCTAGGCCGATATTACAATTCGCTCAAGCTCTCTCTCTGAAACATAAAAGGCGTGCCAAGTGGCTTACAAGATGGAATGATTCATGGCGATGTTCCGATACATTATGTCATGTATAGGGTGCTTCAGCTTCTTGCAACGTTCCAAGGCTCCAGAGTTGGCTCCGCGCCTTAGCACGTTCGAGAAAAACTTCGCACCCGCCGACGTACTCCTGCATCCTGCATGTAGACTGTGGGGTTATCAGTACATTGTTATGTACTGGTGGGGAGGCTAGCTCGCCCACAATGCTATCATTACCGAACACGTTCCATTTTCTTTTGTGCATCTCTATCAGTCATTGTCTTTCTAATCTTGCCTTAGGATTTATTTCATGGCATATTGTATAACCTATCTCGTGTTGCAGAATTCAAGTGTCGCATAGAAAATATATGCATGACTTACCCATACTTACCGTCCGGCCTTCCCTGTCCAAGTAAACCAAGTTAGACAACAATTCATGTAATAACATAATGTGGCACTTGGAAAACATTCAACATCGAGTGCGTGTCCCTGCCTCGGGTTCTAGCGCGTCGTGGGCACGTTATCTAAATCACTTTGCATGAATTACTCTATATCATTTCGGTGTGTTACGTTTCGAGCAAGTTCGAGCATGTTCAGGGGTACTACATTTCAAGTATATTCAGGACCACCTGTCCAGTTCATTTAGATTACTTTGATTTCAATGCAAGGACTTGCACGTGGATTGCCACCAGCAAAGCCCACCTAATCTATATGCACGGGTCGCTGGCATGACAAGCCATTTTGGACATCCCTGCGGTAATTCTCAACTTAGCGTAGGGTGATGGCTGGTACACCCCGTTAAGTCTCTTGAATATACCCTGCTACTTACGTCTCTTGGTGCCCAAGCCCGCACCCAAGCAGCCCGTAAGCCCCGTTTTGATTCCGCCTAGGCCGGCCACGGTATACTCCACACAACGCCCGTGCCGCAGAATCCTTTCACTACCACGGTCACAGCATACGCCACCCCTCGCTCGTGCCGTTTGTCCACGACCATTTCGTATTAACTTGTCTTTTTAACTTAACGGCTGTCTCTGCCGTAGGCTAACCCTTAGCCGTAATGCGTTATCGACCAGGTTGGCGTCCGTGCAGCGCGGGTAGCGAGCCCCGATGCACGTGTCCGTCACACCTGTCGCTAACCATTCTTTCTTTTCTTATCTTTTCTTCATTCTTTCTTTTCTTTTCTTTCTTTTACTTGTTCATTCGTTTATCGATTCATTCACGTATTCATTCATTCATTCATTCATTGATTCGTTGATTTATTCATTCAAGCATTACGCAACTCCTCGTACGGGAGTCGTCTTGGCGACCCATCGGTCCCATAGCCCTGCAGTGTTGCTATACTCTACTCGGAATGACTATATTGATAGCCTTCCCGTTTATTGTTGTAAACCATTCATTGTTTCATTGTTGGACGCATAAGGAGCATAAACATAGGCTTGTGCCGTAGCACGAGCATGGAGCGCGGGCGAGAGTTCTCGTACTTTTCCATGTTCCTTTCCATATTCTATACAAGCATACAAGTTGGGATTATTCCCTTAGCTAGGTGCGTTGAGTCATTTATTAGCATGCAAGATGTTATCGCCTAGCGATTCTCGTGAATGTGTCCATTTTGTTATGTGTCTAGGCTAAGCACAGACGGGTTCATCGGAGCCACCCACCTTAGCGATGTTCGCGTCGGCCGAGCGATACTCCGAGCGCGTCTTTGAAAGTCTAAGTTTGGATTCATCTTGACGGGCCAATGTAAGCCTTGCATCGATTCTTCATCTGGTCGATGCCAACTCTTCGGGTCGACGGCTCGTTTTTGAGTCGTTGCACTTGCCGTTTGAATCGGCGTTCCGCTAGGGCGGAGCGGGTCACTACATTCCTGGCTAACAGCCTTGGCCCCAAAAATGACCAAGCTAGTATTATCTTTCTCCTGCAACATGCCTTGGCCGTACACCACATCCTCCCGCTGTGACTTGCCACCACCTCTATCCTCCCTTCTTCCTCATTCTCGGCTTCCATTCTCTTCCCTAGGAGAGTAGGAAGCGGCACCCCATGTAGGTCTGGCTCATCTATGTTTCTCATTTCAGTGTCTACGACTTTCTCTGCTCCTATAGTGCTTGGGGGACCGTATAAGCTCCAGAAGCATCTTTGGATACTGGCTCTTTAAGGATAGGATGGGGTTCCAGATTAACATCTTCAGTAGAAGCTCCAATGTCAGGACACTGAGAGACAGTATGTCCAAAGCTACGACAGGAATTACAACACGGCGGAACCCACTCATACTCTACTTTCTGAAAGCTACTCTCGCCTGTCGGGAGTTCGATCTCCAAGTTATTTGGGAGAGTGTTTGCCGCATTAATTTCAACAAAGACCCTAGCAAACAACAATCGTTCCCTTCTTGCAGTGCAACTATTTGTTCGTAGGGGGAACCCACTCATACTATACTTTCTGAAAGATACTCTCGTCTGTCAGGAGCTCGATCTCCAAGTTATTTGGGAGAGTGTTTGCCGCATTAATTACAACACGGCGGAACCCACTCATACTCTACTTTCTGAAAGCTACTCTCGCATGTCGGGAGCTCGATCTCCAAGTTATATGGGACAGTGTTTGCCGCATTAATTTCAACAAAGACTCTAGCAAACAACAATCGTTCCCTTCTTGCAGTGCAACTATCTGTTCGTAGGGGGATTCCTACTCCGCTAGCCAACTTCATGATAGCCGGGCCACTCCATAGTTGAGTTGAGAGCCACGAAAATCTAATCCATATAGAAACGGTAGCCAAACGATCCCTTTCAAAGTTAGAGGCCGGCTCCCATCTTCTCAAGACAACCAGTCTACCATCAAAGGTCCAAGGCCCATTCTGAATTACCCTCTCTAGGTCCTCCGCCATCCCAAACTTGATGAAATAGAAACCATTCTCCCTAGAGAAAATGTCCATGTTTTCCTTCGGCTTCTACATCTGCATGACAAATCCCTTGAGTTGACCAAAGAATGGTCGGGTTCCCATGACGTATAGAACGATCGTATTCTTCCAATATTCTTCGTTTCGGAGATATCATCTTTGGCGATGGCTATGACCTTCCTTCCTTGAACATTTTTAGGCGCCACAAAGTGCATCTCAATGTTTTTTCTGAAGGAGGTCGGGGGCGGAAGTGGCGAGGATGAGAGAGGGGGACACGCGTCAGGAGGGTCGGGGGTGCGGGAGGGGACACAGGCGCATGCCTTTGCGCTTCTGCTGCAGCTGCTGACTTCATGCGCTCGTTTTTCATATATATATATAGGAAAAAGGTAATTAGTTTATTGAAAATGTAAATTTTTTTTTTCATATATATATATATATATATATATATATATATATATATATATTTTTATATATATATATATATATATTTTTCCCCCCTATATATATATATATATATATATATATATATATATATATATATAGTTTATTGATAAACCAAACATTTTAGAAAATACAATAGGCTCTATCTCATCCTGCATCCTAGGGATCTTGAATGATTGAATCGCCCAAAACAGATATAGGCTCTTGGTTGTATTCTTATCCCCATTATTTTTCTTACAGCATCAAAATATGCACATCCCTAGTAATTCTCTGCAGTAGCGACTGTGGCATAAAATTCTCATTTTGGAAAATTCTTCTATTTCTCTCCTGCAACAAATGCCAGATTGTGGAATTCAGGAAATGCCTTTCCAGTATGTACCCTTTAGTCCCCTTGGAGCTCTTGCTTTGTATATCAGAAGTAGTATGCACCAGATATTTAATAGAAGGGATATCCATTGAGTTAGCCATAGGTCCCCACAATTCCATTGAGCAACATGACTCAGAATAAGTGGTTGGTCTCCTTAGCATTTTGACATACCCGACTATATTATATATATATATATATATATATATATATATATATATATATAGTAATGATCAAGTGAGAAATAAATATTAGATGAGAAAATAACTAAATAAGAAATATTATATGAATTGTAGGATTAAATCTAACGGTTGAGATTATATACTATTAATTAGATTGGATTTCCTCTATCCATCATTAAATAGGATAATTATTTCATACACCACAGATGTACCATCCATCATTAAATATGATGATAATTTTATACACCGTCGATGTAAATCTGTACGGGTGTCGGGTACGAGAGGTCACGCCGAAGAGCCAACAATAGGAGCAAGCTCACAACAAATTGCAAGAAAGAGATCGTTGGCTTGTCGTTGTTATTAGATGGTGACTTCATCCCAAGGTCGTTTCGACCAATTTCATGGATCTAGTTGCCATTCCAATCAGGTTCAGTGATTTTGCCAAAGAATTTAATGGACAATGGTGGAGATGAGATTTTTTTTTTGACATGCATGCTTTGGACGAGTTCTGTGGGTTCTTTGAGCTTTTCAAGAAGATATTGTGAAGTCGCTGAGATACAATAGAGAAGGAAGGAGATTGAATGAAGAAATGTGTTCATTCAATAGAGTATGGAGGAGATTGAATGAAGAAATGCGTTCATTTTGTAATTGCCTGAGTAGGTTTGGGATGGATTGCACGGTTAAAAAGTGCTGCTTGTGTGACCATATGGATGAGTCCATGAATCATCTCTTCTTCTGGTGCAACTATGTATGGGAGACCTGTAACCATCACCGCACAAATTTTGGATTGCCGACTCTAGAGTAGAATAATGGGATAATATCTACTAAATGAGAGAGTTACATATATATTGGAGAGCCTAACCCCTCACTTTTATTCTAACCAATGTGAGACTAAAGCCCAATACTACTAATACTTAACACCCTCCCTCAAGCTGGAGCATAGATGTCAACCATGTCCAGCTTGTTACACAGAAATTGAACTCGAGGACCCAAAAGTGACTTCGTAAAGATATCAACTATCTGATCACTGGTCCTCATATGGTGAAACTTTATCATCCCCTTTGTATATTCATCACGGACAAAATGTATGTCAATTTTAATGTGCGTCGTCCTTTCATGAAATATAAAATTAGTAGCAGTATGGATGACAGATTGGTTATCACACCACAAATTTGTTGTTTTAGATCCTGCTTCCTCTCCCAGTTCTTGTAAAAGATACTTCAGATATAACATCTCTGCTGTGCCATGAGCAATAACTTGATATTCTGCTTCTGAACTTGATCGTGCTATCACGCTCTGTTTCTTGCTTTTCCACGATACCAAGTTTCCGCCAATAAATACCGAGTAGTCAGATGTAGACCGTCTATCAACCAGGCTTGCACCCCAGTCAGCATCGATAAAGCACTCAACACGAGTATGTCAATGATTCTCCATCCGAATTCATTTTTTCGAATTCTTAACTATATAGCACAGAATTCTGAGAACTGCCTGTCAGTGTGAAACTCTTGGATAAGTCATAAATCTACTTGCGACACTTACGACGATAGAAATGTTCGGACGAGTCATAACTACAAAGTAGTTGAGTTTCCAACCACTCGACAATACTGATCTGGATTGGTCATCAGGACTCCCTCGTCTGGTAGTAACTTTGCCCCTGAATCCATGAGTGAGATTGCTCCATTGGCTTGCATCATTTAGTATGTCAAGCACATACTTCCTCTGAGCATGGCAATGTCCGCTTACCCCATGTGATTTCAATGCAAGAAATAGTTCAACGATTCCATATCCTTGGTCTGAAATTGTTCTTCCAGAAACTTTTTTAGTCCTGTAAAATCCTGTCTGTCGTCCCTGTAATTACAATGTCGTCAACATAGATACCAAGTAGTATTCTTCCAGCTGATGTCTGTCGGTAAAATACCGAATGATATTTCGTGGATTGACACATGCCAAACTGAGTAACAATATGTGTGAATCGACCAAATCATGCACGAGGTGATTGTTTTAGGCCGTAGAAGGCCTTTCGCAGATGACACACTTTACCCTCCCTTGCAATGAACCCGGGAGGTTACACCACATACACTTCTTCTTCAAGATCTCCGTGGAGAAATGCATTCTTGATATCAAGCTGAAGCAATGGCCAGTCATAGCGAACAACTAAGGCCAAGAGAACGCACATAGATGTCATCCTGACAACTTGAGAGGTCTCAAATAGTCCTCACCATATATCTGAGAATATCCTTTAGTAAATATTGTTCTCCTAAAGTGCTTCCATCTCCTCTTTCATAGCAACACGCCAACCGGAATGTTTGAGACCGACCTCGGCAGTATTGAAAATTTGAATTCCATCAATAGTAGCAACCAAGGACTGAGTGTGGCTGGCAAGCCCTTTGTAATTGTCAACATACAAGGGATGATCATGACAGGCACGACGAGGTCGAGCTGGCGGAACAGGCGAAGGCGAATCAGTGAAGCTAGAGGAGGATGACTCTGTAGGCACTATCTGCGATGTTCTTTCGGGTGACGTCGATACTGACTGAACCGGTGTCTGCGGATCGGGATACTGGCTTGGTAGAGGAGGACACCCTTACGGGGGGCTGTTGTGGTTGAAGGAAACAACAAGAAATCCTTTTCTGGATAAATTTGTGGAACTGGATCCGAAGTTTGCGGAATTGGAGGAAACTCAGTTTCAACGAAGATAACGTCCCGAGAGAAAAAAATACCTCCTTAAGGTAGGAGAGAAACACCGATACTCCTTCTGATCTTTAGGATACCCGAGGAAAATGCATTGGATTGCCTTAGAATCTAATTTAGAAAGAGTCGGTCGGGTATCTCGTACATAACACAAGCAACCAAAAATTTTAAGAGGGAGAGGAAACGGCTCTCGTCCGGGATATAATCGAGAAAAAAGGGTAGAACCATTGAAAACCGATGATGGCATGCGATTAATAAGATAGCAGGCGGTAAGTACCGCATCTGACCAAAACCTTTTGGAACTACGTGCTTAAAATATAAGAGCACACGTTGTCTTTAAAAGATGTCGATTCTTACGCTCGGCCACACATTCTGTTGTGGTGTTAAGAACACGAAGTTTGATGGATGATGCCATTGTCAGACATATGAGTATTGAACTCACGAGATAGATACTCAAGACTATTGTCACTTCGAAAGTATTTAATTGGAACATCAAATTGTGTTTTGATTTTGGCATAAAACTTGCACCAAATTTGAAATAATTCGGAGCGATTTTTCTTCGGATAAACAAAAGGGACACGCGAGTAATCATCAACAAATGTAACGAAATATTTGAAACCCATTATTGTTTCAATCCGACAAGATCCCCATATATCAGAATGCATCAATTCGAAAGGAGCGGATGCAAATTTATTAGGACTCGCCGGATAAGGAACCTAGTGATGCTTAGCTAAATGACACGAGTCACAATGAAAAGAAGCATGAACATCTAGAAATGGGTACATTTTTTGGAGAGCTTGGTTGATGGATGACTTAATTGACAATATAACTCGAAAGTATCGAGTTTTACGTTGGCACAGACAACAGAAGAAGGTACGTCAAACAGGTACAAGCCTCCAGCTGTATGTCTCTTACCAATAGTCTTTCCAGTCTTTAGGTCTTAAAAAACACAACCATCAGAAAAAAGTATTACTGAGCAATGCAAAGCACGAGTAAGTTGACTAATTGAAAGCAAACTGAACGGGTTTTTTCTGTGTATGTAATACTGAATTGAGTGACAGTCTGAAAGAAAGACATGCACTTCCTCGTCCACGGACTGTTAGTGAATCACCATTGGCAACAGTAATATTGGAAACACGGTCCATCGATACATAATTGCGTATCATACCTGCGTCGCCAGTTATGTGAGAAGACGCACCAGAATCAATCACCTACTGCTTCGACCGCACCACACATGCCACTGAGAATTTGGCTGTAGATCCAGATGTGGATGCTTCACCACGACGTTGAGCTTGAAAATCAAGAAAATCTGTATATGACTCTGCAGTCATTTGAACAGAACGAACGCCATCATCAGGAGCATCTGATGTAACATTGGTAACAAGAGCCTTAGGACACTGCCACTTGAAATGGCCTTACAGACCACAGTTGAACCATGTGCGTGGTCTACCCCCATCATGACCGCCATTGTCTCATCCACCATTATGGCCACCACGTCGGCCACTACGACCACCACGAAATCCAGCATGGACAACACCAAGAGCAGATCGATCAGCAGGAGCATCATCCGGAGTGGTCTCAATGACTTTAACTGTTCGTAGGACACAAAAGTGAGCTTTCATCAGAGATGTAACATCATCCAACAATGTTCTGAGAGCGAGCAAAATTCGCATCAGGACAAAGAGAGGCTAGATATGCTATGACATGAAGCTGCTCATGTTGAGCCATTGCTTCATTGATATCCATCGTCAGAGGTAATACACGGTCGATTTCATCAGTCATGGCTTTAAAGGCAAGGAAGTGATCCTTATAAGATTTGTTTTCCTGATTTGCACGGTAGACACCACCGACCGAGTCGTAAATACGAGACAAATCGTATTTTCTATCAAACGTTGCCGCTAAAACCTCCCATAATTTCTTCATCGTATTCGTATTCTGAACCATGTCTTCCACCGATGGTTCTATTGAATTCATTAACTGTGTAAACAGTCGACTGTCATCTGTCTTCCAATGCTCAAATATATGATCAGCCTCTAATGGAAAGTTGTCAGTCAGATGTGCGGACAACCGCATTCTTCGAAGTGTCTTCTCAACCTTCTTTCTCCATGTCGAGTAGCCCTCTGGCCCGTCCAATCGTCGATCGACAAGTCGAATCGAGAAAATTGTCCAGTGTTCGTTGGTCCCGCCATTGTATTTTCGACACTAGTGTCTATAGTACTGCTATTCGTGCCAGTGCTAGTCATCCTGCAAGTATTCCTGATTCGACCGTTGAATTGCTCTTTCTAACTTGATAATTACATCAACTCTACCAATGCACTAACGTGGCCAGAACCGGCACCCGCATGGAAAGCAGAGATGAACGTGGATCACACAAACCATGACAGAGAGGTAACCCAGGTTATTCTATGTTAGATTCTGATGTGAAGAACAAGTAAAAAAAGAAACAAAGATTTATGGAAAACAAGCAACTTGTCTGCTCTTTGTTAAATTTCTGAAGTTAACGTTAAGAGCCAAATGTTCAAGCAAACAAACCGATGTTTACCCTCTGAGGATCCAAAGTTAATTTTGAGAGTCAGATGTTCCAGCAAACAAATCGATGTTTACCCTCTGAGAATCCCAAGTCAATAGTGAGAGTCAGAGGTTCCAACAAACAAACAGATGTTTACTCTCCGATGATCTCAATTTTTTTTGAATTAGGTTAGGGTTTTGAGGGGGTGGGCGGCGGCTGCATGGAAAGATCTAGGGTTAGGGTTTGGATCTTGATCCATGGAGTTGGAGGGGGGGGGGGGTGATCTGGAGCGGGTTGTGGGGTGGTCGGGGACTGACATGAGGTAGGGGGGCCGGATCTGCAAGATCTGCAACATGGGTGGTGGCGGGGGTGGGGGGCGCTGATGAGGGGGCGGGGGTGGGGGGATTTGCAGCAGGGGGAGGCGGCAGGCGGCTGTAGGTGGGACTGTGGGGCGGCGACCGTAGGAGCAACAACAGCAAGGGGGCGGCAAGCGGCTTGGGGGTAGTGGACTGTGGGGCGGCAGGTGACTGTGGCGACTGGGCGGGGGGGGGGGGGGGCTGAAGGGTGTGGGGATGGGTTAGGGTTAGCTTTTTTTCTTTTGTGGAGAGAGAGAGAATGGTGTATGGATGGCTCTGATACCATGTAGAGTAGAATAATAGGGTAATCTCTATTAAGTGAGAGAGTTATATATATATATATATATATATATATATATATATATATATATATATATATATATATATATATATGGAGAGGCTAATCTCTCTTACTTTTATTCTAACAAATGTGGGACTAAATTCCAATTCTACAATACTTAACAGACGTATCTTTGAGGGCATTGTCTCCATATATATATATATATATATATATATATATATGCAAATGACCTCTAGCCTAGTGGTTAAGAGAGATGCATGCGGCCCGAGTGGTCAAGAGTTCGAATCCCAATGAGAGCGATTCCATAAACAATTTACCTGGTTCCAAAAAAAAGTACTCCGATTCATTTGATTTTGATGCCGAGTTCGAATCCCAATGAGAGCGATTCCATAAACAATTTACCTGGTTCCAAAAAAAAGTACTCCGATTCATTTGATTTTGATGCCTTTGTGGGTTCAGATTCTTATTCGGAAGAAACTGCATGATATGTTGTTCGTAAGAAATGCCTTTTAATATAGCCAATATCGTGTCGTCGCTATTGAAAGTTTGTAGACTGCTTTCATCTCTTGCTTGCTTTTCTTTATCATCTCATCCCTCTTTTGTCCCTTTTGGTGGCCTTAGCCACAATGACTTGCTCTCTTGTTGATTCCTTAGAAATGAAATTTCACTAGTGTTAGATTGTCTGAGTGCTACCTATCTTGACCATCTTTCGTTGCTTTCGTGGTAAATCGTGGTTGACTTACCACTTCAGCTTAAGCAAACCGAAGGGCCTCTATGCTTTGAGCCTAGAACTAGCGTTTGTGAATAGCAGTCTTAAGAAATTTATGATAGAGAGAAGACTAGGTCGCTAGCTTTCCACGCGTAAAAGAGTACCTTTCCTAAGCTTCACTACCCCTCCCTAGGCTTGAGCTCATCTTGCTTATATTTGAGTTCAAAATAAGTCTTTAACATGATTCAATTAGAAAATCAGTAAATTAGCAAATTATTGAGAACGATAGTCAAATGCGTGCCTCGCAGTAAGGCACAATAACTGCGCTCGCACCTCACTAGACGAGGTGCACTTCTCCGGACCGCGCCTTTTAGCAAGGCGCAACCAAGAAAAGGCGCGCCTAGTGTGCATGTGTTTTTATTTTCTTTCAAAAAACTTTGAGGCATGGAGTTAGCTTTACCATACAAGTTGGGAGGGAGGTTGTCATTTCCACGATTGCCAAAGTTGGCTACAGTTTAACTAGAAAAACCAAATTTTACTAAAAACGTGTAGGAAGAATATAAATTCCTGTTAGTCGTTGGCTGCTAGCGTTGCTCTACTATTCACTTGGTTATATTTTAACATGTTTTTGTTGGTTTGAATATGTTATTTAGTTTTATTTCTTACATTACTAATATATTTATTTATTTATTTATGTATATTTTTATTATTTATTATTTTTGTGCTTCACTTCGTTTGGGCGCGCGGCTGAAGTGTGCCTTGCGCCTCGGACGATATGGACCCTTTGCACCTCGATTGCGCCTTGTGCCTTTGACTACCTTGTTATTGAGTGACCTTTAACGGGCAATGCGAATTGTTCAAAAACAACATCATCAACAAGAAGCAAAACCAATATGCTAAACTTTGAGGCCAGTTATTTAAGTCATTTTTTTCTATTTCGCTCCATTAAGGGCCATACGCCTAACTAATATCTTATCACAAATTAGCAAAAAACAATATCCTTCTTTACATCCTAAATCCAAATTTGTTTTGGCCTACCCCTAGTTCTGGCAGCATAATTACCTAATATCCTACCGCTTGTCCTAATTTGTGCATCTATTGGTCTTTGTTGCACATGTCCAATTGAATTTCCCTAAGCTTGAGTTCATCAAGTTTAATAGTCGAGCTCAAACTTAGTCTCTAGCATTACTTATTAGCTAAATTATGAAGCGAGCCTTTAGCACGTCAAGGCGAGATGTTCACAAACACAGCCACCAACAGCAAAAACCATTATACCAAAATTCAAATCCTTTTCTTCCATTCCGCTCCCGTAAGGGCCTTGCCCTTAACTATTATTCTTTTGTTAATTAGCAAACTATATCCTTCTTTACACCATAAACCAAGTTTGTTTAGGTACACCCATAATTCTAGCAGCCCATTTAACTAATATCCTATCACTTCTAACCAGTGCATCTATTGGTATATGTTACTCGTGCTAACTTCATGAGATGATTCCCTCATCTTATTTTCGATTAGTACCTCCTCCAAATTCTCACGAATAATCTCACTTTTTTTATCTTATCTTTCAATGTCTTTCTGCTGAAGAATCTTGCATTCTCATTTGACTATACTCATATTTTGGACATTTTTCTTGATTGCCCTACTCTGATCCAAAAAGCATGTATCCTATAGTTGTCTAATATAATTCTTCTTTCAACTTCAATGACTTCCTGATATAACAAAACGATCCTGAAGTCGACTTCAACCATGCTACTTTAGTATTATAAGCATTATTTTTTTCATTCTCTCCATATTGATGGATGATTACCCATAAATACCGTATTGCCCCATGAAAATGTGGTGCGGTGGAAGCAAAAAACAATAACCTCAACAATGACGATTAAATACCAAGGCACTATTAATCGATAAATAATAACCAAGAATAACACTCACAGACGCAACATTTAACATGGTTCGGTCAAATTCAACCTACTCAAGGGGACAATGGAAGAAATAACTTTATTGAATCAACAAAGAAGCCTTATAAGGATTACACACATAATATCGTAATGTGAAACCCTCTCCTTACAAGATTTCCGATGAGCTCTTTCCTTCTTTCTCTTGAAGACTCCCTTAATGACCTCCTTAGCAAACCTTAAGAAAACTCTTTTTGCTCAAGAACTCATGCACTCCTTAAGCCTGAAGCTTTTAGCCAATCAATCCTAGGGCTGATAGAGGTCCTTAAATAAGATTCTCCAATCTTCACCAAAGTTGGGAGCAATCTTGATCGTCGAAAGCAAGCCTTTAGATCTGAACCATTACATATACACAACCAACCCCGATCCAACGGCGTACCGGTGGTATATCGCCGGTAGTGTTTGTTGAGCACAAACAATATGCCCAATTCCACTGGAACAATTCAACACTTTCTGGTATGCTGCCCGGATATATTTAGCTGTTTCCATTCCTTATACGCATCTTCATCTCTTCCCGGACGACTCCCGTAGCATTTTGTAGTTGAACACGAGCCATATACAATATACCCAAAACAACCATTCTTAGATTTCTAATGTCCAATGGTATGAAGTTGTTCGCTAAAGCCTTCTTCAAATTTATAGCCTTGTTCCCACAAATCCACGGGTTGTATGCAAGTTAATGATAGAAAGGAGATTTCATATATCATATATGTACCGTATGCATTATTTCATCTGATTCCTACTTGTAAGAACTCATGCTAGTCGAGACACTATATAGCTGAGTACTGTTGAAAGTGATGCAGTTGTTTGAAACTTGCAAAATATGGAATTCTTTGTATGGTGAGATGCAACGGTGAATTGTGGGTTTTGAATTGATTATTCATTTGTGCTAATGCATGTTACTCAAGGAGTAGAATGTTTCATTTGTCCATTTTTATATATTATTGGCTATACCTTATTTCATATAGTCGGGTGTCATCAGTTAAAGGTATTTATTTTTCTTTTACAAATATATCAGTGTTTGCATAATATGGACCTGGAGACATGCTATATGAAGTTTCTGTTTTTGTATCTGCATGCTGAACTTTCCTTCAACATTATGATATGCTAACGTAGAAAGTTGCTTTCATTATAGGTCACTATAAATTATTTGCTAGGGAAATTGGGAAAGAAATACTCCAATACAGTTGGAGTAGTTGATCTGGGTGGTGGATCTGTCCAAATGGCTTATGCTATTTCAGAAAGTGATGCTGCTAAGGCTCCAAGAATCTCAAATGGAGAAGATACATATGTGAAGCCGCTGTTACTAAAGGGTACCCAATATTATCTCTATGTTCACAGGTTTGACATCTTGACTGTTGGAAAAAGCTGGATACTTGCTGAAATCATTTCACTGAAACTTGCTTCCTCTAAAAATTGTATTAAGCATTCTGAAACTTTTTTGCTTGAGCATCTATTGTTTGCAAATGCTCTCTAATATGCTTCATTTCCTGATGCCATAGTTACTTGCACTATGGTTTATTGGCTGCTCGAGCAGAGATTTTGAAGGTTACAGATGGCTCTCCCAGTAACTGTATATTGAAGGGTTACAACGGTATGCTTCTGCCATTTCCGATCCCAGATATGGGTATCATGTTATTTCATAATATTTTAATACTTCTCCAGGAGTTGGACTATAGAAATACTATTTTGTGAGCCTCCTACACTTAACAGTTAGGAATTTACCACGGGTTTTGTTACATGTGCTTTGTTGTTGATATTTTTTTTCTTTTCAATGGTAGTATTTAAGTATTGCTTGTTTTGTGGTAATTACAAATATGGTGCACTTTTATGTTCAAGCACATGCTTTTAATAGGAACAGCTGGAAAAGCAGCATCTGTTGCTGTGTGGATTCAAAATTGTTGCATTTAGTTTTGGTTACTTATGTAGAATGGTAGGGGCGGCCCGGAGGAGGGGCAAACAGGGCTTGCGCCCTGGGCCCCAAATTCCAAGGGGCCCCAAAATTTTTTAAATGTTAGTAATAATAACAAATAATGAAACATTGTTATTCTGATTTCTTTTTCAAAGTCCAAGGTCAGAAAAAAAAAATTATTATAGCAATTCAACAAATAGGACATGGCTTATTGGAATTGGATAGTCGTTCGACTCTTCAATTTCAAAGAAAAAAAAACTAGTCTTCCCATCACTTCAGATTTTCTTTTGCATTTCTGAGGGAAAAAGTTCTTCACGTCGCTTTCGATTCCAGATGACCAGCAATAAGTTTTTTTTTTTTGAATTTTTCATTTTAATTCTCTCTCTTGCTTATAATCGAAACAGAAAAAGTTCTTCACGTCGTTGGTGTTGAATACTGATGAGCCGATGGCGATGAGTCTTTTCGTTTATCTATGCGCTTAAGATTTCACACTTAAAATTATAGGTTCCTAGTATTGAATATCTTTTCGTAAATCTTTGCACTTAAGATTTCACAATGATTTCATTTTCAAACTGAAATATTTTGTAACTTTTGTTCCTCCTGATTTTAGCTTTTTTTATGTTTCTTGAGTTTCTCTGTTGTTGATAAATTAGGCAAACAAGCCCATATATCTCAATCCTAGTATTGAAAAAGCAAAAACAAAAAATGTTAAATAATATATTGTATCGGAATTTTTTTTCGAAGTAGTATTACCATTTGCCAAGATATATTCATGCAAAATTTAAGGTTAATTGGCATGTATCAGGCCTCATTCCAAAAGAGTTCACTTTGGCTTATTGTATCATGCAAAAAAAAAAAAATTTGATACTTTGTTTTCGATATATTTTTTGAAGAAGGGGGCATCATTTTGTATTTAGTCCTGGGCATCAAAATGTTCCGGGCCGGCCCTGTAGAATGGCTAGCAGGCCCAAGCAGCATTCGGTATAGCACTTTTAGATTTTGTACTTCTCATCTGAATATTGCCTGCTGGCATTGTTCTTTTTATCCCCGTAACATTTAAACATGATTTTCTGCTTTTCTGGTCACAAAAAGAATTTCTCTGTTCATGCCTATCTATGTCATGGTCACTTGCTAAACTCTTGCTTTTGTGTTTTAAATTATTCATATTTTATGGAATCTGTCTCATGTAACATAAATGTCATCCAAATCATACTGTAGAAGCTACTTTAATAGTTCTAAGAGTCTTTTCTCATTGGATTGAAGGTTCCTACAAATATGGTGACAAAACTTTCCCAGCTTCAGCTCCACCTTCTGGTGCTAGTTTTTCCAAATGCAGGAGCGATGCACTTAAAGCTCTCAAAGTTGATGAACCGGCATGCACTCACATGAAGTGTACCTTTGGTGGTGTGTGGAATGGAGGAGGTGGAGACGGTCAGAAGAACCTGTTTGTTGCATCCTTCTTCTTTGATAGAGCTGCCGAGGTGACAATTATGATTTTCTCGCCTAACCCATAAAGCATCTACCAGCTTGATATCTCATATTGATTTGTTATTATACCTATATACAAACAAATTAAACTGTGTTATCCAATTCAGGCTGGCTTTGTGGATCCAAATTTGCCAGTTGCGAAGGTTAAGCCTACAGACTTTGAGGCTGCTGCCAAGCATGCTTGTGAATTGACTGTTGAGGAGGCCAAGACTACCTATTCTCATGTATCAGAGGACAACCTTCCATATCTCTGCATGGATCTTGTTTATCAGTACACATTGCTCGTGGATGGTTTCGGTATGCCACTAGAATATTTTTCTCCCCTTCCTGCTTATTTATTTACCTAGTGTCCAAATATAAATTGTGAGAGCTATGTTGACACAGCCCTTGAGCCATCACAAGAAATAACTCTGGTAAAGAAGGTGAAGTACCACAATTCTTTGGTGGAGGCAGCATGGCCATTGGGCAGTGCCATTGAGGTTGCATCATCGCCGGACTTATAAGCACCATAGCACTTGAGGAGTACATTTTGGGTGAGGGCATTGACTGACAAAGATTCATTTGGCCAATAAGGCAGTGAAAGGCTTTCTCTATTTTGCCTTTTGTGCCACTTCATGATCAGGGCATCTCTCTTGCAACTGAATTCTGATAGGTCATCCATTTCTTAGGTATAATGTGGGATTTTACATGCTGAAAGCTAATTTTCTACCTGTCGCAAAGACGAGGCTTATTCTTTTATTGTTTTTTTTATTTGAATTTTGTAGCAGATTACAGGATATATTTCATGACCGGTATCGTTTCAGTTTTTTCCTGTTCCGAGTCGTTTATGCTGATCCATCCATTGTTACTATGTTAGTTCAATTGAAGTTTATTTTCTGCTTTAGACCATTATGCATTTTGGACTGAGTTGAAAATGTTATTAGATATCCATGAATTGTGTGATTATTTCTTGGCACATAATGTGCCCCTGTTTCCTACTATGAAGTGCTGAATGACAGGGCTATTATTTTGACAGGAAACCAGAGCATTACCTGAACATCTTATCTTAAAATATAGTTCTTGCGACACAATAATTATAAAATTTTGAGATATATTAATATTTGTATTATGGTTTTAGTAGCTACAGGTACAGGCTTTGTGTGCAAAAATAATTCTGGATCAAAGTAAATGACATTGGGCCTTCGCCATTCTTATCCCGACTTTTAAGGATTTCCAGAATTTATAGTTGCTGTGTCTAAGCCAGATATAACTAACAACTTAGAAGGTTTTTTAAGCCCCCTTTAGCTTTTATCTATTTTGCGATAGAAAATTCGGATTTTTGTGTGATTATCAATTGTGGGGATATTACTGCATTGAATATTACTAGTGAAATCAAATTGTTATTCACCAGTCTTAGATGGTTCATCATTCTTGATTTCAATTTAACCGGTACAACTCGTTTATTTATTTGTTATTATTTTTGAAATATTATAAGATCGTAAAACTAGTGCTCATGTTTAATAGTTATTTTCCTATTTGTTCTAAAATATGCTCAAAATTGTCAAAATATGTATTAGTAGTACAATTTTTTTTAAATTAATTTTGGGCTGAATTATTAAAGGATTAAACTACTTATATTTGTTTGTGCCCCTATTCCCCACATCATCAACATTTAGTTGCCCAAAATTCCTGAAATTCGACTTTAACCTAATTTTCCGATTTGTTTTGCGGAGTTTGAAGTTGGAAACTCCATCACAAAACATGTAATATATAACTATATTAGTTAATTGATTGATAAGAGGAAATCTATGCTATTTCATTCTTTTAATTGATTGAATATCGACCGTTTCAGTATTCCAAATCGCGTTGCAAAAATGAAAGGTGGGGGAGGCATATATATGTGGGATATATCTATCTATATTGAATTGCGGGTACATCAATGATAGAATCATATCTGATTTAAACAAATATGGTTCATACATAGAAAAGAGATGAAAGAAAAGGGATGCCCAAAAAAAGAATATAGCAGCATATACTTTTTCGATAGAGGAATCATTACATAATGAATTCAACAGTTTTTTTCCAATCTAATTTAGCACACATTATGGCCACTGCAATATTTTTCTTTTTTCTAGTTTTTATAATTTTCAGTTCCCAAATACAAAGTAGGTTAACTGCGGAAAAGACCTGTAATTTTTTAGTGCCAGCATTTTCATTTTTCAGATTCAAGAAAGGCGTACAGTACATTTAATGTGTTGGTAGTGCAAGTCAATATTCTTTGTCACCTTAGAAACAATGAACATTACTCGTATAGACCGGTATTTGGAAATACTTTGAAGATTGACAATTTTGTGGGAAAATTGACAGTTTCTGATACCGACTGTTAAAAAGAGTGTCTAGTCAAGGAACCAAAACTTTGACAATTTTGTTGAAAAAGAAAGAAACCTTTGATATCATATTTGTCGTTCATAGCCTGTCCGTCCGCCGTATCGTCCGGTCTGTCAAGAGATTTTCATGATTTTTTTTTAGTAATTAACAAGCTTTAGAAGAGTTTAAAAAAATATATTTAAAACTTTATATGGAAATTCAAACTCCCCTTCCTAAAATATATTTAATTAAGATAAGAAACGTTAAACATACTTAATATTAACACGATATTGACAAAATACAAGTTAATCACGGACGAACCCAGGATTTTAGCTTATCCGAGCTGAACTTAAAACGTCATAGTTTTTTTAACAAAATAAATATTGCGTTAGTATCGTCATGTCTATATCTCATTGTCTATAACGCACTGTATATAGCCATTGTAGAACCGTGTCCAACAGACTAAAAAAAAAATGAAAACCTGACAAATGTTGTAAATATGAATGTCCCATATTTTTTGGTCTTCCATAACTTATGTAACTCATGGTCCTTGGTTTAATAACTTATGTAACTTATGGCTTTTGACATTCTATTGCAGGCCTATAAAAGGACCATTTTAGTTGAGTGTTTGTGAAATGAAGAAATACTATTTTTCTACATTTTCTATCTTGTTCTCCTCTAAAGTATAATATGTTATCAGCACGACTTTGCTCAAGGAAATTGTAAGTTATCAGCACGACTTTGCTCAAGAAAATTGTAAGTCCAACTTCTGTCATTCTTTTAATTTTTTTATTCATGCATTCATATGGCAATATAATGGTTTCTTATTCCCACGACCGGCATCAATTTGTGCCAATATATTCACCTTTGGGGTTTAAGATTGTTGGAGTTAACAAAACTGACCCACACAAGATTTTATTTTTTTAGCCCAACAATAGATGCCTTTGGTTGGTGTTCTGCTCCTAGTTTAATAGGAAATTTCTAAGGGCACCCCCAAAGTTACCTGGGGCTAGCCCTTACTTGGGGGCAGCCCAAGAAGATGGAACTTTTACTGGAGACAACCCAAAAATTACTTGGGGCTAGTCCACCCCAAAGAATTAGGGTTTCCAGAGGCGACGGGGGCAAGGCGGCGAGGGCGAGGGCGAGGGCGGGGGAGTTTCCAGAGGCGGCGAGGGCGAGGGCGAGGGCGGGGGAGTTTCCAGAGGCGACGAGGGAGGTGGAGGGCGACGAAGGTCGAGGAGGAGGAGGTGGAGAGCGACAGCGAGGGGGAGGGCGGAGCGGAGGGGGAGGGATCCGAATGGTTGCGGGATGGCTCCCGGCCACGCTACTGCTCCTCCTCCTCTTCCTCCTCGTCTTTGTCGTCGTCATCGTGGGGCTTCTGCTGAGTGCGAGGGGTCCTCAGATGGGAGGTGCCGCCGCCACCGAGCTGCGCTGCATCTTTGTCAACGTGGACTGTCACGCCCCGACCCGAAGAATCGCTTGTCCTCGCATCGATTTATCCGAATCATCGTCCTCGTTGGGACGTGATATCGTACGAGTCTGGAGTTGCACTCGTACAAGAAAAGATGACAAGTTCTCAAATGGTTATCTTTGATTTGATATTAGCAACTGAAGAAAATAGAGTATACGAAACAATTTTGATTTATTCAATAAATGAACTGAGGTTACAAAGACTTTCAATAGTCCAACTGAATTAGCCAGATTGGCTACAATACTCAAGTTCTCTCTTGCCCACAAAGGATTTTACCGTTCCATACATCATGCCTTCTATATCTTGGCCACATCAATCATGTTGCAAGTCCGAGCGTCAATGCGATCGCACGCCTCAATACGCTACGACACTCCATGCTTCAGCGCGATCAAGCGAAGCTCTGCCGCGAGCAGACCATTCCCTGAACCTGCTAGCAAACTAGTGGAAGATTAGTACTTTCATCCTCGCTGTACTGACCAATGATCCACTTAAATAAACCGACATTTGTTATGTATTGATTCATGCAACATACAATTTAGTTATCTTTCTATGTTCTCCTTAGGATCTGTTTCATGGCATCTTCGAAGGTAGTAAGACATGATATCAGGGCAAGCCAGTTATTTGATTCGCATAAGCAAGCAAGCAACCAATAGCAATCTCGTGTTGTTTTGTGACTTCTTACCAACACTGGTGCACTCGCCCTTGCACCGACGCAAGGTGAATATGCCTCGTTCCTTCCCTGTCATGTTATAAGTGCTCTTGTGCAGGATCTCTGTGTGCCTGCACTTTCAATCCGTCGTTCCTTAACTATATAAAGATTACTAGCTTTTCGGACTAGAATGGACTTATATTTTTCAAATCAAATATGTAAGACGGTGATCGCTCTGTGCAGTTGCTAACCCAAACATCAGAGGACCCCCGAATTACTCGAGTAATTGGTTTATCATATCAATAGCAGGTCGCAAACTGTCTTAATGAAGTGCACCAACAATACCGATTTTATCGCATCCCTCCTAGGCCGAACGGTCCCTGTGCCCTGGCGTACCATGTTCGAGGGAAGGCTGTGCACGGGATTCTTATATCTTTAAGTCAATTTGACCAAGCAACGCATCTTATCTTTCATACAACCAAGCAAGTTTGCCTATCTCTATTTTATTTGGCACACTGCCCCAACTAAATGTTCATCAACGCCCCAATGGCTATAAACATTTCGAAGGCACCATGCTACATTGGACAGTTCTGCCACATTCGTGCCACAACTGTCCTATTCTTCGCAACGAAGCCATCTTTCATCAGTCTTGTGCACGTACGTACGCTTTGATATAGTTATTCTTCATTACTTGCGTCGTACATTCGATGAACGCCTCGATTCAGTATTTCCGTTAGACTTATATTCCTTCCCTTTAGACTTATATTCCTTTCCTTCGACTTGTGCAACTGAGGCACGCCTCGATAGTGTATTCAATGTTCTATAGCTCGTGCACTGAGAAATTCGTACCGATATAGTCTTTAAATGTTCTAGCATACTAACTCGTGCACGGGGGCACGAATGACTTGTGCGTTGAGGCACTCGTCGATACAGTTATTCCATGTTCTTATGGCTTGCGCACCGAGGCGCTCGTCTTTGCGATATTCAACGTTTAATAGCGACTCGTACATTTGATGTACATTTTATTTCAATTGTTCTATCTAGTGTTTGACACACACTATGTTCATCTCTCGATCGAGCCACGCCCATGGTCTCGATAGGTTAATTTAGCATACAACGATATATTTTACTTAGGCATGAATGAGTAGGAAAGAGAAGTCAAAGTCCCTCCACCTTAAGCTGATACGCCTTATCGTTTCGCCGAGCCGATGCAGCTCGATTTTATATCTTTATTGCACGGCCAACGCTTCTGACTTAGCCGTTCAAACACTTTGCGCTACATTGAATTATCCTAGCGATTTAGCCTACCGTGCCTATGCTTCGGTCTGTGGCAAGACGACGAATTGGTTTTGTGGACGTTGTGAATAAGACAAAATGCTGACCTCTTATATTTCAGCGTAAACGTATAGCCTGCACACGAAACCAACTAAAATCAATATATGTTTGAATCGGACTTGTGCCTTGCATCGATTCAATTTCTTAGAATTTTCGAACCGACTAAATGCTTTCTCTCGGGCCAACTTAACACTTGCATCGAACTTACTCGATGCATTGCTCGGGTCATCGTAACTCTCTGCATCGATCTGACTCGATGCATTTCTTGGGACAAAGTAACTCTTTGTATCGATTCACATCGATACTTAATCGGGTCAACGCGACTCTTCGAGTCAACGACTCAGCATAATGCACCATGCGGAGTGGGGCATTACACGGACCGCAACTAAGTTTGAAGTCCTCATTTATGTTAAGACTACCAACAAGTTGGCAGTCCTACTTGCTGAAGAAAAATTGGGCTAGCCGCAAGTAAAAATTTGAATGGCAAACTTGTAAATAATTTTGGAAAAAAATGGGCTAGCCCCAAGTAAATTTGGTAGTGACCTTAGAAAAAGCCGTTTAATATTGGTTGTTTACTAATCCATCCAATTGAAAAATTATTTTCACTTATTTGTAAATACTTACTCATAAGGCGCTGCTACTCACATGATAGAATCACTCTTAGCAAATTGACGCTTCACATCCTAACCTTTCTTCTTATCTTTCTCTACCTGATGCAAGCTTCCCACCAAGTCATGGCTTCCTCATTCATGACTTTTTATTCATAATAATGGTCTTGTTTATTCATGCATTTTAAATTATATCCAATAGTAGATGCAATTGCCAAAATATGTTAGTATATTTTCTTATGGATTCGTTTGATTATGGTTTGTTTGTTAATCATGTGTGTCTTAAGCATGTCATTTCAATTTTTTTTTTGCAGCTTATTATCCCTTCAGTTATGTCATCTTATTTGGAGTGATTTTTAGTTGGCTGTTAATCCCCCTTAATCATGTTATCAAATTTTAACTAATTATCTGTCCACTGATTTCTACCTTTAATTAATAGCCTTGATGAAATTATCTGGATTGCTTACAAATCTAGGAATGATCATCTCCAGTGACTTTATTAGCTCCAAACTTTGTGACTTTATGGCAAATATCTTAGAGCTTTGTATTTTGATGAACCTGAAGTTTCATCTCCAAACCTATATTGAATATAAGGCTTGAAGCCAAAATAAAATGTGTTAGGCTTGGAGCCTCATTGATAAAACTCAAACTTGTAGATTTGAGTATGTGTATTATATTCTAAAGTAATATTTCTTTTTCAAACATATGACAAACATCACCAAGCTTGAGTTTGCTGCTCTTGATATTTCCAGAAGAAATTATTTGACTTGGGTTCTTGAGGCTGAGATCCATTTGAGTGCAAAGAACCTTGCATATGCCATCAAAGAGAAAAATGAGGCAAGCGAATAAGACAAAGTAAAGACAATGATTTTCGTTTGACATCACCTCCATGAAGGGCTAAAATTAGAATATCTTGGAGTAAAAGACCCAGCTGTTTTATGAAAAAACTTGAAGGAACATTATGATCATCAAAAGAGTGTGATACTCTCAAAGGCTCGTTATGATTAGATGCACCTGAGGTTGCAAGATTTCAAAATGGTAAACGAATATAACTCTGCGATGTTCAAAATTGTGTCTCAAATGAGATTGTGCGAAGATGATGTTACTGAAGAAGATATGTTGGAAAAGACTTTACTACTTTCCATACCACGAACATGCTCCTGCAGCAGCAGTATCGTGAAAAAGGTTATAAAAAATATTCTCAATTGATCTCATGCCTACTTGTTGCTGAACAAAATAATGAGCTCCTAATAAAAAACTATAACTCTCACCCTATTGGGTCACAATAATTTCCTGAAGCGAATGCAAATAACTATAGACAAGGACGTGGTTGCGGTCGCGGTCGTGGCCGTGGCCATGGTCGTAGTTATAGTCATGGTAAAACTCGAGACCATGGTGGTCCTAATTATCATGCCTTCAACAAGAAGGTTGGTCCATACCACTTGAAGTGGAACAATAATGACAAAAAATAAGATAAAGGAAAGGGTTAAAAAATAGATTCTCCGAAGAATTATGAAGAGTCTTGCTATAGGTGTGGAGCAAAAGGGCATTGGCCTGGTACCTGTCATACACCAAAGCCCCTAATTGACCTTTACCAAACATTTATCAAGGATAAAAGAAAAGAGACAGAAGTCAATTTTGCAGATTACAGTAAAATTGTTGAAGATGCAAATGATCCAATGGAATTTACTCATTTGGATGTTGATAATTTCTTAAACGAGCCAAGTGAAAGAATTAATGGGATTAAGTTTTGGGATGATGATGCTAATGATGGCAATGGAAAGAACAAAAATGATTGTATTGGAATTTAGACTATTTGAAATTTATTTTCCTAAGTTTAATTTTAGTTCAATGCTTGTATTCTCATGTTTCTAAGTCTTAGTCATTATAATATCGAATTAATAAATCAAGTTTCATAATGTTTCTTACTTCATTTATTTTTTGTTTATAGAAATATAAAAAATAATGATGTAGTGAACAACTCCAACGGTGGAGATATATGTTTGGTTGACAGTGGACCAACGCACACAATTCTTCGAGCTCAAAAATACTTCTCGAACTTAAAATTGGCAAAGGCAAATGTTAGAACAATTATTGCTACTACAAAACTAATTGAGGGCTCTGGAAGGGCAAACATTATACTTCCAGGTAGAACAAATATTTTGGGGAAATAGGCTTTGTATTCTAGCAAGTCAAAAAGAAATTTGCTAAGTTTCAAAGATATACGTCTCAATGTGTCACTCCCGTTTTCCGTTATACGTATTTTTAGTATACGTGTACGAAATTCTGACTTTTGTCAGGTGATCCGTATTTTGACTTATTTTGCTTAGCCTAGTCTTGGTTTAATCTTGCCTTGGTTTAATTCGGTTTGGTTCAACTAGGCTTCGCTTGACTGGGTTTGTTTTGGTTTGAGATGAGAAGGGTTTGTATAAAAACCAACTTCTCTCTCTCTCTCTCTCTGTCACGACCCGCTCCTGAATAATCGGACACGAGTCGGACACGCCCAGCCTTCGTCGTTAGACACGACGAAGTAAGCTGTACCAAGCTAGGGAAATCTATCCAGATAAACAGAAATGTACACAATTCACAGCATCTATATATGATCCCAGAATGATCACCATAATCCACAAATCCAATATAAAAATGTACTAGTCATCATGAATGAAATGTACTATGAGCTCTAAAACAATATCTATGAGTAAAGCAGAACAATCTAAACCTGAAGCCTCAAGCTAAGTTTCATCACGTTCAGCTAATATCCCGGGCTCTGGCCCATAAAGTAGAACAATGTCCTGCAAGTATACCTGCAACATATCCTAGTCAGGAGCGGAGCTAAGTATATCTAAAGAAATGAACATAAACATCATGGTATGAACAAGAAACATGAAATATATATAAAGTACGAGAAATGAGAACAAGACATGAATCCTGAATATGAATACTGAAAGTAAATACAGGGAACATGATAAGAGTCCTGAACATGAAATACAACCTGAACATGAAATACAACCTGAATCCTGAAATGTGCAATATTGAAATACATCCAGAGTGTGTGATCGGCTTGGGTAGATTCAATGAACATGAAATGGTACGACTTTGGTCCCGCGTACACGATGCGGGGCCTAAGCTATTCATATGAATAGTAACATAGTTTGATCACACATCTATAGTATTTCCCTTCCCAGACACAAGTAAACTCAGAGAACATGAAACAGGACAATCCCGTGATACATCGTGTCAACAAGGTGATACAGGAATGAATATACAAGACATGAGAAATGAACAAGTCCGAGGAGTATACTTGCCTTACTCAGGGTGATTAAGTGTGGGATGAACTGCTGGATATCCTCCTGTTATATGGTTACAAATTGATAAGCCAACACTTTAAAGGTAGATACTTCTAGTCTAAAAGTTCATTCAACATAACTTGGTTTAAACACTAAACCTATCTTATATACATAAACTCTATCTTTACAATTTATACAATCTAAAAATAATATCCTAAGTATGAGACAATTCTATTATTAACTTCCTATCACACAACTTATATGCCATGATTCCTTAAGTGGCCAACATCTAATGAACCACAATAGTTCACTAAAGGAATAGAGCATTTATAGTTTAAGATTAACTCTAAGGTAGGACCAACTAACCAATACCAGTCTGGTCTTGACACAATAATTCAACCCTAAACAGGACTGATACAAAGGACTGATATCAGTCCTAGGCTGATGTGTATTAGTCCCAGTTAAGATCTGAATTCAGTCAGTACAAAGAGTACTGTCATGAATTAGCCTTAGTTAAAAATAATGCATACCAGTTCAACCCTGCCTCAAAATTATTCTTAAGGATAAACCCCCCAATCTCAGATGTATGGACACCTCTTGAATAGATGAACTTAAAGGAAATACTCTGCACAGTTCCCAATATAAATCCCAAGATGTTGACTTTATTAATATGGACATAACCCTAACCTGGAGGCAAACTGACAGTTAAAATCCTAAGTAACATTCAGTCTTAACAAAGGCTGAAACAATCATCTCAATTTCATCACTGAACCAAGACAGTGATAGGAAGCCTCAGTTCACTGGTACTATACTATATGAGTTCTCAGGTTCAAATACTAAATCAATCCCCTGTTGCCAGAGTCAGTCCAAGTAAATTGAACCAATGATTGAAAGTTTGGCCATTCATGCAGAATTCTCAGTCTGCATATGTTAGTTTCAGATTTATCAACTGAAACAAACATGGCATTACAAGTCCAGGCTCATTAAACTAAACCAAATTTGCATTTTGCAATCTCAGTTCAACAATTCGACCCAGCATTGTATAGGTAATTTCTTCTGTTTAAAGAAAAATGGACCAACATTGAGATGTGCAACTCAGGTCCAAATAGAATGACCCAACACAGATACATGCAATCTCAGGTTTATCCAATGCTCAATTTGCAGTTTGAAAACTGAACTGGACTTCACCCATCCTGACCCCGATCTGACCAAAACCCAATCAACGCACACATAGAATAGTAAATTCTTTGAGAAGAGAAGGATGAAGAATTACCAGGAAAATGATTAAAAATTTGAAGAGATGATGCCACAACCGAAGACTGGATACGTCTGTCTGTATTCGAACTTGTACTGGAGTTCTTCTGCAACAGAACATCAAACACCCCGTACCATTAAAGAGATAGATCTAAAAAGAGTACCACGAATTTGACAGAAGTTTAACAAGAGACTTTAATCAAACTTACCACTACTTCCAACACAATCAATCACAAGTCTGGAATCACACCAACTCCTCCCAAATCCTATCTCAACTTAAAATTCGAACAAAACCTTCGAACAAGATGCGGATCATTGATCAATGATCGAGAATACAAGATGATCCATATATTCAAGAAATTCGATCAAGAAATTACCAGATCTGAAGCGAAATCTCAATCGAGGTGAAGGATTTACAATCGATCCTCTCAGTCTGGATCGAAACTGGAGAGTTTTAGTAGATCGACTCATTATTTGAACATCAACGAAAAAAGAATGATCAAAAAGAACTTACCACTTGAATTTTCGAGCCGATTCGAAAGAAGGGGTCGCCGGAACGGAGGACGTCATCATGGGAGTGAGAAGCTCATCGGTACGGAAGAGCGTCGTCGTCGACCCTTGTAGTGTCGTCGAGAGGGCCGAAGATCACCAAAGAAGGAGGTGTGGAACCATCGCTGCTCGCCGTGGGAGATGATTGTCGTTGCTCGTCATGAAGGAACGGACCTCGCCGTCGGAAAGAAGCCGTGCGCCGTCACTGCCGCTGTAGTGCGCCGCCATGGCCGCCTAGTTGCTGACCTACCGCCATGGCTAGCCTCTTCTACGAGAAATTAGTTTTAGGGTCTGGGGATCGGCCGGGAGGAAAGAGGAATGGGAGGGAAGAGAACAAAATTTATTTGGAAGAAATAATGGAGAGCTGAGAGCTCAGTCTCTCTCCTCTTTGATTTTTATAGAAAAGAAAATGAAAATTTTACACCTAAGGACTTCCAAAATGGTTTGTTACAAATTGCCTATAATAGTTTGTTAGAAGGTTAGTTATGGTGGTTACAAGTTGTTAGGGAGTGGGGACCACTCCAATTAATTTGAAAATTAGTCCTTTGCCAAAAAAATTCAAATCTCCCTCCAAATTAGTTACTCCCAAATCCTTAATTAGTTAACTATGATATAATAACTTTAAGCATTACATTAATTAATCAACTTTGAATATTATTTATAAAATATTAAAATAGCCCAAAATTTCATAAAACTGGAAAAGTGGGGTTACACTCTCCTCCACTATTTTTCATTACTTCTTCATCTTCTTCATTTACTCCTCCCACCTACCAAGCCCTAGACAAGTGCAACTTGCTTCATGCTGGACCTCAAAATTTATTGTTCCATTGTCTTCCTTGCTTGATTCTAAGCCTATTTAGAACTTGGAGATTTTGGTTTTGATGGTTACATTTTTTGTAGATCTAAGTTTATAGTTTATTCGGTTTTTCTTGGTTTTGATCTCTTAAAGTTTGTTATTTTCGAAAAATACTTGTTCCATGTTGTAGAGAATTCAATTTTATTCAGTTTAGACCTTTATTTTGTCCAATTTCGAGTCCTTTAGCCCAAGTTATGGACACTGAAAGTTTCTAAAACTCCATGGCCAAAAGCTTGCTGGTAGGGACGACACCTCGCGCACCTTTAGGTCTGCGCACCTGGCACCTCGCGCACCTTTTGGTCTGCGCACCTTGCACATCGTGCACCTTGCACCTCACGTACCTTTTGGTTCGTGCACCTTGCACCTCGCGCACCTTTTGGTCCGCGTACCTTGCATCTCGTGCACCTTGTGCCTCGTGCACCTTGTACCTCGCACATATTTTGATCTGCGCACCTTGTACCTCGTGCACCTCGTGCACCTTGTACCTCGCGTCCCTCGTGCACTTTGCACCTCGCACATCTCGTGCACCTTGCACCTCGTGCACCTTGCACCTCGTGCACCTTACACCTCGTGCACCTTGAACCTCGTACACCTTGTACCTTGCGCCTTTTGTCCATGCACGAATCACTCTAAATGACTGTTTTTATCCGTTTAACTATTTTGTAGCTAGAATCTTGAAAAACTCAAAACATGAAAGTTGTTGATCTTTGTCTTGGCTTCAAGAATCTTCCTGTCTCACTTTAATCAGAGTTCATATATGACTTATAGTTTCAATCACGCATGGGTGTTCTCGATTTTCTTTGCATATTTTTTATACTTGGCCTAAATTGCGACGACCCGACTTGACACTTGATAGTCTTGAGATAGTAGCTTGAACTTGACTTGAACATGATAATATAAACCCGTCTTTATAACTCTTGATAAGTGGCCCATCGAGGCGCACTCCAGACAAGTACTCTTGACATGACAAGTAACCTGACATGATATGTATAATCTTGAAAGGTTGTTGCGACAGCTACCCTGACTTGCTAAGTAACTCTTGTCTTGACACTGTGGTTGATTTTCTTGATTGTGCCTGTATAAGCTACCTGTCTTATCTAGCATCATGTCTAGGACATGGATTCATGGTTACCATGGTCAGGAATTCACAATGAATCTGTCTAGGTTAATGACTAGATTGATCAAGTAGTTCATATAGAGAGATTTTTTCCAGTTATAGGCGATCCCGTTATCCCAGCCACAACTGAGGGACTTGTAGCCTACCGACAAGCAGGGCACATTTCCAGCCCACTGTCATGTGGGACACTTCTTGAAAACATAAATACTTTTACACCAGTAATCTTAATAACTCTTGTAACTCTTGTAAATCACCTCGCCTGGATAACCTGGATAGCTGCAGGACTTATGACTGCGGGAACATCTCATTGTATCTTGCTAGTAACTAGGCATGTGATAACCCTAGTTAGCTAATGATAGCAATCCGTAGGACTTGATTGGCCGTGCATGAATGCTTACTCGTGATTAGCATAAAAATTATATTCCGTCTCTTAATGCAAGCTATTATTTTATTCTAACCCTGTCTTCTTGTCATTTAAGCCTATTCATTTATTTATTCTTCTATTTTATTATCTGCTGGTTTTAGTTCCTTAATGAAGCCTCCCTTGTGGTACTTGCTCTTTCTGGGGTCTGACCCAGCTGGTTTTGTATGGCCAGATTTCGGAGTAATATCCGAGGATCTTCCTGCTTATCAGCCAGATGGTGAATACCAGACGTAATCCTTGCAACGAGTGGGTTTCTTATTTTGCTCTCCCACTCTATTATAAATTATTCTTTTAAGGCGTTTAACCGCCGAACAAGTGTTAGCCTGTGTTAAAACTTAAAATTTGTTTGTTTAAAGGCTGTAACATGATTGACAAACCCTAGGGTTGATCATGTATGACTTAACTCTTGCTAGTCTTCACATTTTGTATGACTGGCTTCATGATCATCTGAATGTGTAATGTTTGGGATGCCTTAATTTGTATGTCTGATGATCTAACATCTTGTAACATTTACTTGCTTGCTTGAGATTGAGATACTAGATGTCACGACCCACACCCAGTATAGGGGCACGAGAAGTGGGTATGTCCAGCCTACGCCGCAGTGTCAGCGGTAGAACACTGTACTAGATCACATACATCTAACACAGTATAAATGTACCTGTACAAGATATACTCTCCAATCAGAGGACAATACAGAAGGTACAACTCAATTATAATTCTAAGATGGAAATAGCACGATAAGATAGATATGAAGTCTCAAAAGAGAAATACTAACAGAAGAAAATAAGTCTAAGTGTCTAAACGACACTAACATCTCAACATCCACAATTAATACAACTCAGATGTCAAATACAAATAACATAATGAAATAAGATAACTGCCTAGCTATCTAGCCTAAGCAATAGGGATGATGTCCTCAGCTAGAGCTAGATCCTCCTGTGGGTCCAACTCACAAGTGTCGTCTAGATGGGCTCCATAGTAAGTAGGGCAAAACTTTTCGGTGTCATCTGTAATATTTTTAACAGGTCCAGTCATGATAGGAACGAATACATATCTCTCACGCAATTCATATCATGGCAGGAAATGTAAAACAAGCAATATAATATATATATATATATATATATTTTATATATATATATATATATATATATATATATATATATATATATATAAAATATATATATATATATATATAAAAAATATATATAGTAATATATATATATATATATATATATATATATATATATATATATATATATATATATATATTACTATATATATATATATATATATATATATATATATAGTAATATATATATATATATATATATATATATATATATATATATATATATATATATATATATATATAGTAAGAACTGTAAGTGACTAAGTGATTTAGAGCACAAGATGGTTATGTAATCGGCTTGGTGTTGTACACGACTAAGTTACAGAGTTTGTACACGACTAAACTAATAGGAATAATCATATAACCACTTCTACTCTCCCGTCCCCAATCAATACACAATGATCCATTCAAGTTATGTTACGTACACGATGATTAGTTTGCACAAGAAGATCATGTGAGCACACGAGAGTAAATGAGAGCACACGATTTGTACACGAATATTATGAATATAAGGAGTACACGATGCTCATGGTAAATCACACGAACATGAAATACCCGATGTATCCGCTGAGGGGATAACATCGCATAAAAAGATCCATATAGTACTAATCTGTGATAACAAGTATCAACATTAGGTAAAGTAGTCTAGAGCAAGAATATAAGTCCTAGCAAGTATGAAACGATCAGAGAATGTACTCACATGATATCCTGAACGACTAATGAGAAAAGATGTCCGAATCAGAGTAACTGAGTCCTATTTAGAGCAACACAGGGTACAATATATCTAAGATGGTAATAATGAAGTTTATAATGCATTTTACATGATTCTAGGTCAAAGTCAACTCTTGGTCAACTCTGATCAACAATCTAGTCAAACTAGGTTAACTCTAGTCAAACTAGTCAACTGGTCTAGGTTTCAGTCAAACTAAAGTCTACTAGACCAATTAGGCCAATCTAGTCAATACCTAAAGTCAAACTAGTCTAACAAGTTCTATATATATATATATATATATATATATATATATATATATTTTAAGTTATATATATATATATATATATATATATATATATATATATATATATATATATATATATATATATATATAAAGGAGGGATCAACATTCACTCACTTTTGCATTCCCCAAGCATCCCCATGATAACAACCATTGGATCTTATTTTAAGTCATCTAATCTTAATAGTTGATTTTCAAAGGTTAAGATTAGACGACTTAAACAAGATCCAATGGATTTGAAAGAGGGGATGCTTAGGGGATGCAAAAGTGAGGATATATATATATAGAAAAGGGGAAAGTCAGTGGCAAGAAACATGTGTGTGTGTGAGTGTCTACTGTGTGTAAGAGTGAGAGGGCTGCTGTGGAGGGTGTGAAGAATGTAACAGATTCAAACCTTAGAAAATTTCCAGGAAATCCAAAACAATGTACAACCTAAAATAAGAACAACATACATACATATATAATATATATATATATATATATATATATATATATATATATATATATATATATATATATATATATATATATAAACTAACTATATATAGATATATACATGGGAAACTATATATATACACACAAACACATATATATATATATATATATATATATATATATATATATATATATATATATATATATATAACAAAGTAATAAATAAACTGTATATCATAAACTAACAAATTCTCAAATCTGGAAACAAAACCTCCAAAACTGAAACAAGTAAAACATATATATACATACAAGGATTATATATACATACTATATATATATATATATATATATATATATATATATATATATATATATATATATATATATATATATATATATATATATATATATATATATATATATATATATAAATGATGTAATATTAAACCTAACATAACTAACTATCAAATAACCCACTGATCAACAACATACTGGGATACAAACAAACTCCATTTGAAACTAAAAAGCCTAATTCAATTCTCAGGAAACCCAGACCTGGGTTATACAGCATGTATCAGACCCATTTTCGAAACCAAAATCATGCAAACACCTAACCAATCACACGTGTCATGGAGGGGGTCATGTGTGTGAACATGAGGGGGTATCAGGGGTGTCGAGCACGTGTCCTAGATGTGTCCAAATCGTGTCAAAAGTGACAACCATGCAGTATCAGAGAGTGTGTATGAGCACAGTCTCGTGTTGCCATGTCGTGTCCTCTAGGACACGACGCAGATGATCTCGTGTCACGTGTTTGTGTCAGTAGCTAGGGTAGGTCTAGGGCTAGCTGATGGACACCCTGAATTGTGTCCAAGTCGCCCCGTGTCCTCGTGTCAAGTGCGTATCAGTAAGCTTGATTCGCGCATGCACAGTCTGGCTCGAACCCGTACGAGCACGATTCCGTATCCGATACGACACGAATCGATCTCGAACTTGGGGAGAGACCTGACAGTCATGGCCCCCACCTCCATGCCAGGTGGCACGTGCCCACGTGGCCTGTGCAGAGATATATGAGTGTCGGGCAGCAGGGCTGTGTCCTAGTGCTTTACATAGATCCCCGTGTTCGATTTTGACACGAAAAGGATACGAAAATGTGCTCAGTGTCCAAAGAATGAAATCCACACATAATAGGCTACATAGAAGTGAAATTAGTTTTGAAAAACATTAACAAACAGTTCATTGAGGCATTTCACCAAACACCTTACACTATACTTCGATACACCTCCGATACGCGTATCAAATGAACACGAAATCCTACCAAACTTGGTCTACAGGTGTATGGTGCCTAGATGCATGCATCTATGAAGAGAAATCAGAAGAATAAATGAGTTTAGAGCCATTACTTATTGAGAGTTAGAATCTCAATACAAAAGCCTAGAAATGAGATCCTTCACCAACTTGCTATGGTCCAAGAGCCTCCAATCCTTACTAGCTAGCCTCTATAGACCTCTTCTACAGTAGGGGAGTGATGCAAAAGTCTAGGCTCACTTTGGAGTTGATATGGAGAAAGGGGGTGGATTTTGGAGAAGAACACAAATTAGGGTTTTGATGGGGCAATGAAAAGAGGTAAGATGTAATGATGTGATCCTCAAAAGGGGGGGGGGGGGGACAATGCTCGGCCGACCACTTCTAGCTAGGGTTAGGGTTTAGTCACTTGATAGGCTACGGGCTTCTCTCTATAATGCAAGTTAAGCTCTCAAGTTAAAGGCCCAATTAGAAATTAGGTTTCAAGCTAAAATATCTAACTTAGCTAAAATATCTAGATATTAACTAACTTAGTCTTCTAGTTAGAAACTTCTAATGCATTCTCTAAGCTAATGACTAACATCTAGATTATGGCAAATCTAGGTCAAGGCTCAACACAATAATTAGCACAATATTAATTATCAAAAATTTAAATTAATTCTTTTAAATGACCAAAATACCCTTAGGCTAAAAATGTGGTAGTGACACTAGATTTGTTCTTGACCATAAGAGAATGATGACTTGTAGATAAACCCTTATGCATCTAGACAGTCGTGACCATATTATGAGGTAAATTGTACTTCAATGTACGTAGCTGGCCGTATCTGTCTCTCGCTCTCCAGTATTCTGGTTCTGGGGTGTGACACGGTTTAAGTGGTGGCCCATGCAGGTCTTATAAATCAAGATGTGTGAGAGTTTTATCGAATAGATGTCTCAATCAGCATTCGCCCTTGATCTCTACTCGTACTTTCTAATCTTCATGAATCTTAGCCTGATAAGGTGCTTTATCCTTGATCAATCTTGGTCCTTCCTTATTGTTTTTCATGTCATTTTCTTTAGTGGCATTGTTCCTGGTCCTACCAATCAGCCGGGTGAGAACTAGCAACAAGTGAATCAGCCGCAACCTGGGGACCGAACCCGGCATTCAGGGACAGCATCCAAAGTCATACCTTCTGGGGAGCAAGAGCTGCTAGTTCAGCCAACTCAGCCTGCAGAGCCTGACAATAGAACCCTGATGGGACTCATACGGGACTTGCTTGCATCACAAGACCCTCAGAGCGATGCCCTGCAACAGACAGTACGAGATGCCATGGACAGAGTTGGTTATCAAGGGAACAATGCGGCTAACAGCTTCAAGCGTCTGAACCCTCCTTTCTTTGATGGTAGTGAAGATGCTATTGCCGCTGATGCTTGGCTACAGGATATAGAGATTATTCTGGAGGCAGTTAGAACTCCAGAGGAAGAGAAGGTGGCTGTTGTGTGCCTGCAGTTATTGGAATTAGCTCGCAGTTGGTGGACGATACAAGCAGTTGGATTGGCGACACCTGTCTTGTGGGCGGTATTCAGTGACAAGTTTCAAACAAAGTACTTTGATACAGTAGCTTGGTATGATCTGCAGACAAGGTTCAGTAATCTCAAGCAGATGAGAAGGACGGTCGATGGATATGCGATCGAGTTTTCTTGGCTTAGTCGATTTGCTCCCACCTTGGTGGCGACCGAATTGGAACGAGCACAGCGATTCCTGCAGGGACTCCACCAAGAGATCATTCTAGAAGTAGAGCAGTTTGAGCACCAGACCTTTGATGCTATTTTGAGAGCAGCTAGGAGGCATGAATATACCTTCCAGAGGATAGTAGATCGAACTGGAGGACAGAAGAGGCCTCATGGACAGTTATCCCAGTCATCAGCACCAGCCCCGGCAGCTAGGGCTTTGACTATTGGAGCTCCTAGGAGGGCACCAAGATTTCGTCGGTTCAGCACTCGACACCGATGTACCCTCAGCAACAGAGGCAGAAACAGTCTTCCGCAATGGGCTGCTCTTATTGTGGGAAGCCTGGACACGTGGTTTCAGAGTGTCGCAGGGCACAGGGGTTATGCTTGGCTTGTGGGGCACCAGATCACAAAATTGCGTCCTGTCCGCATAGAGCCAGTTCATCTTCATCAATCCTAACCAGTCCATCGGTTAGGGCACCAGCACCAGTACAGCAACAGTAGTAGTACCAGCCTCCAAGGTCGTTACCATCTCAGGCTAATAATATGCTCAGGCCCAAGTTCAGATTCAGAACAGGCAGATAGGTCACCAGCAGAGGGGACCAGCACCAAGGAAATATGGTCAAGCTATGGCTCTGACCGTGGCAGAAGAATTAGCATCAGGTGAGGTGGTGGCAGGTACCATTCTCGTCAACTCTTTTCCAGCATCATTATTATTTGATTCGGGTGCATCACATTCATTTATGTCTGCACGATTTGCTATACGGATAGGACTGGAGCCCGAGTCACTATCAGTAAGGCTCAATATACTTACTGGTAACGGTCTTGTGGGAGTAGATAGAGTTTTTTTCTCGTGTCGAATCGTAGTTAGCGGTAGAGAGTTTTCTGCTAGATTGATAGAATTTTTGATGGTCGACTATGATGTTGTCCTAGGAATGGATTGGTTAAAGGATCAATATGCAATAAAAGACTGCCATATTGGCAGGATTATTTTTGGTATTCCGGACGAAGAAGAGTTTTTATTTTCTAGAGGCGAAGTAGAACCTTCTGCACCAGTCTTGCGGGCGGCGGTAGGAGTAGCAGTTCAGTTTTCTAGAGTAGTAGAAGAATTTTCTGATGTATTTCCCAAAGAGCTCCCAGGCATACCATCAGAAAGAGAGATAGATTTCATAATTGATTTGATCCTAGGGACGGTACCAGTATCAGAGAGAATTTATAGAATGACACCATCAGAGTTGGAGATCCTGTACAAGATGATTGAAGAACTCAAAACCAAGGGATTCATTCATGCTAGTGGATCACCTTGGGGAGCCATGATGCTTCTTGTGAAGAAGAAGGATGGTACGTCAAGATTATGTATTGATTATCGTACCTTAAATTTTATAACAATTAAGAATAGATATTCCCTACCAAGGATAGATGATTTATTCGATCAACTCATTGGGGTAGCAGTATTCTAGAAGATTGACTTACGGTCGGAATACCATCAAATCAGATCAGAGTCAGCGAGCAAGACATCCCGAAGACAGCATTCAGATCTAGATATGGATATTGGGAGTTTATCGTTATACCATTCGGACCGACAATGTGCCATCAATATTTATGGATCTCATGAATCGTATCTTTATGCCCTATTTGGATTAGTTCGTGATAGTGTTCATAGACGACATCTTAGTCTATAGCAATAATGATGCAGAGCATGAACAACATCTCCGAATAGTCCTTCAGATTCTCAGAGAGCACCAGTTGTACGCGAAGTTCAGTAAGTATAAATTTTGGCTTGATCGCATTTGTACTTAGGTCATATCATCACCAGAGGTAGAGTGGAAGTGGACCCCCAGAAGATAGTGGCTATAGAGATATGGCCAGTACCTAGCACCATCGCAGAAGTTCACAATTTCTTAGGATTGGCCGACTATTACTGACAATTTGTGTCTGACTTTGCTCGAATTTCAGCACCATTGACGTAGTTGATCCGCATGGATGTGCAGTTTGCTTGGACAGCAGAGTGTCAGAGTTCATTCGAGAAGTTGAAGTAAGGACTGATGATGGCACCCATTCTTACGTTTCCAGATGGGACTGGAGGATTCTCAGTTTATTGTGACGGTTCAGGCAGAGGATTAGGATGTGTCTTGATGCAGCATGGCAAGGTAGTAGCTTATGTATCACGTCAACTTCGTGATCATGAGAGAAATTATCCAATCCATGACTTGGAGTTAGCAGCGGTGGTTTTTGCCCTTAAGCTTTGGAGGCATTACTTGTACGAAGATCAGGTAGAGATTTTCACCGATCACAAGAGTCTTAAGTATGTATTTATCCAGAAGGATCTTAACATGCGTCAGAGAATATGGCTAGAGTTATTGGTGGATTATGACATCAACCTGCAGTATCATCCTGGAAAGACCAACGTAGTTGGAGATGCATTGAGTAGAAGAACATGAGCTTATTTTCTAACAGCATAGCCAGAGTTATTAGCAGATCTTCAGAAGATGGAAATAGATATAGTTCTCCCTACCAATGTGGTATTGATGGCCAGTATGCAAGTTCAGTCCAATATAGTTGAGAGGATCAAGATAGCTCAATCAACGAATTCTAAGGTTCAGTAGCTTAGGGAAGAATGTGAAGCAGCACGGAGAGCAGAGTTATGCATTTACGAAGATGGCACGCTCCGATATGGAAGGCATCTTTGTGTACCCAGTGGTGACATCAGACAGGAGATCATGGCAGAAGCTCATAGTTCACAGTATTCAATTCATCCCGGTGGTACGAAGATGTATCGTGATATCCGTCAGCATTTCTGGTAGAATGGCATGAAGAGGGAGATAGCTCGGTTTGTCTCTCATCGTTTAGTTTGCCAATAAGTTAAAGCTGAACATCAGAGACCAGCTGGACTTCTTCAACCTTTACCAATCCCAGAATGGAAGTGGAAGCATATTACCATAGATTTTGTAACTGGGTTACCTAAATCCCCAGCTGGAAGAGATGTTATATGGGTTCTAGTTGACCGACTCACCAAGGTAGCTTATTTTCTCCCTTTCAGGTTTGGTCAGTCGACGAATCAACTAGCAGAGATGTATCTTAGACAGATAGTCAGATTGCATGTAGTGTCAGTCACTATCGTATCGGACAGAGATTCAAGATTTATGTCGTACTTTTGGCAGTCTTCAGGAGATTTTGGAAAATCGTCTCAAGTTTAGTTTAGCTTATCACACGCAGACAGATGATCAGTCAGAGCACACGATTCAAACTCTTGAAGATATGTTACGATTATGTATACTTGACTTTGGTGGTTCGTGGAAAGATCACCTGCATCTCGTGGAGTTCTCCTACAATAACAATTTTCAGGCCAGTATCCAGATGGCACCGTTTGAGGTACTGTATGGCAAAAAGTACAGATCACCTTTAGCCTGGGATGATGTAGATAAAAGGCAGATGCTAGGTCCAGAAATGGTTATGCCGACTATCGAGGTGGTCAGACAAGTTAGAGATCATCTTTGAGTTGCACAAGATCGTCAGTGCCATTGGACTGATTCTCATCGACGTTCTCTTGAGTTTTTTTATTGGCGACCACATATTCCTTAGGATCTTGCCTACCCGTAACGCCATTCGATTCGGCGTACGAGGAAAGCTTAGTCCTATATGTATAGGGCCATTTGATATTCTCGAGCGAGTAGGTGATGTGTCCTATTGTCTCGCTCTTCCGTCGTCGTTACGTGAGGTACATGACAAATTCCATGTATCCCAATTGTGATGGTATATTTCGGATCCGAGTAATATCCTTGATCATTCAGAATTGGTTGTTGGTATCAACCTTTCGTATGAGAAAATGCCCGTATCCATATTGGACCGAAGGGAGAAGATACTTAAGAACAAGACTATTAGTTTAGTCCATGTTGCTTAGGGTCATCACTCTTTGGGTGAGTCAACTTAGGAACGTGAGGATGATATCAAATCACGATATCCACACCTGTTTGACTCATAAAGTATGATGTCTTTCTTATGCCTTATGCTTTTAATTCTTTGTTTGCATGAATGATTGCTTGATTAACTGCTAGTCGTAGATTGCATGTGGTTAGTGTATCTTGCCCCGACATCTTTAGCCTCTTAATTGAATTCCAAGGACAGAATTATTTTAAGGTGGGTAGATTTGTCACTCACGTTTTTCGTTATACATATTTTTAATATACGTGTACAAAATTCTGACTTTTGTCAGGTGATCGTATTTTAACTTATCTTGCTTAGCCTAGTCTTGGTTTAATCTTGCCTTGGTTTAATTCGGTTTGGTTCAACTTGGCTTGGCTTGACTTGGCTTGTTTTGGTTTGAGATGAGAAGGGTTTGTATAAAAATCAACTCCTCTCTCTCTCCTCTATTATTTCTCATTACTTCTTCATCTTCTTCATTTACTCCTCTCACCTACCAAGCCCTAGGTAAGTGTAACTTGCTTTATGATGGACCTCAAATTTTATTGTTCTACAGTCTTCCTTGCTTGATTCTAAGCCTCTTTAGAACTTGGAGATTTTAGTTTTGATGGTTACATTTTTGTAGATCTAAGTTTATAGTTTCTTCAATTTTCTATGGTTTTGATCTCTTAAACTTTGTTATTTTCGAAAACTACTTGTTCCACGTAGTAGAGAATTCAATTTCATTCAGTTTAGACCTTTATATTGTCTAATTTCGAGTCCTTTAGCCCAAGTTATGGACATTGAAAGTTTCTAAACCTTCGTGGCCAAAAGCTTGCTGATAGTGACGACACCTCGTATGCACCTCGCGCACCTTTTGGTCTGCGCACTTGGCACCTCGCGCACCTTTTGGTTTATGCACCTTGTACATCGTGCACCTTGCATCTCGCGCACCTCGTGCACCTTGCACCTCGCGCACCTTGTACCTCACGCACCTTTTGGTTCGCGTACCTTGTACCTCGTACACCTTGAGCCTCGTGCACCTCGTGCACCTTGCACCTCGTGCACCTTGCACCTCGTGCACCTTACATCTTGTGCACCTTGTACTTCGTTCGCCTTGCACCTTGCGCCATACGCCTTTTGCCCGTGCGCGAATCACTCTAAATGACTATTTTTGCCTATTTAAACTATTTTGTAGCTAGAATCTTGAAAAACTCAAACATGAAAGTTGTAGATCTTTGTCTTGGCTTCAAGAATCTTCTTCTCTCACTTTAGTCAGAGTTTATATGTGACTTATAATTTTAACCACACATGGGTGTTCTCGATCTTCTTTGCATGTTTTTCTATACTTGGCCTAAATTGCGACGACCCGACTTGACACTTGATAGTCTTGAAATAGTAACTTGAACTTGACTTGAACATGATAATATGAACCCGTCTTGATAACTCTTGATAAGTAGCCCGTCGAAGCACGCTCCAGACAAGTACTCTTGACATGACAAGTAATTTAAAATGACATGTATAATCTTGAAAGGCTGTTGCGACAGCTATCCTAACTTGCTAAGTAACTCTTTTCTTGACACCATGGTTGATTTTATTAATTATGCCTGTACAAGCTACATATCTCATCTTACATCATGTCTAGGACATGGATTTCTGGTTAACATGGTCAGGAATTCATAATAAATCTGACTAGGTTAATGACTAGATTGATCAAGTAGTTCATATAGAGAGATTTTTCCCAGTTATAGGTGATCCCGTTATCCCGGCCACACCTGAGGGACTTATAGCCTGCCGACGAGTAGGGCACATTTCCAGCCTACTGTCATGTGGGGCACTTCTTAAAAACATAAGTATACTGAAAGTATACCAATAATCTTGATAACTCTTGTAAATCACCTCGTCTGGATAACCTGGATAGCTGTAGAACTTGTGACTGCGGGAATATCTCATTGTATCTTGCTAGTAACTAGGCATGTGATAACGCTAGTTAGCTAATGATAGCAAGCCGTAGGACTTGATTGGCCGTGCCTGAATGCTTGCTCGTGATTAGCATGGAAATTATATTCCGTCTCTTAATGCAAGCTATTGTTTTATTTTAACCCTGTCTTCTTGTCATTTAAGCATGTTCATTTATTTATTCTTCTATTTTATTATCTGCTAGTTTTAGTTCCTTAATGAAGCCTCCCTTGTGGCACTTGCTCTTTCTGGGGTCTGGCCTAGCTGGTTTTGTATGGCCAGATTTTGGAGTGATACCCGAGGATCTTCTTGCTTATCAGCCAGATGGTGAACACCAGACGTAATCCTTGCAATGAGTGGGTTTCTTATTTTGCTCTTCCACTCTATTGTAAATTATTCTTTTGAGGTTTTTAGCCGTCGAGCAAGTGTTATCTCGTGTTGAAACTTAAATTCTGTTTGCTTAAGGGTTGTAACATGATTGACAAATCCTAGGGTTGATCATGTATGACTTAACTCTTGCTAGTCTTCACATTTTGTATGACTAGCTTCATGATCATCTGAATATGTAATATTTGGGATGTCTTACTTTGTATATCTGATGATCTAATATATTGTAACATTTACTTGCTTGCTTGAGATTGAGACACTAGATTTGTTCTTGACCATAAGAGATTGATGGTTTGTAGATAAACCCTCATTTATCTAGACAACCGTGACCGTATTGTGAGGTAGATTGCACTTCAATGTACGTAGCTGGCTGTGTCTGTCTTCCGCTCTTCAGTATTCTGGTTCTGGGGCGTGACACAATGGTTTCCATATCGAGACTATGAATGAGAAGAATATGGAATATCTATGTATTACATCCAATGATTCTTGTCAGAAGCATGTGAAAGAAAACTCCCAGTTTTCTCATCAAGATTGTATTATGCAAACATAAGTGTCATAGAATCTAACACTACGATAAACCAAAAGTTCAATGATCGAAAACTTTTTATGCTTTGGCATGATCGACTTGGCCACCCTGGATCAAGTATGATGCATTGAATAGTTAGAAACTCACGTGGGCATGCTCTAAAGAACCAAAAGATTCTTTTATCTCGTGATTGTGTGTGTGTGTGTTGCATGCTCATAAAGGAAATTAATTGTAAGACCATCTTCAATGAAAGTTAATCTTGAGCCCCTATTTTTTTACAAAGAATACAAGAGAATATCTGTGGACCTATTGACCCACCTTGTGGACCATTTTGTTACTTATGGTCTTGATAGTGCACCATCTAGATGGTCACATGTAAGTCTACTATCAACACGAATAGTTGCTTTTGACAAACTTTTTGCTCAGATTATAAGATTAAGGGCTCAATTCCTTGATTATTCCATCAAGACTATTCGTCTTGATAAGGCCGGTGAATATACATCTCAAGCATTAAATAATTATTGCATGTCAATTGATATTAATGTCGAACATTCAGTTGCACATGTGCATACTCAAAATGGACTTGCAGAGTGTTTTATTAAAATGGTTGTAATTGATTGCTAGACCGTTACTTTTAAGATCTAGTTTACCCACTTCTGTTGGGGACATACAATTTTACATGCAGCTGCATTGGTCCATATTCGACCAAGTTCATTTCATCGTTATTCACCATTGCAACTTGTTTCTGGCAAGCCGGTTTATATTTCACACTTAAAAGTTTTTGGTTTTGCAGTTTTTGTCTCCATTTCTCTACCTAAACGAACAAAGATGGGCCCAAAAAAAGTCTTAGAATTATGTTGGTTTTGATTCCCCATCTATAATAATAAAATATATTGAGCCCCTGACAGACTATTTATTTAAGGCAAGGTTTGCTTATTGCCATTTTGATGAGTCAGTTTTTTCGCCATTAGGGGGAGATAAAATGTCACTTCTTGTACAACGACATGAAAGTACATGGAAATGTACCATCTTTTATTGATCCACGCCTTTTATTGATCCACGCACAAGTAGATGTGAGTAAGAAGTGAAAAGGATTATTCATTTATAAAATATCGCAAATTAGTTGCCAGATGCATTCATTGATATTAAGAAAGTGACAAAATCTTATATACCGACAATAAATACACCAGCACGGATTGATATCCCTGAAGCACAACATAATGGCACACTAAAACCATGCATAAAACATAGACGTCCTGTTGGCGCTAAAGATAAAAATCCTCGAAAAAAGGTAAAAGTAATTACTCCTGAAGAGAAAATAGTTTCAAAACATGAAAGCAATATAGAAATTTTGAATGGTCAGTCCAAGGTAGCTTCTGAAGAGACATGACAATGAACAAATTTCAAAAAAAATCTATTTAAATTATACGAGTATAAGAGAAAGTTGAGATAGAAAAAAAATTAATATAGACTATATTTTTGCTTATAGTGTCGCACTTGATATAGTAATGAGGATCCGGAACCAAAATCTATTGAACAATGTCGACATAGAAATGATTGGCCAAAATGGAAAGATGGTATACAAGCTGAATTAAAATCTTTAGAAAATTGTAAAGTATTTGGACCAGTAGTTCAAACTCCTGAAGGTAAGAAACCCATTGGATACAAATGTGTGTTTGTATGAAAACACAACGAGAAAAATAAAATTATGAGATACAAGGCACGACTTGTTGCACAAGGTTTTTTACAGAGATCTGGAATCGATTATGATGAAACATATTCCCCTGTGATCGACGCGATTATATTACAATACTTATTCAGTTTATCAGTCACATAAAAACTTGATATACGGCTTATGGATGTTGTTACTGCATATTTATATGGGTCATTGGATAATGACATTTATATGAAATTTCCAAAAGAAATCAAATTGCCTGAAGCAAATAACAAAAGGTCTAAAGGGATAAACTCAATCAAATTACAACGATCCATATACGGATTAAAATAATCTGGAAGAATGTGGTATAACCGTCTTAGCGAATACCTTGTTAGAGAAGAATATATAAATAATCCAATTTGTCCATATATTTTTATCAAAAGATCTAAAAATAGATTCTCCATTATTGCGGTATATGTTGATGACTTAAATCTTGTAGGAACTCCCGAAGAGCTCACAAAAATCGCTAATTATCTTATAAACGAATTTGAGATGAAAAATCTTGGAAAGACAATTTTGTCTCGGCCTGCAGATCGAGCATTTATTAAATAGAATTTTTATCCATCAATCTACCTACGCAGAAAAGATTTTGAAAAAAAATTTATATGGATAAAGCTCATCCACTGAGTAGCCCCATGGTTGTTCGATCGTTAGATGAAAAGAAAGATTCATTCCGCTCTCGCGAGGATAATAAATAATTATTAGGTCCAGAAGTACCATGTCTCAGTGCTATTGGAACTTTGATGTATCTTGCAAATTGTACAACACCTGATATAGCATTTTCAGTAAACTTACTAGCAAGATATAGCTCGGCACCAACAAAACGACATTGGAATGGTATTAAACATATATTACGTTATCTTCGCGGAACAACCGACATGGGCTTGTTTTACTCTAAAAAATTTAGAATCACAAGTTGTGGGTTATGCTGATGCTGGTTATCTATCTGACCCACATAAAGGAAGATCTCAGAGTGGATATGTATTCACTTGTGGCGGTGCTGCAATATCATGGCGTTCGGTGAAGCAAACATTAGTATCTACTTTTTCTAATCACTCAGAAATTCTGGTATTGCATGAAGCAAGTCGAGAGTGCATATGGTTGAGAACGATGGTTCATCATATCCGAGAATCATGTGGGTTATCTTCAACTAAAAAAATACTCCGACGATATTGTATGAAGATAATGTTGCTTATATTACACAAATCAGAAATGGCTACATCGAATGTGACAAAATGAAGCATATATCACTAAAATTTTTTTACACTCACGAGCTATAGAAGAATGGTGACATTGATGTTCGACAAATACAATCGAGTAATAATTTTGCAGATTTATTCACTAAAGCATTGACAACAATAATATTCAAAAAAATGATTCAGAATATTGGGATGCGTCAACTAAATGATCTCTTGCCAGTATCGGGGGGAGCGTGATCAATAATTCTCATACTGTATTCTTATTCCTTTGACCAAATGTATGACACATATGTAATACAACATATCTTCACTTATAAAGTTAGGATCGGCGAGGGATACATATACGACACATATGTAATACAACACTGCGAGATGGATAAAATTATGGCACAAAGAATACGAGTAACTTGAAATAGAACTCCTCATTATGTCTAGCACTAATATGATAATATTAATGTCTCAACATATCTCATCATATCAATCAAACTTTTGCTCAAGCTTGCTCCCATCGAGGGATGAGCAGTATTTGATTTTGCACCGAAACTTGTATCTAACCGAATCAAATAAGAGATTTGGTTCGGTTCGAAAAAAATTCGATTTGATTTCATTTTTAAAATAGCAAAATTCTTCGATTTTAGAATTATGGATTTTTTTTTTTGAGTTGTCCGATGATACGTACGAAATTTTATGCACGCTGCATTGTATGTCTGTTGGGTCCATTACCTCCAACTCTCACCAAGTAAATGGAAGGAATAATACGTCCCCGTGGCTCGATCCACTGATCTTCCACCACCCAGCCGGGATCATAAACCAAATTTCGATTTATTTGATATTGATTATTTTGATTCGGTTTCAACCGAATAAACCGAACGCTCACCCCTACTCCCATCGACAAGTAGATGCAAGACACTCTACCATAGCTGTCAACTAAGATGAGGTCTGAATTTTATCTCAAGAATTACGACATATATTAGAATGCGTGGGCATGAATATGATACGATACAGTAAGAACACTGCAATACGGAACATTATAACCATCATTATTTAGTTAGATGAAAAAGTGATACTAACCATCAGCATTTGGTTCAAGTTTTGGATACTTCAAAATATATTTTGGGTTTCTCAATCATGTTTGGTAAGTCCTAAATTGAGAATTTAAGAAAAATATGGAGAATTTTAGTCTGCCACAGTTGTGGCAAAGTAAAACCCAAGGTCCCCTTGAAAATATTTTTCATTTTTATGAAAATGTTGGTTGTATGGATTAATTATAATTTTTTTGGACGATAATATCTTCGATAATACCATCTGAATTTAATTAACAATAATTCTTGAAATCAATGAAAGAATATTTATGAAAAATTTAACAAATTAAGATTTTTATTTCTGCATAAATTAAATATGCGAATGAAGAAATCGATTTTTTCTAGCTGTATATTTCTAACCAAATAAAACAAGTTTATAAATGTTAGATTTTTTTATTTATTTATGAGAAGTGGATTCCTAAAAATACCAAAACCTATATCCAAACTTCATCTAAAGCCTTTATAATATGGATTTGAAAAGGATTAACCAATTCTTGAAAGGGCAAGCATGCACTAGGAAGCAATATGCGTCACCATATGAATAAAGTCAAAGAAAGAAAGCTCGAGCATGGAAAGGAGTGTAGATGGAGCATATGACTCTCAAGGTCAAACATTTTGAAAGGTCACGAGTCCATTCTTCCTTCAAACGCACCTCTCACTCATCCATCAATCTTTCCATCTCTTCACTATTTCCATATTTTCAGAATATATGGACTAAACTGTTTTATTGTTACAAGTAATCCAAAATAGCCGAAAGAAAAGACATTTCACTCGATGGTTTTATAATTTGTCAAAGGAAAAAAGAATGAAATGTCTTCCCCCATTAGTCCCAGCTTCCCTTCTTTTGCATTGGAGTTCACATTTGGCTAATGAAGAACCGTCATGTCAGTATAGTTTGACGCATGTAATCTTCCTCTCAGACAATGTTGTTTGTCAAAACCTTTTCGATTGAAAAAGAAAAACGCTAATTAAGCCATTTGGTCTAATTGTTTGATATTGCTACAATCAAGTCCTTATTGTTTTTCTAAAATTTTATTTACATGAAAAATAACTGTAAATTTCTGTTGGTTATCAATTAATACATATCTATGTTTACTCAAAGAAATAATATAATGAAAATCAGATCCCTATGCTGTCAAACCATGCAAAATTTTGGTTTAGTGATATCTCAAGAATGCAAAAAGATTGGCCAACCCAATAATTGAGTTCTTTGGAAGTAAAAATGTAGGCTTTGAGTGTGAAAACAAAGGTTATAATAAAGTAAACTAATCTTTATTCTCGAAAAAAAAAGTCCTATAGTAACAACGATTCTCGAACTGCTCAGAGATTATAATTCAGAAAATTTCATATGGGGAGACGATTTTAGGACAATTAGCTGCAGGGACGAGTTTTGATATTTTGCAGTGGGGAGGATGGGACGCTAACTCCATTGACACCTGCAGTTGGAGAGGGAGAAGTGGGGAGCCAAGTCCAGTGTCATCTCCGTTTCTTTAAAATAGAAATTTATGATTGGCTGCAAGTTAAAAATTTGGATCGTGAGTGGAGTTTTGGATCGTGGGGGTGCAGAGGGTAGATTTGCTGTAAATAGAAGGGATTGGGGTGGTTGTGGACACACAAAGTGAAGGATAAAGAGAAAGGAACAATAAGCAAAGGAGCAAGAAGCAAGCAATAAGCAACAGTGGAGAGGATGATGTTAGTTAATTTTTTAGCAACTTTTTATATTTAATTTCTTTATACTTTGATAAATTAGTTAATTTATTATTAAACATAAACCCTAATCCATAACCCTAAAACCCTAACCCTAACATCCTAACCTTAATCGTATACGTAACTCTAAAATATTTACCAACCCTAACAACAATGATTTTCTATATGCTTGGCCAAAACAACAATCGTATTCCAGGTGGGTCCACTACTAAGGAAGAAAGATCCAACTACGTGCGAACCATATATCTTATTTGGTATTTGATGGAAATGATTTTTTTTCTAAATTGAATTGTGTTCGTTACAATTTTTTTTTTTGGATAACTAAAATCACTACTAAAAATAAGTAGAATTATGACACATACAAACGTCGTTATCAACTAAGAAAACGTCGTTAGTATTGCTTAGCGACATTTTAACGTGACTAAGTTTAACTTAGTTGCAGACAAGAAAAAGATACAAAATGTCACTGTAGCAACATATTTAAGGATGTAACATTGCATCGCCATTATGTGACGTTTAGCGACTTACGCCGCAAAATTAGCTACACAGAATATAGTCGCCATGTGTCGCCAAAACAGCAACATAAGTAGCGACTTTTTTTATTCTATTTTTCTACGTCTATTTTTAATTCAATGACGTATATTACGTCGCCATACGTCATAAATCCTTCCAGTTCATCCCCATATAGCGACGTATCAGCCACGTCCTAGTACATTTAGAAATGATAGAATTAGTTATGTTCTTTTGCGTCGCTAAACGACGCTAAACGCCGCTAAATACCAAAAAAATTAAAAACAAATTTTGATACATAGATAATAAACAATACAAATAGAGTACATTGATACAACATAGATAATAAAAAATACACAAAGAGTACACAATACACAGAGGATACGTTGATACAATAATTCTTGTACAATGAATCCAACCTTATGAACAAATACAACAATTGTTCAAATACAATAATTATTCAAATACAACAAGTATTCAATATACCTACGACTGTGTTTGCCTCTGCTATGGAGTTGGTGTCATAGATGCTTTCGTCTTTGCCAAAAAGCCGGTGCATATATGCATTCTTCTTCCTCTCCTCCTAATATATTCTAATTTGCTTGCATTCAGTTCTCTAAGATTTTCGAAGAATATTTTCATGGACTAGTTAGACAGAACTGTAACTTTAGTGACTCATAATGGTAAAATATGGCATGTTGACTTCTACAAAAAAAAATAGAAGACATATACATAGGAGTAGAGTGATGGACGCAAGAGCTAAATGCATGTGCATGACTTATAATAGACTGTTATTTATTAGTCTTTCGTTGCCATGGCAACATTCAAGGTATTTTACAAAATGATATGTTATGAGAAGACATATCCTGATGGTTCTCATATGGATCATGTTTTAACACCCGTATGAGAACCATAAGTATACATCTTCTTGCAACATATGATTTTATCAAGGACTCGAAAGGTGAATACTGTAACCCCACTTCTCCAGTTTCATGGATTTTTAACTATTTTAATATTTTATTAAATGATATTCAAGTTTGTTAGTAATTGTCATACTTGGATATTATAATTGAACTATTATATCATGGTTAGTTAATTACGAATTTAGAGTAACTAATTTGAAGTATCTCTTAAATTTCTAACTAACTTGAGTGGTCCCAAGTTCTCTAACTAACTACTTCCTAACAAATATAACATATCTCTAACAAACCATAACAACTGCATAACAACTTTCGATGTTGAAATATAATTCTTCAATTGTTAGGGGTTTTTGTGCACAATTTCCCTTTTTACTATATAGGTTGTGGAGAGAGAAAACTAATTCTCTCATTTTCTACAGAGCATGAGCTCTGCTCCTCCATTCCTTCCTTTTTTGATCTCCTTTTTCCTCAAGAATACTCCCAAGCCCTAATCCTAATTACTTTGGAGATGGAGATGGTGACGAGAGTTCACCCCGACGGCTAGGACGAATAGTAGCGAATAGGCGCACTCTGCTAGGACTTCGTCTAGCGACGCAGGGCGGTCGGGTTGGATTTCTTCCAACGACGATTCTCCTCTCCGACGACTGAGCGACATCGGTCCGGCGACTTCTCCGGCGCATGGTCGACTATCTTTGTCGACGACGACTGCACATGGTTCCAGTGGCATTCCTCCATTCCCGGCGGATCTCCGAGCCGAGCCGACGACAGTGGTGGCGAGCGGCGAGGCGATCTCCCTCGACAGCCATGGCCACGCCCTTCCTCCAGCCAATGGCGACGTCGACGGTGGTTAATCCTCCGATCTCCAGCTTCTTCTTCTCCTCGACGAATTGACGATAACAGGAAGGTTGATCCATTCTCATCGATCATTGAAGCTATTCGATCGAACTGTCGATCGTTTTCGATCAATGAACTCGATCCAGGTATTGCTTTAGATTTCTGTTGATTTATGTTGGGAATTTGGATTCAATTGAGTTCATGAGATCGGGTGTGGATTTCTTCTCTGAAATCACTCGACTCATTCCAAATTTTGTTGTTGATGATCTATTTTCGACCAGAGTAATCTGGAGTTGATCTTCCTGCAAATTCCTGGTTCAAAATAACACGGAAGATGCAGGAAGTTAGCGCTGTGTTTTTGATCACCACTTGTTTGATGTATTATCCCAACCAGGGCTGTAGAGGCAATTTGGACTCGTGAGGCTTGTTTTCGATCTACATTGGTGTTCCAGTTCGTTTTGGAATCACCTTCAGGTATTGATCTTTTCTCCTCAATCTCTTATTGAATTGTAGCCAGCATTCTTAGTGATCAAGTAGCGTATTGGTCAGAGACAGGGATTTTTGTTGCGTGTGTGCGTGCTTGTCTGGATCGCACCGATCGGTTGTTTGAGTCCAATATGAGTTCCTTGTGTCCGGGTTGTTCGTGATCAGCTAGTGTGATGTCCAGTCCTGCTGTGTCGTAGAAGATCTGATGGACTGGTTTCAGAGCTGTGTATGTGAAGTTGAAGCAAGGGTTCAATCAAACCAAGATTTATAAGACTTTCAATAGCAAGTATTCTAGTATAATTTTGAACTTGAGAGGTTGGTTGTTGTAACTGTAGATGATATTGTTGAACTTGCAATTGAACCTGGCAACAAATGTCTATTTTGAAGTATTTGATTTTATGTCAAGACTTTGAATAGTTCTTAAAGTGAAATTGTGTGATGTTACCTAGTATTCTATGTGACCTGGGCCTAGAAAGAAGAGGAAGTTGTTGGCCCATTCCATAGTCACATCCAATTTTAATAATCGACATGAACTTAAGTCAATACACAAAATATATGAACTGCTGCTAATCATTTCAGGACTTGTGAAATCAATATCAACAAGCGTACTACAGCATCATCAAGCACGTAAATCATCAGTCTGAAGCTTACTTTCATTGAAATCTAGTCCTAGTCATTTTATAATTTATTATGTATTTTATCTTTATTGAGTCTAGGATATAAATTGTAAGATCAACTGGGTAATATTGGCTTAGGTTAATCTTAGTCCACTTTTCTATACAGCCTACCTATCCTTATTCCATCAACCAAAAAGTTTTATTCCATTCTGCAACAACTTTTTATAAATGTTTAACATTTTTTCTAGACAGAACTCAAATCGAGTTCGGCCCGAGTTCGGTCCGAACTCTGCCCGAGTTCGGTCAGTTTAAATTCAAATATTTGTTGCCTCCAAATCTGCATGTAACATTCATATGCGAAATCTTTGCATCAGAACTCTGCCCGAGTTCGGTCCTAGAAAATACCTATAAATAGAAGAGAATTTTTCATTCCAAATCACTCATTCATTCTTCATCTTCTCTTCTCTATTCAATAAGTGTTTTCATTCGATCAAAAGTTTTTATATCACACCTGCACTCCTCTTAGCCAAAAGCCAGTAATATCTATTTTGATCTAGAGTCTTCTGGTTCTCAAGAGTTGTAAAGAGGTTGTTCAAAGTACAGAAATTATCTTTGTTGTGGAGCCGGTCGTGCGCTCGTCACCAAGTACGGTGTTGTGAAGTTGGTCGTGCACTTGTCACCAAGCACGGTGTTGTAAGAGACTACAAGCTCTCAATTAGCTTGTGCCTTAGTGGATTAACATCGAGCAAGAGTACTCGAGACTGGATTAGTCCTCTCAGAGGGATACCAGTATACATCGCTGTGTCACTGAGTTTGATCTCTCTATCTCTTGCTATATTTATTTACTGTCTCTTACTTACTGCCATAGTTATTTGTTTATAATTTTAAAATTGGTGATTATTTTCTGCTGCACTCGTACTCACTCTATTCATCCCCCTTCTAGAGGTGCTCAACGGTCGTACAATTGGTATCAGAGCTGGTTATATTCGAATATAACAAATCTCAGAGAGTATATATGGCAGCCGTGAAATCAATATTCAACGGTGAAGGGCAATCCACAAATAGACCCCCACTATTTGATGGTACTACTTATACCTACTGGAAAACACGAATGACTATCTTCTTAAAGTCTCTTGACTTTGATCTTTGGTCTATAATTGTTGACGGTTATAAGAAATCGACACCTACAGTAGTTGATGGCCTGCTTGTAGATAAGCCTTATGACAAATATACAGAGGCTGAAAAAGCAAAGGCTAATCTAGATGCTCGTGCCATCAATGCACTGTTCTGTGCAATTGACAAAACAGAATTCAACAGAGTTTCAACCTATAAAACGTCTCACGAGATTTGGAAACTTCTTGAGGTAACTCATGAAGGTACTTCTCAAGTGAAGGAATCCAAAATCAGTAGACTAACACATGAGTATGAATCTTTTAAGATGAAATCCGGTGAGTCAATTACACAGATGTTCACACATTTCCTTGATATTACTAATCCTTTGCAATCTCTTGGTAATGATTACAGTAATCATGAGAAGATAAGAAAAGTGCAACGGGCTCTAACCAAGAACTGGAACCTAAAGGCAACAACAATCATTGAAGGAAACGATCTCACCACCATGTCTCTGGAAATACTGATGGGCAAGCTCATGACCCATGAGCTTGATCTGCAAGAGTTTAAAGAAGCAACCCCAAAAGAAAAGTCTATCGCCTTCAAAGCTCAAGCCAGAGAACTACATGTAATGATTCTGAGGAAGAATCATCAAGTGGTGATGAATAAGCCCTAGTAGTGAAGAACTTCAAAAAATTCCTAAAGTTTGAGAAATCAAACAGAAGGAAAAGAGATATCCAAGAAAGCAATGAAGATGAAACAATATGTTTTGGATGCAAGAAATCAGAGCACATGAAGAAGGACTGTCCAAAGAAAAGCAGTCCATACGACAGATCATGATCAAGCAGAAAAGCAACAACCAGTCGAAAGTATGCTAACACAAGTATCTGGTATAAAAGTGATGTCAGTAATACAGAGGAAGAAGACAGACCCTGCGGAAATGCCAATGTCTGTCTTATGGCTTTTGATAAGGTATCCTCGAACCCTTTGTATGATGACTTTACTTTCGATGAGTTAGAAAATGCCTTTAGCGAACTACTTAAAGAACACAGAAATTTGCTTGACAAGTATAAGCAATCTCGAAAAGAGATTAAGGCATACACAACCGAGATAGCTAGACTGTCCAGTCTTATTGAAGACATTAAAGAGACATCTACTACCGGTAACACGAAAGAGATAGCCAAACACAAAGTAGACTATCATGAGGCTATCCTCAAAGTTGATAAGAAAGAAAGAGACTATGTCAAAATACAAGAGTTATATGACATAGAGAAGAAGAAGTACTTAGTCACAGAACAAAGACTTCCAGACATAACTGCTAAATATGAAGAGTCTGTTGCAGTTTCTAAAAATTTAGAAATCAAGTTAGGCAAACAGGCAATACCTGTGACACAGCCTAAGTTTAGTCCTAATGCTAAGTATACACCTAAGAGGACTAAAACTCAGAAAGCACGAAAAAACACGATTATCACCATGCTTTCACTTATAGGTTTTCAAATAAACTAAATAAGCATGTCAACACAGTTTCAACTACCACTATTTCTAAACTCACTTGCACATATTATGGTACTCATGGACACATATCACAGTATTGTTTAGCAAGAAAACTTGTTGACAATCGTACTTTATTTTGGAGACCTAAGACTAATCAATATGGACCCTTCAGTAAATGGGTACCAAAGGATTCATCTACTTATTTTGTAGGTGGATCCTCAACCCTCTCATGCTAAAAGCAAGTGGATCCTCAATAGCGGATGTTTGCGGCACATGACTGGTGATGCATCTTTGTTCGCCACGCTATCGATAAAAGAAGAAGGATACGACTCCTTCAGAAATAATCTGAGAGGTGATATAATTGGCAATGGCACTGTTGGTATATCTCCTTATCTTGTAATAAAAGATGTTTGATTAGTTACAGAATTGAAACATAACCTACTGAGCATAAGTCATTTGGCTGATAATGGTTATGGTATCAACTTTGTAAAAGACAAATGTACCATATATGAAATATCATCTGGTAATCCCATATATGAAAGGATTAGAGAAGACAATATTTATGTTTTCTTTTTTGGAGAGTACTAATAATGCAGGAAGATGCCTAGTAGCTAATTTAGATGAAAGCTGGCTATGGCATATGAGACTAGGGCATGCAAATATGGATACTATCTCATGACTGAGCACTAAGAAGTTGTTAAAAGGACTCTCCGAGATTCCATTCAAGAGAGATATGGTATGTACTGACTGTAAAAAGAACAAAGCACATAGGTCTACATTTAAATCCATCAACGCTGTAAGTACTTCTAGTCCTTTGCAGTTGATACATATGGATTTATGTGGTCTTAGTAGAGTCGCTAGTCTTGGCGGTAAGTTCTATGATTTTGTTATTGTTGATGATTTCTCTCGTTTTACTTGGATTTATTTTTTATCAAACAAAAGTGATACTATTTTTGAATTTCAGTTACTTTGCAAAAAGGTAGAAAACGAAAAAGGCTTCATGATTATTCGTATCCGAAGTGATCATGGTGGCGAATTCGTAAATACTGATTTCAAAAAGTTTTGTGATGATAGTGGGTACTACCACGAATTTTCTTGTCCTAGAACTCCTCAACAGAATGGTGTTGTGGAGCGGAAGAACCGTACTCTAAGCGAGATGGCTAGAGTCATGCTGAATCAGCATAATCTTTCTAAATATTGTTGGGTAGAAGCTGTTAGTATAGCCTATCTTGTTTTAAATAGGGTTTTAATTCGATATATCTTGAAGAAAATATCGTATGAACTTTGGTTTGGAAGGATTCCAAACATTTCTTATTTCAAATTTTTTAGATGTCGCTGTTTTATCCTGAACACCAAGGACAACTTGGGTAAGTTCGACTCTAAAGCAAATGAAGGGATATTTTTTGGATATGCTGCTAAGAGTAAGGGATATATAATTTTCAATTAAAGGTCTATGATTGTTGAGGAATCCATTAACGTTACTTTTGATGAGCTCAATAGTCACAGATCTAGCGACAGTGATGATGAAGGTGTACAAGCAAAAACCGATAAGAGTCCTGTGGAAGATCTGGCTCATAAATTTGAATCATTGAAGTTCCTACCAGATCATCCAGAGACACTCATCATAGGTGATGTATCAAAAGGTGTAAGTACACACTCCTCTCTTAGAGATTCTGAAATAGTAGCAAATATAGATTTTATTTCTCAAATAGAACCTAAGAATATAGAAGATGCCTTTACTGATGAGTTTTGGATTAATGCCATACAAGAGAAACTAAATCAATTTGAGAGAAACCAAGTTTGGGAACTTGTTCCTAAACCTATTGGTCAATCGATAATTGGTACCAAATGGCTGTTCCAAAATAAACTTAGTGAAGATGGACAAGTTCTACACAACAAAGCACGTCTAGTGGCACAATATTATAATCAAGAAGAAGGTATTGATTATGACGAGACATATGCTCCGGTTGCTAGACTAGAAGCTATCCGCATGTTTTGTGCATTTGCATGTTTTAATGATTTTAAATTATTTCAAATGGACGTAAAAAGAGCATTTTTGAACGGATTTCTAAAACAAGAAGTTTTTGTGAAACAACCCCCTGGCTTTGAAGATTTTCAAAAACTTGATCACGTCTTCAAGCTTAAGAAAACACTCTATGGACTCAAACAGGCACCTCGTGCTTGGTATGAGCGCCTAAGTACCTTCTTACTTGATAATGGTTTTTCAAAAGCAAGAGTTGATACAACTTTGTTTATCAAATCTTTAGACGATGACATTCTTCTTATGCAAATATACGTTGATGACATTATATTTGGTTCTACTAATGAAAAACTTTGTCAAGAGTTCTTACCTAGAACTGTACTTTGCTCCGCTCCTGACTAGATATGTTGCAGGTATACTTGCAGGATATCATTCTACCTTATGGGCCAGAGCCCGGGATCTTAGCCGAGAAGGATGGAGCCATGTCTTAGCTAGAGGATCTTAGCCCGGGATCTTATGGGCCAGAGCCCGGGATCTTAGCCGAGCAAGATGGAGCCATGTCTTAGCTAGAGGATCTTAGCCCGGGATCTTATGGGCCAGAGCCCGGGATCTTAGCCGAGCAGGATATCTTTCCCTTCCCTTTCATCTTTTCTTATTTCTATTTCCTATTTAGTAACTAATATATATATATATATATATATATATATATATATATATATATATATATATATATATATATATATATTTTATATATATATATATATATATATATATATATATATATATATATATATATATATATACACACACATGCTAATATATATTTATATATATACACATATACCCATATATTTTTATATATAAACATGTCTAAATAAACTCCATAATATTGTTTTCTAGTCTAGATCCATTTTAGGCATATATAAATATATATACCTATATATATCTTTGATGAAGAATAAAATAATAGTAACTAATAATAATAAATAATTTATATTTAATAACCACAATAATAACATTAATAATAATAATAATAATAATAATAATAATAATAATAATAATAATAATAATAATAATAATAATTCCAATAGTAATTAAAATAATTCAATAGTAGTTTCTGGGTGGGAATATCATATACCCTCATTACTGGGCTCCAAAAAATCGTATCAATACTCTAAAATACCATCTGATTTTATTAATATCTATATTATACGTATAATTTATATTTAGAAAATATTTGGCGTTTCCCAAAATATATGCAAAGTATTTGCACATACATAAATATGTTTACATGGGCGTCTTTGGTCTCGCTGCATGCCTACATGGGCTTGGTCCGGTCCGGGTCCAGTCCGAACTAAATTGGCATAACCGGGTCTCCTACGAGTCAATAATATAATTAATAAATAATTAAAATGTCTTTAGAGGTTAAATCGTAACTTGGCCTGGTTTTCCTAGTTAGGACACACTTATGGCCTGGCCTTCCCTACCATAGCTAAAACACTAGTCAAGGCACCCAATACACTATCCGTGCCAAAATTCTTGGTCATCTTGTACTCCAAATTTAATCGTGACTAAAGGCATCTACCGTAATAACTAACTAATTAATTATTTATAACATTCAAAAATCACCATTTAAATCAAATAAATAAATAAAAAATATTTTAAAATTTTTGGGAAGGGGAGTTACAATTCTATCCACCTAAAAATAATTTCGTCCTCGAAATTATAATTCATAACTATTCCTTAAAATTCAAAAAGAAAGTCTACCTTAACCTTAATCTCCTTAAATTTTAATTCCTCAAAAAATAGTTTATATCCTTCTCCTAGCCATTTTATAACTACGAAACCTCGAGAACTTCTACCCACCTTTGGTCACGCTACTCCCTCAAAGGTATTTCACTAAAACTTTATAATCTTCCAACTAATTGCTAAAATTGCTACCAATAGATATTTATTGTATATGGCATCTATAATCCTCTCCTATCTATCAAGCAACCCAAAATTTAACAAGCAACAATTTTACACAAGTAGCTAAGAAATACTGATAAATTCTAATAAGCATGACCATTTGTCGTCCCGAAATAGGAAGGACAGAAAGATAAGAAAGAATAATCGAGAGCAAATATGAAGTTTCAAAAGCGGTAAAGTGTATCCAATGATACAGATAGAAAGAGAGTTTATGAACCATTGACTTATTTGCTAGATTGGGCTACTCTAGTCTAGTCACTTGATAAATCGAAGAACCCTTCATTTCTTAGAGGGGCTTGCAATCCGTGCAATACAGAAGTTCCGTTCTCGAAATTTAATCTAAATAAGATTCCATAATAGAACAAAATTTAAGAAATCAAGATTGTGATCTTTTCTATGGTTATTTAAACGCACGAGCAAGGGATATAAATGCAATACAAGATCGTATCACGACTTTCAGGTAGATAAAATAAGGGTTACAAATGACATCACATTCTAATAGGTGGATACTACATAATAGGTATAGGGGCCTATTTCAAATAGTTCGATTTTATAGTCCAAATATGGTGGTATGCATGGATGAGTTTTACTGGGTCTTAATGGGTTCCCTGATTGGACATTAATCGTTGGTTGGATGAACCTTGGATTTTAATCTACATTGATTGGACAAGATCCCAATGATAAAACTATTTCTACTAGGTTAGGGTAACCTAGAATAGGTTTTAACCCAAGTGGTTGAGCTAGTTGCCAGTCTGGTTGGTTAGGTAGGTTCCTAAAGCCCAAAAATGCGTCTTCAGTGACTTATGTGTTTAAGTAGCACATGAGGCCTCAATTGGGTGGCACACTAGTGGCATGTGCGTATTGGGCTTCGAGTAGATCACAACCATATATTGGGTCGAAGGAATTGAGTCGAGGTTGAGGCTCTAATCAAAGTCGGCAGAAGTATACCGGTATTATGGTAAGGATTATAGCTAGTCCTTTTGACCTGAAAGTTGTACCATAAAAATAGAGTACAAGGAGACGTGTTTGAGTAGGACATGATATACCTAGATGAAGGTGGATTCTCTAGATCTTGCATACAAAATTTGTTGGGAGGTAACAGCTAGTATCACGCTCCGAATATTAATGTCACGGTCAGGGACACCAAAGATCTAAATAAAAGTGGGTGTTTATAAAGCACAAATTTTCCTATCCTAGTGGAAACCAACTTATCTGTTCAATCGGTAATACTAGTAAATCCTAAAATTTAGAGGCTGACATCCTATATACTTCAGGAATTTATTTCTTGAATTTAAACCAAGACAAGGTTTACGATGAATGGAGTTAGAGCAATGCAAGTCGTGATCACGGGGTAATAGATAATGTGATATGATAGGTATGGATTAAGTTTGAAGACCGTTTTCCAATTTCAAATAGATGGAAAGTGATTCTGCAATAGCTTTCATGGCCATAGATGATATGGCGAGCTAAGGGCAACATTCTGGGTATAACTTTGCTCAAATATGGGCATTTTTCTTTCTTCATTAAGTAGAGAAAAAAAATACTAAGAGTTCCAGAGAGAGGGAATCGAATGCGAATACGGGGTTCCAAAGGGGATCGAATAATTCGAGAGAGTTTTCAAGATAGTTGCGGATGAGATCCTAGAGACATCTACATCTCAATCCATGTAGGTTAATCAGAGGGAGAGCGAACTGAGTGCTCTAAGGTTGATCAGACCGTAATACATCGATTCTGATTAGATAATATGTTAGTAGGCGTCCCCAATAAACATATGTCTTGAATCAAGCTTGATAAAAGAGTACAAAACTAGGCTGTAATAGCAGCATTGGTCAAGATAGTCAAAATACTAGTATGCAAGATTTTTGAAATGAGGCACAAGTAGTTCGAGTTTTGTGAGAATCAAAACCTTACCTAGTATTCTTGCTTATACAGTCTTCCTACTATTTTCTTATCCATAAGGCCTTGGTCGACTAATGGGTTATGGACCTCTAAATTCTATATTCTAGATAAACCAATTAGTGTCGGTCAATTATCTCGTTAACAGATCACAATGACCACGGAATGCTAGGTTGGGAGACATGCTACCCAACTTACAGAACTTTTACTAGTATTGGCTTTAGATCTTATGGGACATACATGGCATTTTTCTATCCTCTATAGTATCCTAAACTTGTAATCACGTTTGAAGTCATTTTACCGAGAATTATGCCTCGTCCGTATACTCTGGCAGTGGTAAACCCTTGGTTCCGTGATTCAAATATGATATGTTATCAGATACTCTACCTTATATTGACACAAGGGTATCTAAGATCTAAAGAGATCAACGAAGACATAGTTTTAGCAATATTCCATAACCTATGATTTTTTGAATTAATTTCAACTTTATGGGTCGTACCTCGCCAGTGCACTGCTGGCTGTAGTGAACCCACACTCTCCATTCTCAAGTAATTGGCGACAGTGCGCTGCTGTCTAGCCATCACAGTCGTTAAAATTACTCCAACTATATTCCTAAGAACTTCAAGGAGCTGCTAGAGATTCAAACTAATTGACTATAATAGAAAGCGTAAACATCTATCTATAAGTCTTAATCCTTAAAATAAAAGATTGATCGGGGAGAAAATAACTGAAGATAAGAGAAGTAAGAATCCTAATCTTTATTTCATATGTATTTCAAATGGTTGAGGGAAAACTTTGAATCAAATCTACCTTGAGATTCGTATATGAATAACAAAATCTGAAATTATAAACTAATTCCTTATGGCAAAATAGGATTTTAATAGGCAATTCTAACTTACGATATAAGGTTTATATCTAATAGGGCAAAAGAAAATTGAACAGTTTATCAAGATAAGAGCCTTAATTCTAGGAAAGCCTAACTTACCAAGTGAATAGTATATCCACATTGGATCATATCGTCATATCAAAAGTAATAGTGTACCTATAGAGATCTGGCAAGCTATCTAAATTTAATAATTTCTTATCTAAATTGCATGGCCTATCTGACAACCATAACTACCCAATTAGTCAAATTAATAAGGGACTCTTATCCTAGTTATCCTCCTAAATCATTTCAATCCTAATTGTGAATGAGCATTTCCTAGTCGCAGGCTCGCAGTAGTACGACTGACATAGATACTACCACGAGTTCACAATCTTTTGCCAAAACTGACATGCATGGGCCACCACAAAAACTTGTCACGACCCGCACCCGTTTTTCGGGATACGAGTGCGTGTCCAAGCTAACCTATGTCGCAGAGTCGACGGTAGAACGCTGTCAAGGCCATGATGCTCAAAATCACATAAATATAACATTTATTGCTCATTCACATTATTAAATCAATTCTACAAACTATTACAAGATTTACATTTAAAGAAAAGTACAAAGTTCTTACAAGTAATGAAAATGATATCACATCTATCTAATTTCTAGGTTCTGGCCTGCAAGTACACCCGTATCTCCCAATGCTAAGAGAAGCCACAACTAACCTGAAAAATATTGGTTTCCAGTCAGGAATGGAACAAGTACACATATGACAGCTATCTGGGACACAACAGAGTCAAAGAACATGTATATAGCATATGAGAATGAAACTAGAAAGTCACTAGCATCATGGTATAATGGAAAAAATGTCACGCCCCAGAACCAGAATACTGGAGAGCGGAGGACAGACACAACCAGCTATGTACATTGAAGTGAATTCCACCTCGCAATACGGTCACGGCTGTCTAGATGCATGAGGGTTTACTACAAGCTAATAGTCTTTTATGGTCAAGAACAAGCCTAGTGTCTCAATCTCAAGCAAGCAAGTAAATGTAACAAGATGGCAGATCATCAGACATACAAAGTAAAGCGTCCCATACATTACATATTCAGATGATTATGAAGCTAGTTATACAAAATACGAAGACTAGTAAGAGTTTAAGTCATACATGATCAACCCTAGGATTTATTAATCATGTTACAGCCCTTAGGAAGACAGGAATGTAAATTTAACACGAGCTAACACTTGCTCGACGGCTAAACGCCTCAAAAGAATAATTTACAATAGAGTGGGAGAGCAAAATAAAATCCACTCGTTGCCAGGATTTCTTCTAGTGGTCACCATTTGGCTGGAAGGCTGGAAGATCCTCGGGTGCTACTCCAAAATCTGGCCATACAAAACCAGCTGGGTCAGACCCCAGAAAGAGCAAGTGCCACAAAGGAGGCTTCACTTAAGAACTAAAACCAGCATATTAGCACATAAGGACATAAATAAAATAACAAAAGACATGAGTTAGAGAAAACATGGTGATAAACGATAAGATAATTAAAGGACTATTCCGGTAACCAAGTTACAACCCGTAAACCAAACAAGGACCGGGGTTGTAACCCTTCACCTGAACAGAACTTAGTCTCTAACCAATTATCGATAAAGTAAAGCATAAACAAGCATGTCCTGAGATAGCCATGTACTGGATCTAGGCAAGACTAGACAAGATGGGACTCCATTCAACAATCACGACCAAGCAAGAGTACGGCTTGATATTTAAACTAACTAGGATTATCAAAAGCCTAGTTACTAGCAAGATGCAATGAGATATCCCTACGGCCACAAGCCCTACAGATTATCCAGGTTATCCAGACGCAAGGTTCATGCTAAGAGTTATCATAACTTGTTAGGTGACTTGAGTACAACACATGAAAGTGTGTATAGTAATCATTTCATGAAGTACCCCACATGACAGTGAGCTGAAAATGTGCCCTACTCGTCGGCAGGCTACAAGTTCATCAGATATGGCACCCAGATAACGGGATTGCTTGTAGCCAAAATACCTCTCTATATGAACTACTTGATCAATCTAGTCATTAACCTAGTCTGATTCAGTATGAATCCCTGACCGTGGTAACCAGGGATACAAGTCTTAGACATGATGCGAGACAAGACTGATAGCTTATACAAGCACATTCAATACAATCACCCACGATGTCATGATGAGAATTTACTTAGCATGTCGAGATAGCCGTCACAACAATATTCAAGATTACATGTTAGACTTACTTATCAAGATTACTTATCATGTCAAGAGTGCGTCACGACGGACCACCATCAAGAATTATCATGTCAAGTTACTTGTCAAGAGTGCACCACAACTGGTCACTATTTAGGAGTTATCATGTCAAGGTACATGTTAAGAGTGCGCCTTAACAGGCCACTATCGTGTCATGTCCCTTGTTACTTGTTAAGAGTGCGCCTTAACAGGCCACTATCATGAATGAGAGAAACTTGTATAAAATAGCTAGTAACATATTCTTGAAGCCAAGAAAAAGATCTACAACTTATATGTTGGAAGTTGTGAGAGATTCTGGCCACAATTCAGCCAAATAGGACATAAAACAGCCAAAAATAGCCAAAATAGGCACTATGCGGCATTTTGCGGTACTATGCAGCCTTATGCGGCACTATGCGGCCTTCTGCGGCACTATGCAGCCTTCTGCGGCACTATGTGTCTATGCGACACTATACAAGCCATACGACACTATTCATTCCTGCGGTACTATGCATCCATGCGGTACTATACAAGCCATGCAGCACTATTCATTGCTGCGGCACTATGCATCCATACGGCACTATTCATTCCTGCGGTACTACTCATTCCTGCGACACTATGCAAGCCATACGGCACTATTCATTCCTGCGGCACTATGCATTCATACGGCACTATTCATTCCTGCGGGACTATTCTTTCTTGCGGCACTATGCAAGCCATGCGGCTCTATTCATTCCTACGGCACTATTCATCCATGCGGCACTATTCATTCCTGTGGCACTATTCATTCTTACGGCACTATGCAAGCCATGTGGCACTATTCATTCCTGCGACACTTTGTATCCATGCGGCACTATTCATCGTCCCTGCTAAATTCAGGACAGATGACTAGAAAATATCTAAACCTTATTTTGGCCATAACTTCCTCAAAATAAGTCAAAATTTAACTTTTCAAGGTCCATTTTGGGTAAAATTGAATTTTCTACAACATAGAACAATCAAAACTTGAAAATAATGAAGTTTGGTAGATCAAAACCCAATAAAACTGAAAAGGCTATAAACTTAGATCTACAAAAATCTATCCATCAAACCCAAAAATGTCAAGTTCTAAAGAGGCTTAAAATCAAGTAAGGAAGAGAATGGAACAATAAAACTTGAGATCCATCATGAAGCAAGTTGTACTTGCCACGGACTTGGTAGGTTGGAAGAGTAAATGAAGAAGATGAAGAAGTAAATAAAGAAGTGAATGAGGAGAGAGAGAAGGAGTTGGGTTATATATCAACCCTCTCCATCTCAAGCCAAGCCAAACCAAGTCAAATTGAACCAAACCAATCAAATAAACCAAGTCAAGATTAAACCAAGACTAGGCTAAGCAAAACAAGTCTAACTACGGTCCACCTGATAAATGCCAGAAATCTCGTATACGCATACGAAAATACGTATAACGGGAAACGGGAGTGACAAAAGAACATGTAACTCGACGGATGAGAAATAGCTACTGGAAAGCAATATGTAAACTACGGTAACATGGCAAGTGGTAAAGAACAAGTTGAAATAATTGGAATATTAACTAACTACGTGTATTGAAATATCGATTTCGATGTGTGAACGACTAAGGGGTAAATCTGACACCCTGCACGTGTCGTGTGCAGCTGCTATTATTCAAGAATAGATATTTGGAGATAGAATGGGTAGTTCACACGTCTACTGAGATATTTTCCCGCCTATCTAGTATACATGGAAACTATCACAAAGTAGGATAAACATGTAAAAGACAGTCAAGGTGAATAGTAATTCCATGATACAAATCTTCGTGTGACAAGTGTGTCAACAAGCAGCAAGACATTTGTATAACATGTAAAGGAAACTATCAGAAACGGTAACAATCAATATCTGTACTTGTCTGAGATCCTTAGCTGGTAAAACTGATAGTACAACCACTTAGATGAGTCACTAAAGTCAACACATACAAAAATCTCCAGATGCTGAAATAAATATTATCAACGTTTTTAGAATAGTCAAATTAGCTAGAATTGCCTGTCCTTAAGTTCAATTCTGGACACAGGGGCAAAACAATAATTTTTGGTCAAAACGGTATCCGCTGTTGGACCCGCTTTGCACAAAAAAGCGTGCCAGAGTCAATGGTTTCTAAAGTCATCAAACTTTCTGTCTACGAATTCGTTTTGATGATACGAACCCAACGGTATGTCCAAATTTGGATACCGATGGGCCGTGCACGAAATTGCCCGTTGAGTCGGATCGTGGGGCTCGCAAAACGGCGATCCGGTCAACTGTCTCAGAATCGGACCAAACTTGGCATACACGACCATAAAAATGATTCGGTCCTGTTGGCGCACACGCGATCAATTTGAATTCGGTCAAAACTCACACGTCCGCGAAGCCATTACGCACATTTCGATACTTTCGGTTCGCGACTACGTCGTCCGGTTTGGCGGGACGCACATCGTATCGGAGTATTTTTAAGTTTTTCGAAAACAGTTTTTGCAGGTTTTTCCTTATTTTTAAATTATTTTCTCTCACTGTTTAATTAACTAAAATTAGAACTAGAAGTAGGGCCCTAATCCTGGATATGTAGTCTACAAAGCTATTCAAACAGATTTTGAAGACTCGCCTTGGTTTGGCATAAATTGCCTTCCAAATTGGGTTGTAGGACTGATTCATGTCCTGTTTCGGGACAGGATTTCCATCGACTTTGAGTCAATTTTTCGAACGATAGAGACATCTACTTACAAACTAAAAGAACAAAATTGAAGAGGGTTATGTTAGGTACATACCCAAGAAATCGATTCGCACATTGATCGGAAAAACGGCGATGAACTTCGTTCTCAAAGTTGGGGTTGGACCTAGCATTCGCTGCTGTTGTGGACGGGTGTGCCTGTGCGCGCGCAGCCTTCGGTCGTCGGCCGACGGCAGTTCAGGTGTGGCGCACGACTGCTCAGGGGCTAGGAGGCGGTGCTGGGATGGAGAGGATGTGATTTAGGGTTTCGGTTTCACGATCCCTCTCTCTCGTATATGAAGGTTTCGTCAGTTCGGAACAAAGGGGGGTCGGCTCTGCGTTGTTCAGCTGGGCTTGGGCCGCTGCTGTGGCTGGGCTGGGTTCCCTTCCCTTTCATCTTTTCTTATTTCTTTTTCCTATTTTGTAACTTATATATATATATATATATATATATATATATATATATATATATATATATATATATATATATATATATATATATATATATATATAAACTAATATATATATATTAACTAATATATACCTATATATACATTAAAAATATATAAATATTATATATATATATTTTTATATATATATATAATATTTATATATATTATATATATTATAATATATATATATTTATATATTTATATATTTATATTATATATATATATATATATATATATATATATATATATATATATATATATATATATATATATATATATATATATATATATATATATATATATAAAACTAATATATACCTATATATACATTAAAAATATAAATATTTTATGTATATATATATATATATATATATATATATATATATATATATATATATATATATATATAATATATATATATATATATATTATATATATATATAAAAAAAATATATATATATATATATGTATATATATATATTTTTATATATATAAATATTTTATGTATATATATATATATATATATATATATATATATATATATATATATATATATATATATATATATATATATATATATATATATATATATATATATATATATATATATATATATATATATATATATATATATATTTATATATATATATTATATATATATATATATTTTATATATATATATATATATATATATCTATATATATATATATATATATCTATATATATATATATATATATATATATATATATATATATATATATATAAACTAAAAATATATATATATATATATATATATATATATATATATATATATATATATATATATATATATATATATATATATATATATATATTTTTAGTTTATATATATATATATATATATATATATATATATTATATGCCGGGCGCTTGTAGCTCAAGTGGCTAGGCGCACCGGCACTCAGGGCATCGGACGGAGTTCGAGCCCCCACGGGGGCGGCTTGGTGGTTCGCCCACGGCCCCCGGGCCAGGCGGTGGCTGGGTGTCTTTGACACGGCCGCTTGGTTTTTAAAAAAAAAGAATATATATATATATATATATATATATATATATATATATATATATATATATATATATATATACATACTAATATATATTTATATATATACACATACACACATATAGTTTTACATATAAACATGTCTAAATAAACTCCATAATATCGTTTTCTAGTCTAGAACCATTTTAGGCATATATAAATATATATATATATACCTATATATATCTTTGATGAAGAATAAAATAATAATAACTAATAATAATAAATAATTTATATTTAATAACTGTAGGTCCTAAAAATCAAGTTGCACCCATCAAAGAAGTCATGAAAATCAAATTATGCATCCTTCAAGTGAACTGAGCAGAAGACAGATTGCGCAACAACTCGATTGCGCAGGCTGAAATGCGCACTCATCCAAGTGCGCAAGCTGACATGGCCTCGTCATCATTACCTGACAGAGAATCAGATCTTCTGACAACTTATAGCACGGAGAACGAGGAAACTGTTCGTTTATCGTGCAGCACAGCGCTCGAGGACAGCTGTACATGCAGCACAATCTGCCAGACTCTCTGCAGCGCGGTCCATCCCAGCGCAATCTGAAGCCAGCACAATTCAGGTGGCGCACTCCATCAAGACAACTGATAATGTATACGTGGCCTTCATGCCATCAATTACTCACCATGTGGCAACTGTCTGTACACGACCAAGCGTATTTCAATCAAATAATACCACGCGTCACATACAGATGGTCCACGATCGAGTAACTGCCTGCGCAGTTCATTGCTTGCGCAATCCAAAGTGTGCGCAATCCAACCTGCACAATTCAGAATAACTAAAATAGTTATTTCCAGAACTCTATAAATAGAGTTTCAAGCCTTCATTGACACAGACACAGAGATCAGAATCCACACAAGTCATCACCCGAGATCAGGAGTTCTTGCCAAAGTGCTGCTGCAATCTTCAGAGGCTACCGTCTTCAAAAGTTCACATCGTCCAAGGGATAAAGCGATCGTCATTCAGATCGGATTCCTATAGTTGTACTTTTCCAGAATTTTTGTAATCTTCTTACAAAGTTTGTGAAATAAAGATCAACTTTTGTTTTTGCAAACAAAATGGCGACTCTGCTGGGGACGACTTTCTCCTCCGACGAGGAAGTGACAACTCAATGTGACGTTGCGTCTATCGAAAAGACGCAGAAGAAGCTGGTTGTAAAGGTCAACCAGACGGCCTACGAGGCAATGATCAACTCCAGGACCACCCCTCGAACTGCAACAACTTCTGCCACAAGCAAAGTTCACCCAGTGTGGGTCCCCAAGACTGCTGCGCAGTCCACTGCCTCTGCTGTTCAGCCTGCTGCGCAGTCTACTGCCTCTGTTTCCAAGACTGCTGTCTCTGTTGTGCAGTCTACTGCTGATACTGCCCATGCGCAGTATACTGCTCCCCTCGCCAGTGCACAACCTACTTCCTATGCTGCCCTGTCAAAGTGCAAGACTCCTATTCCTCTGGCACAGTTGGCTGCAACTCTGCCTGCGCAATCCACTACTCCAGCAACCAGAGTGCAACTCAAGCACTCGGGCATCAAAACTCCTGCTGCGCAAGTTGTTGAAACTGTAGCCAGAAGACCTTCTGCCAGAACTCCTCATGCGCAATCTGCCAGTGCGCCAACAGCAACTCCAACCCCTGCACAAACTGCACCAGCACAATCTAAGAGAGACAGCCCTTTGGCTAATCTCTCTTCTTCTCACAGCAAGGGAAAAACTCTGCTCCTCTTCTCAAGCACGCTGTAGCTCTAGCGCAATCCACTGGGGGTAGTCTTTTGACTATTCCTCCTCCTCCCCAGAATAAAGAAAAAGGCCCGTTGGTCTTTTCTCAAACTTCTTCGTCCCACGACTTGGAAGATAACAGAGGAAAACGCTCTTTAGCTAACCCTTCTTCACAAAACAAAGGAAAAGGCCCTTTGGTCTTTTCTCAGTCTTCTTCGGTTTTTACCATAGAAGATCAAACTGAACGTGCCTCGGCACCAGTCAGTACAAGAACTCTCTCCAACAAGGGTTCTTCTTCTCTCCTTGTCAAAGGGAAGTGTACTGATCAGAGAGGTATTCTGCCTACTCCGGTAGCAGAGTTCCAAGATCTCCCAACTCTCAAGATATCCCGTTCTAAACAGGAAAAATTACTGGTGTCTCAGACAGAAACCCCTGGAGGTGAGTTTGCTGATCTAAGAACTTATCTCAATCGACCAACTTCGGTAAAATACAAACAGCCAATGCCGTAGACCAACCAGTATCAAAAGCAAACTTCCAGAATCAAAAATCCGGACACTTATGCTAATGAAATGAGTACTTCCCTGTACACTCAAAGGACAAAATATTTGAAGAACCGGAACCATGTTCCGAATGTTGTCAAAGAACATATCCCTCGAACTTCTTCTTGTCCCGTTGTTGTTCCTAACCTCCGAGAACATCTTAAGCAAAAATGGGACAACATCTCAACACCTTCAGTGCAACCACTTGGACACCATTGTAATCACAAAGTGGACATTAAGTGTTCTTGTCAGACAACAAGACGATCTGTCTTTGATCGTCTGAACTTTACAAACTCTGAACCTATGTTAGAAGATGAAGACGAAGTTTTGTACGCTTCTGTCAACATGACCTCCAGAGATACTGGGGGTAAGAAGTGCTCCAAGCACGGCAAGCCTCGCAAGCAAGCCAGCGATATTTGGATCTACTCCAAGAATCTTCTGAAGGAGTATTCCAACATACCAGATCCCGAAGCCGAGATACAATCGGTCAAAGGAATCTTCAAGATCCTTCCGGTCATTTCCCTCTTTCTCACTCAGGAGATGATTCTTTCTCCGATTATGATGCATACAGCGACAGTTCAGAACAGACAGTGTCCTCCACTGTACCCAGAGAAGTGACAGCTTATGTTGTCACTGAAGATCCTGATGCTTCCAGTTCAGCTAGTCAAGAACAACGGATAGCTGCACTAGAAGACAAGTTGAAGACCATGGCTGAAATGGTTGTAAGTATACATTCTATCATTGTGGCCCAACATACAGTACCACCGGCTATACCTGCTGCAAATCCTGAAATCATAGCATCGTCGGTGCCTGTTAGTGCAGGGCTGGGGGTAGCATCTCCTCAAGTACTTCCTGTACAGATTCAACCTACACCTAGTCAGTCAGGTCTTGGGGGTAGTGCTTACCACGCTGTTCCTCCCCCTAACACTGTGACTCAGCCTGCTCCTTCTACATCAGTGGAAGATGCCAATGAAGCTGTCAAGCTCCTGCGTACTCAGTTCGAGGCCTTCAAAGAGAAGGACAACTTGCAGAGGTTGGGGATCAAGCAACCTTACCCAGTTGAATGGAAGGAAGTCCCATTTCCTCCAAAGTACAAAATCCTAACAATCTCGCTGTTTGATGGCAGCACTTCTTCCAGTCAGTTCATTAACCACTTTGAGGTAATAACTGTCCAACTTCAGCCAAATGACGTCCTTCTTACCAGAGTATTCGTTGGCTGTTTAGTCGGCGTCGCATACGATTGGTACAGAAGCTTGCCCGATGGCTGTATCACTTCTTTGTCAGGTCTCAAACAAATCTTCTTGGAACGATTCTATGAAGGGATCAATGACATGACTATGTCAGCCCTTAATAAAAGCAAACAAAGGCATAATAAAACCGTTGAGAGTTTCATTGAAAGGTTTCGCCGAGAAGCTTTAAAGATGCCTCCAGGGACTCCGACCGCTATCACCATAGACACCTGCAAGGCAAATCTTTTGTCTATCATCAGCATGTGGACGGGATCAACTCAGTTCCAAGACTGGCCATCCTTTATTGTCAACACTAAAGCAGCTAAAGTTAGCGCCGACAAGTTGAAGCAGCTAGGGGTACAAATGTCTAACCCTGACCGGGATGAACATCAGACATCAGGTGGTGGTAATCGCCAGAACAATCGCAAGGGAAAAGAAACTTTGAATATCAACTTGAAAAACAAAGAATCTCTGGCGGTCAACGTAGCTCCACCTACGTCCACTTCTACTCCTTCAGCACCTCCACCAAGGGAACCTCGTCCGAAAGTGGAGTACTCTTTTGACAAGAATGACACCGTGAGCATCTTTGATTGCTTGATCAAAAGCAATAAGCTCCAACTCCCAGATCCGAAGAAGCCTGATGAGGTCGGTAAGACTGATCATCCCAAATACTGTGTCTATCACAGATTTATTGGACATCCCACTCGAGCATGTTATGTGCTCAAAGGTAAAATTCAGGAGCTAGTCAATGCTGGTGTTGTCACTCTACAGCAAGACGAGAAGACTGTTACCGCAAACATGGTCTCAGTTTAATTCGGTGACTTCCCTCCGCAGATGGTGCAGCATGGTGTCATCCCTATCCCTAAGGCTACTCTCGAGATCGAGAATCTTCCTCCTCCATGAAGTGAAGGTCTCGTCCCTTTATCTCTTGACAATGGCGAGATTATCTGGATTCATCCTGATCTTGCTTCGGAGTTCGAAGTTTCCTCTTCCTCCAAGAAGAAAGACCGCTCCAAGGGCAAGACAAAGACTTGCAATATGGTGTCTTTTGACCCCATAGTTGACGAGAAAATTCTGCTGGGCACCAGATCAGGGAAAGCCTATCTAAAGGATTATCCCGAAGCTCAAGAGAATCCTGCTTCTTCTTCTTCTGAGCCTGCTCCAGTACAACCTGCTTCTACTGAAGACATTCCTTCTGCATCCTCACCGGTTGTAGTACCTATTCCCCCCAAGCCGACGGTAGCTGACAAAGGCAAACAGCAAGTTTGCTTCGACAAACCTTTGAAGAAGTTATCTTCTTCCGGACTTGAAAAGCCTTACAACTTTGATATCTTGGCTCAACTAGCCAATACACCGGCCAGGCTGTCAATCTTTGAGTTATTGCGCCTCTCCAAAGAGACTTAGGAAACTCTGAGTGAAGCTCTCATGCAAGCAAAAACTTATCTAACCTTTCTGAAGAAGCCAAAAGCAGAGCCAGTCTCTTGCCTCCATTGTCATAGTGTATTGGTATTAATTCCAAACATTACCTTCACACAGGATGACATGCTGATGGAAGACAATAGGCACGACCGTCCTCTATACTATACAGGATATATCGACTCGATGAAAGTCGATCGTATCCTGATAGATCCAGGGTCTGCTCTCAGCATCATGCCAAAGACAATGTTAGATGCATTGAAGATCCCAGTGCATAGTCTCTCCAGTACAATCACCACTATCCTTGGATTCAACCAGGGAAGGAGTGAGCCTCTGGGCAAGATTCGCCTAAAACTCCAAATAGGCAATCTTTGCACAAAGGTGACCTTTTACATCATTGACAACCATGGTTGTTCTTACAATGCTCTGTTGGGAAGACCATTTCTGCATGAACATAACATTGTTCCTTCGACTCTCCATCAATGCTTCAAATACGTCAATGACAATGGAGAGGTTCAAAAGGAGGTTGCTGATCTCTATCCTTTCAAAGGCGTCGAAGCATACTTCAACGACGCTCGTATGTACAAGGATGAATTCATGAAGGTAGTACTATCTCTGGACACGAAAGAAGAACAAGAAGCAGTGCCTAATGACACCCTCATCATACCAGTCAAAGGGCGTGTTTCTCGTCCTCAGTCCTCCAAACCACTGACTATTCACTTGCTAGTCCAGAAGCAACCAACTGATGATGATCAGGATCAAAGAGAGCTCACCTCTTCTGAGCCACTTGTTATTGACTTACGTCGTAACAAGAAAAAAAGGCAGCTCACCTCTTCTGAGCCACTTGTTATTGATTTATCTCATAACAAGGATAAAAAGAAGCTCACCTCCTCTGAGCCGCTTGTTATCGACCTCCGTTGTAACAAGGCCAATCCTCCTCCACGTTCTTCTTCTTCTCCTTTTGTAATCAATTTGACCAAGTCTACTAAGGCTAAAGGTCCTGCTGTAAATACAGATGTACAAATTAATGAAAAAGTATCTACTTTCCAGTATACTGATGTTATTTATCATGCTAAGTGCTATTTGGATATGTTAGATAGCTTCCAGTCATTTACAATGGAAGTTGTACAATCTCTTCAAACAGAAGTCTCACTCGAACATCCAAATGATTCATATCGTATTGTTCTCGCTCGAAAGAAAGGCGAGAGTCCAATACTTTTTAGTAAAGGACCGGAACAAGAGTTCAGCTATACGGATGATAGCAAAAGTAACGACACGGGATATCTCCAACTTCGACGTTACAGTCAACAATCAAAAGATATCATCCGAAAGATGGGTTATGACTTCAAGAATGGCCTCAACTACGGTAAAGATAGAAGAACTCCTATCCGTACAACTGTTCTGAAAGGAAAGTCAGAGATGTATTACAGCAGGACCAAAAGAGGTCTCGGATATGCTTCTCCTCCAGTATTATCCCCAGCAGTCTCTGAATCCGATAGTGAGGAGCGCTCTAACTCTTCTGATTCTAGATCATGGAATTCTGACACCAGCATCGGTCAAGTTCATCGGCTGACTATATATTCCAACATGGTATCCGCCGAACTTCCAGAAGGCTATGACGAGGATGTTGAAAAAAATCCTGAAACAGATCCTTGGGCTCAACGGATGGATACCCAATGGGAACTCCGATTCGAACAAAGGGAACCTCCTACTGAAGATCAATTGGTTCAAATTGATGTAGGAGAGAGTGGATCACCTCGTCCAATATTCATCAGCAAGAACCTTCCAGAGGTAGATAAGCAAGAATTAATTCTTCTTATTCAAGAATACATTGATATTTTTGCCTGGAGCTATGAAGAAAGTGGCTACTCACAAATTGAATATCTTGTCTAATGCAAAACCAGTCAAACAGCAACAACGACGCTTCAAGCCAGAAATGATGGATGCAATCGACGATAAAGTCAAGAAGCTCATCGCTTGTGGCTTCATCAGAGTAGAACAGCATCCTGATTGGGTAGCCAATGTCGTCCCAGTTCTAAAAAAAATCAGAAAAGTTCAAGTTTGCATCGACTTTCGGGATCTTAATGAAGCATGTACAAAAGATAAATTTCCTCTCCCTATCACGGACGTCATGATTGATAACACCTGTAGGTTCGAAAGAATATCTTTTATGGATGGATTCTCCGGATACAATCAGATTCGGATGAATCCTGAAGATGAAAAACATACTTCTTTCCGCACTCCTCGCGGAGTCTACTGCTATACTGTAATGCCATTTGGTCTCAAGAACGCTGGTGCAACATACCAACGAGCCATGAGTACCATCTTTCGAGATCATCTGCGCAAGACTGTCGAATGCTACGTCGACGATATTGCTGTCAAAAGTCGTCTAAAGGAAGATCACATCCAAGACTTGAGAACAATCTTCAATCTCATACGCCAACATCAACTCAAAATGAATCCCACCAAGTCATTCTTGGGTGTCTCTAGTGGCAAATTTCTCGGCTTCGTCATTACCTCTAAGGGTATACACGTGGATCCCGAGAAGATCAAAGCCATTTAAGAGATGCGTCCTCCACCTAACCTAAAAGAGCTACAAGGATTTCAAGGTCGACTTGCGTACATCAGGAGATTCATTTCGAATCAGTCTGGATGCTGCAGACCATTTACTCAACTAATGAAGAAGGGTGTATCTTTCATTTGGACCGAAGAATGTCAACGAGCATTTGACGATATAAAGCGATATCTCATGAATCCACCAGTCTTGGTACCACTAATATCTGGCATACCATTCTTAATGTATGTCCGTGCTATGGACCATTCATTGGGTGCTTTACTTGCCCAAAAGAACAAAGAAGGTCATGAACAAGCCATCTATTATCTCAGTCGTACTATGATTGGTGCCGAACACCGTTATAGTCTGGTCGAAAAAGAATGCCTAGCTCTTATGTTTGCTGTTCAGAAGACTCGGCATTACATCATTGGCCAAACTATTCATGTTATATCCCGAGTTAATCCTCTTCGGGTACTGATGAAGAAGCCTAGCACACTCAATTCTCGACTGGCTACATGGGCCATTCTGCTAGTCCAATATGACATGGTATATGTTCCTCAAAAGTCTGTCAAAGGTCAAGCACTGGCAGATTTCTTAGCAGCTCATCCTGTTCCAGAGACATCCAAACTCTATGATGAAATTCCAGACGAAACTTTGGAATCAAATACAATCTCCGAAGAATTTCCTACTTGGCGTCTATTTTTTGACGGTGCATCCAGAATCGGACCAAAGGGTGCCATTGTCGTAGGAGTTGGAGTTGTTCTTGTTTCTCCAGATGGGTCAGCTATTCAAAGAGCATATTCCTTAGATGAGCCTTGCTCCAACAACGTGGCAGAAAATAATGCTCTGCTCATCGGCCTTCAGCTAGCTAAACAACTGGACGTCGAGTATCTTGAAGTCTATGGTGACTCCAAGCTGGTTGTTAACCAGGTTAGAGGAACCTATGAAGTTCGCCATCAAGATCTAGTGCCTTACTATGAAGCGGTAATCAACATGGCTACATCATTCAAAGCCTTCTTCATTGAATATGTCCGACGAGCTTGCAATACCGAAGCAGATGCCTTGGCCAATCTTGCAGCAGTCTTAGCCATCCCTATCAAAAGACAGCAGGTGGTGGTTATCTCTAACCGGGAATTGTTCTGTATCGAAAACAATCGTAATATTGAGTTCAGTAATCTTACTGAAATAATGTTATCAGTGAAGATTGGAGAGCTCCCTTCATCGACTTCGTCGTCCATGACATACTTCCTGAACATCCCAAGGAGGCTGCGAGTATTCGTCGGCGGTCTTTGCGATTCTACTACAATCAGACCACCAAAACTCTCTACCGGCGGACTTATGACGGTCTTCTCTTACGCTGTCTCGTTGGTGATGAGGCGAAACAAGTACTGCGTGAAGCTCACGACGGTATCTGTGGAGCACATCAACCCGATCCTAAACTACATGATCGTATCCGACGCATGAGTTACTACTGGCCCTCCATGGTATCTGATGCCATCGAATATGCGAGGAAATGTCGAGCTTGTCAAATCCACGCAGATTTTATTCATCAACCATCAGAATTCCTTCATCCGACTGCTGCTTTCTGGCCTTTTGAAGCTTGGGGCATGGATATTATTGGTCCCATCAATCCTTCTTCTTCTAGAGGACATCGGTTCATACTGGCAATAATCGACTACTTCTCCAAATGGGCCGAAGCTATACCATTGGCTGAAGTCAAGACCAGCATCGTCATCAACTTCGTCAAACACCATGTCATCTATAGATTCGGTGTACCTCGATCATCTACGACAATGGACCTCAGTTTATCAGCCAAAAGTTCACAAGGTTCTGTGACGATCATCGGATTGACAATGTTGCTTCGACAGCCTGCAATCCTGCTGCTAACGGCTTAGCTGAAGCTTTCAACAAGACTATCATCAAGCTCCTTAAGAAGTTTGTGTCTACTAACAAATGAAACTGGAGTGAAAAGCTTGGGGAATGTTTATGGGCCTACCGTACTACGGTCCGAAACCCTACAGGTTGTACACCCTTTTCTTTGGTGTACGGCTGTGAAGCAGTTCTACCCCTGGAACTTTAAATACCGTCTTTGAGGATTGCTATCGCCAATGAGCTCACTATAGAAAACAATGACCTTCTTCGACTTCAAGAATTGGAGGCACTCGATGAGAAGCGGTTGATGGCTCAACAGCATATTGAGTTATACCAAGCCCGAATCTCGAAGACTTTCAATCATAAAGTTAAAGTCAGAGCCTTTCAGAAAGGAGAGCTTGTTTTAACAGTTAGACGTCCTATGAATATGGCTCACTCGAGCAAAGGCAAGTTCGATGCGAAGTGGGAAGGGCCATATATCGTGAGCAAAGTCTTCTCAAATGGGGCTTATCAACTCACAGAGCTAGACGGTCGAGTTGCAATGATGCCTATCAATGGCAAGTTCCTCAAAAAGTATTATGTATAAATGTAAAAGATATTGCTTGTAATCATCAGACAAGTTCATAAATAAAATTCATTTTTATTTTATCATGAATGATAGTACATAATATCAAGGAAGGTCACTATCATCCTTCTCAAAATTGGGACGCGGGCCACTGCCGTCCTTATTGAAGACATGATCAGCAAAAGAGCCGAGAATACTCTTGCTCGAACCCACCAGGAATTTGTAAGCAGCCATCCTCATGGCCTCTTCTTCTTCAGTCTTTCCTGGTTCAAGAAGGAAGTCCAAGATGTCCTTTGACAGCTTGGGTACAGACAAACCTTCGCTCGCTGCTATCTGCTTTGGCTGGTTCGGCTCAACTGGACGTTCCTCAGTACCCGCTTCCACCTTCGAGGCAATCTCAGCCTTCTTGGATGCATCTCCAGACGATATTTTTTATGTTGAAAAGTGAAAGTGACCATCCCATCTGATTTTCTGTTCTATTTATAGACAGAGAGTTGTAAGACTATGAAGCGACACATTCATCCGATGGTTCACCCGTTCATCACATTTATTTGACGGTTCGCCCGTTCATCATAATTATTCATCCGACGGTTCACCCGTTCATCATAATCATTCATCCGACGGTTTGCCCGTTCATCATAATTATTCATCCGACGGTTCGCCCGTTCATCATAATCATTCATCCGACGGTTCATTCGTTCATTACATCCATCCGACGATTTATCCGTTCATTACATCTATCCGACGGTTTATCCGTTTATTACATCCATCCGACGGTTCGTCCGTTCGTTACATCCATCTGACGGTTCGCCTGTTCATCATATTCATTTGACGGTCCACCCGTTCATTTAATTCATTTGACGGTTTATCCGTTCATCCTGACGATTCATTTCGTTCATTTATTTCGTTCACACATTTTGTCGAATCATCCATTTCGTTCATATCAGCAACTTATCATCTTTTGTTTAAGTTGTCCACTGAAATAATGATATTCAATAAATTATTCTGCCATGTCCATATACCTCTGAGCAGATATAATCGAATATAATTATTTTCCCAAAATCAAAAAATATATCATGTCTTGCACCTCTGAATATATTTTCTATCGCTATTATTTTTATCTGAATAAGATTTGTAATGAATAATAGAGCCACCAAGAAAAATGTCTTTTTATTGATTGATCAAAAATTTGAAAGACATTACAACATTACATTTCACAAAAAGATTGAAGATACAAAAGTCTTTCTTATTCTGCCGGTGGAGTCATCAAGTTGGTCATCTGCTGCTGTAAAGATTGCAGCCGCTCCTCACGAGATTCCAGCACCCGCTTCCTAGCTTCCTCCATCCCAGACTTATCGTCGAAAGATGGCATGGTTACTATTCTACGAGAGATTTCTTCTTGATGAGTTACGAAATACTCATCTCTCTCCTGAGTCAGAGTGTTCAGCTGTTGAACTGCAGCCTGGTGTTGTGTAGCCTCGTCTTCCAGAGCAAGCTGGACAAGTCTCAGCTCTTCTTTAAGACGGGCAGATTCTGATTGCAGCTCAGCAACCTTCCTCTCCTTTTCGTCAGCAACGGATGCCACTATTTCCACTTGGGTATTATACTCAGCAGGCTTGGTAGTGAAAGCATCCAAGAGAATTTAGAAATTAACTTTCTCAACCGCAGCCGCTTGAGACATCTTTTCAAATTCAGCTTGCATTAAGGGTTCCACCTCTCCCCTATTAAGCTCTTTGTAGGTCCTGACCGATGCCTCTAGCTCATCTAGTACATGTTCAAGAAAAACAGCCTGAGCTTCGTCGCCTTGATGACGGATGGCATTAATCAAATAGGAGGTTGGATCTCTGACGGTGGAGAAACCAGCCTCTTCTTTTTCTATCACCCTATCTACTAAGGGTTTCAAAGACTTAAAGAAAAGGTTGCTGAAAGAGTTGATGATAAAATGGTTGGTAGCCAGAGCACCCGGAGTAGCAGCTACTCCCATAGACGTTGAAGCAGCAGCAGGTGTCTGTGAAGATAAATGTTCAGCTTTTTCCCTTTGAGTAGATGGTTCTTTAGACATAGGAGCCATTGTAGAGCTAGCTGCTCCTCCCAGATGTTCTTCTGCAAAATCAAATAAACCTTATCATTGATTGTTGTTGTCATTAACAATTAATTGAAAAGGATCAAAAGATCAAAGGCAATCTTACCAAGACTTGCCCCAACAACAAGTCTTTCATCTGTTGGCACAGATTCCAATCTAGTAGAGGTAGCCTCAGACATTACTGCCTGGCTACTTCCGGCCTCAGAACCACCCAAAAAATGTCGGCTACCGCTAGCGATAGCCGTTACTGGCACTATGTCTGTGCATACGGGAGGAACCGGAGAAGATTCAAGCTCTGCATGGATAAAAATATAGATGTCAGCTATTTGAATCTATGAAAAGAAGGTAGATAAAATCATTTAATACCTTTTGGATCAGTAGGAGTAGTTTCAACAAGTACTACTTCTACATCCGTATTCTTTTTCGGAGACACGTACACCTCAACATCCTCTTCAGGATGTAGCGTGTTATCTACGGCTTCGGGAGACATATGGACGTCAGTGCCTTCTTCGGGATTTAATGTATCATCAACATCTTCTGTTGATGTATCTTCATTACTTATACTATCTTCTGGAGCTTCCTCGCTGGCAGTTACGGCAGCGGCTTGATCGACATCATCCTGCAGACCAAAGTCGAAATCATTTAAAGCTTCAATCATTAGACGATCTTCTTCTTCACGGAGCGCTCCCGGTGTAGCAGGAATCTGAGTAGTTCTCACCGCAAGAGAAGGGGATCACAAAATTTTATCATCCCTCTGCCCAGTTTCATCTCTCAGCTCAGCTTCATCTCTCTGCTCAGCATCATTCCTCTGCTCAGCTTCGTCCCTCTGCTCTAGAGAAGGAGTCTCCTGCCTAGGCTCGGGGACAGGTGTAGGGGATGACATGGTGATTCCAGCAACAGCCTTAGCCACCACCGAGGACAAGATTTGTCTCGGAGGGGTGATCGCCCTCTTTTTTCTTCTGGAGGCCAGTTTCTTCCTATGAAGAGGTCTCTCTGGACTCTCCACATCTACTATATCGACTGCCTTGGAAGAGAGGTCGGCGTAGTCGCTTCTTCCCTTTGGGTCGACTCAGCCAGTTGTCGAGACTGTGACCTGGTGGTGACTTTCTCTGATGGATCTAGGATAAGTTTCTTCTTTGCAGCCGGAGAAGAAGGTTCATTAATCTTTCTCTTTTTCTCCTTGGTTGGAGATTTGACCACTTCCAAGGAAACTCGCAGTAGTTCATTGACCTCCTCAGGGAAGTTAGCTTCCCTTGAGGCTTCCAACGGATCATCCACTGGCTCATGCTGCTCGTCATTACCTGGAGCTAGCATAACAGTTGTTTCCTTCTTCAAACGCGTCGCCGTCGCGAAGCTATCTACAAGGTTGAAGTTCTCGGCGAATGTATTCGCTGCTGTGTAAAAAAGCGAATATGTGTATAACATTTGGGGGCCGTGATCACTCTTGGTCGGCATCGAGAACACTGTCTTTGTGTCTCGAGCGTTGTAATAAGCCCATGCTCTGGCGCCATCAATCAGATACCCCTTTCCTTGTAGGCAAGTTATAGCATTGCCTACGTGGAACTGGTCGTAGCCAAATTGACGAGCAAAGCGGCTTGGCATATATGGTTCCAAGAAACATTCATCTTCAAATCTATACACCAAATGCGACGGCCTAATCGTTCTCAACCAATCAAATGCTGCCCGACCTAACGGCTGCCTCCCAAGATCAACTAGATTTGGCGACATATGTTCATAGCCGGTTGGAGGGGCAACACAATAAAAATTCCACCCCTTTCCAAGGTTCAAAGCATGTCTGCAATCTTTCAGACTAGTGTATGTCCATTTGCTCCGGGAAAATCTCCGCAAATAGCTACCACCGACTGCTCCCATGTCAGGGTTCATCAATGACGGATGGTGCAGAAGTAACCATCCGAACAAATAGGTGTAAGGCAACTCCAGCCGAGGGAAATTCCCCTTCTCACCCTTCTATTTGAGCATAGATTCAACATAAAGATGAAGACCTGCGTTCACTCTACAGGTCATCGCCGACAGCAGATCCATTCGGTAGCCAAAGACTAACCGGACAACAGCAAAGAGCACGCTGCGGTGGAAGTGATCTACGGCGCTTGCTCCCGAGACGACGAATCGACGGAGCCAATATGTCAGGAAACCCGCCAGCTGGGCTTCCCTTGACATGGACCTGTAGCCCATTCTTATGAAACTTTCAATAACATCTCCTATTTTGAATGGAGGGTATTGAAGTTCGTCATTAACTTTGATGTCCATTTTCTTATTTTCTTCCATCAAACTTATCACTTCACTGTGGCTGAGGGGTTGGAAGAAGGTCGGGTTGCACGTATCATGATCCTTAGTCTTTTTCTCGATGATGTGATTAAGGAAAAGATAGGGCAACCACTTTGATGAATAACAAGTGCCGGAAGAACCGCTCTTATAGTACATGGAGCATATTTTGTAGTGGCACAGTAGTTCTTCAAAAACAGCCACCATCTCTGCATTCTCTCAACGAAGTCGGTCTAACTCGTCGTTTGTTGGAACATATTCCTCATAAGGGAAGTCTCCCGTTGGTAAGCACGAGATGTATTTCATCTCATGAAGGGCTAATCCAATCTCCCCGCAAGGTGTCATGAATGTCCCTGTCCTAAAATTGTACCTCTCTGCCAAGGCCAGAAACAGATGAGGGTTGGGGAGGAATCCATATACGGTAGCGTATACCGCCTGATATAGCTCAATCTCTTTGAGCTTGTCTTCGAACTGAACCAATATCCAATTGGTTATGCAGTTCCATCTTTTGTTGTCTGGGTTCACCAGACCTGTCAACCGGATGTTCTGATCCGGGTATCTGCCCTCAACCTTTACATATTCATTAGCAAAGATCGGCGTCCTCACCGGTAGCAGCAAGGAAGAATTCTTTGGAGGGATGTAGCCAGGCTTCAATCCACTGAGCAAGGTGCTATGACGCTCAGAGGAGCTATAGAACATATCTCTGTTATTTGGTCCTTTCTTTACACAAATATTTTTTGTCCTTGCTTGCTGGAGGAGAGTAATATCCCAGTCCATTCTCCTGGGATGGCTTGCATGGGCATAGCGGGCTAGAGGGAGACATCTGGCAATGTCTGGCAACAATATTATTTTCTCCTTTCTCTGGAAGAGTCTCTGCTCAACACGGGATCTCGGCTGAGAACTCTTGCCAATAGCTTCGCCAAATAAGAACAGGGGTTTCTTATGAGTAATGGCATCGGCAGTCTACAGAGGCTGCCCATTCATCAGACTTAATAAAGTTTCATTGTCCTGTGCTACCAAGATGGATTGACGGAAGGATGGCAGAGCATATTGGGGAAATAGTACATGGGACAAATCTTCCTTAAACTCTGGTTTAGCAAGGGTCCCTGCAAAGATTTTATACTCTGGGTCCTCTCTGATGTTAACTGCATCGAACAGAAAGACAGAATTCAGTACAAGCAAAATTAAAGATTATGTCCAAAAAATCAGCAAATTGCGCAAGCATCAGATTGTGCTGTCTGTAAAACATCAGATTGTGCAACAACAGCTTCTATGCACAAACTATCCAGTGGCACCAACTCATCCACTTGCGCAAGCCATCAGATTGTGCTGAATAACTTGTACAAAGCATCAGTTTGCGCTGGACAGCCTTGCGCAAATCAGCAGATTGCGCTGACTTTTGCCAGCACTTTCTAACCGATTACGCAAGAAAATAGTCTTCATAAAAATGAAAACTATTGGGTTTGTGCAACCGAAACCCTAAACAGGGCGGCGCAGTATAACCAAATCTCTAAAAAGAGAATGGTTTGGGGATTCAATCATGTCGAAGAACCCTAAAAAGGGTTTTCGATCGAGTGACTACCTTGTAAAGCTGGGTGACCAACTTCGTGTCACGAAATGTGCGACGCAGCATGAGTCGAAGACTCGGCGGAGGCTTTGCCCTTGTCGGCGGCGGAACGCTTCGGAGCCATTTGAAGTCGACGGAGAAGAAGGAAGAAAATCGGAGTAGGCTTGGGAATTTTTTCCTCTTAAGCAAAGTGAAAACAAGTAAAGAATAACAAGAAGAACAAAGAGAACTATTTATAGTTTTTGAGAGCAACGGTCGCCTCAGATTGTGCCGAAGAAATGGGAGCTGACTCCTCCAATTGCGCAGACAGAGCATTACTTGCGCAACTTGATTTTCAAATCAAAATTCAAAGTATTTCGAAGCTTTGACTATTTTCAAACTTCGAAAACTTTGAAGGGGGTCTTGTAGGTCCTAAAAATCAAGTTACATCCATCAAAGAAGTCATGAAAATCAAATTATGCATCCTTCAAGTGAACTGCGCAGAAGACAGATTACGCAACAACTCGATTGCGCAGGCTGAACTGCGCACTCATCCAAGTGCGCAAGCTGACGTGGCCTCGTCATCATTACCTGACAGAGAATCAGATCTTCTGACAACTGACAGCACAGAGAATGAGAAAACTGTTCGTTTATCGTGCAGCACAGCGCTCGAGGACAGCTGTACATGCAGCGCAATCTGCCAGACTCTCTGCAGCGCGGTCCATCCCAGCGCAATCTGAAGCCAGCGTAATTCAGGTGGCGCACACCATCAAGACAACTGATAATGTACACGTGGCCTTCATGCCATCAATTACTCACCATGTGGAAACTGTCTGTACACGACCAAGCGTATTTCAATCAAACAATGCCACGCGTCACATACAGATGGTCCACGATCGAGTAACTGCCTGCGCATTTCATTGCTTGCGCAATCCAAAGTGTGCGCAATCCAACCTGCGCAATTCAGAATAACTAAAAGTTAGTTATTTCCAGAACTCTATAAATAGAGTTTCAAGCCTTCATTGACACAGACACAGAGATCAGAATCCACACAAGTCATCACCCGAGATCAGGAGTTCTTGCCAAAGTGCTGCTGCAATCTTCAGAGGCTACCGTCTTCAAAAGTTCAAATCGTCCAGGGGATAAAGCGATCGTCATTCAGATCGGATTTCTATAGTTGTACTTTCCCAGAATTCTTGTAATCTTCTTACAAAGTTTGTGAAATAAAGATCAACTTTTGTTTTTGCAAACAATAACCACAATAATAACATTAATAATAATAATAATTCCAATAGTAATTAAAATAATTTAATCGTAGTTTCTGGGTGGGCATATCATATACCCTCATTACTAGGCTCCAAAAAATCGTATCAATACTCTAAAGTACCATCTGATTTTATTAATATCTATATTATACGTATAATTTATATTTAGAAAATATTTGGCGTTTTCCAAAATATATGCAAAGTATTTGTACATACATAAATATGTTTACATGGGCGTCTTTGGTCTCGCTGCATGCCTGCATGGGCGTGGTCCGGTTCAGGTCCAGTCCGAACTAAATTGGCATAACCGGGTCTCCTACAAGTCAATAATATAATTAATAAATAATTAAAATGTCTTTAGAGGTTAAATCGCAACTTGGCCTGGTTTTCCTAGTTAGGACACACTTATGGCTTGGCCTTCCCTACCATAGCTAAAATACTAGTCAAGGCACCCAACTACACTATCCGTGCCAAAATTCTTGGTCATCTTGTATTCCAAATTTAATCGTGACTAAAGACATCTACCGTAATAACTAACTAATTAATTAATTATAACATTCAAAAATCACCGTTTAAATCAAATAAATAATAAAAAATTTAAAATTTTTGGGAAGAGGAGTTACACACACTGCTCATCTTCTTCAACCAGCATAAAAATGCTTGGTTGAACCCATGAACTTCAAAAGTCCATAACTTCATCAAAACAAGTCAAAGTCTAACTTTTCAAAGGTCAAAATTGGGTAGAACGAGATTTCCTACAACATGAAGCAACTAGTTTTCGAAAATACCAAGTTATAGTAGATCAAAACAAAAAAATAAGAAAAGATCAAAACTTAGATTTACAAAATGTATCCAACAAAACCAAAAATACTCAGTTCTAAAGAGACTTAGAATCTTACTAAGAAGAGAATAGAACATTAAAACTTGAGATCCATCATGAAGCACGTTGCACTTGCCTATGGCTTGGTAGGTGGAAGGAGTAAATGAAGAAGATGAAGAAGTAAATAAAAAATTAATGGAGGGGAGAGAGAGGAGTTTGATATAAATACCAAACCTCTCCATCTCAAACCAAACCAAGCCAAGCCAAGCCAAGCTAAACCAAGTTGAACCAAGGGGAACCAAATCAAGTCAAGATTAAACCAAGACTAGGCTAAGCACGACAAGTCTAACTACGTTCACCTGACATATGTCAGAAATTTGTATACGTATACTAAAAATATGTATAACGAAAAACGGGAGTGATAAGTCTACCCACCTTAAAAGAATTTTGTTCTCAGAATTTAATCAAGAGACTAGAGGTGTCGGGGCAAGCTACACTAACTACAGGCAATCTATGACTAGCAGTTAATCAAGCAATCATTCATCCAAGCAAGGATTTAAAAGCATAAGGCATAAGGAAGACATTATACCTTATGAGTCAAACATGTGTGGATATCGTGGCCGGATATCATCCTCACATTTTTAAGTTGACTCACTCAAGGAGTGGTAGCCCCAAGCAACACGGACTAAACTAATAGTCTTGTTCTTGAGTACCTTCTCTCTTCGGTCCAATATGGATAAGGGTATTTTCTCATACGAAAGGTTGGTACCAACAACAAATTTTGAATGGTCAAGGTTATGGCTCAGATCTGGGATATACCGTTGCAATTGGGATACATGAAATACGTCATGTACCTCACATAACGATGGCGAAAGGACGAGACGATAGGACACATCACCTACTCGCTCGAGAATATCAAACGGACCTATATACCTAGGACTAAGCTTTCCCCGTATGTCGAATCGAATGACGTCACGGGTAGGCGAGATCCTAAGGAATACGTGGTCACCGATAGAAAACTCAAGAGGACGCCGATGAGAATCGGCCCAATGGCGTTGACGATCTTGTGCAACTCAAAGATGATCTCTGACTTATATGACCACCTCGATAGTCTGAGTAACAATTTCTTGACCAAGCATATGTCTTTCGCCTACATCATCCTAGGCTAAAGGTGATCTGCACTTCCTGCCATACAATGCCTCAAATGGTACCATCTGGATACTGGCCTAGAAACTGTTATTATAGGAGAACTCTACTAGATGTAGGTGATCATCCCACGAACCATCGAAGTCAAGTGTACAGGATCATAACGTATCCTCGAGAGTTTGAATCGTGCGCTCTGACTGACCATCTGTGTGCCGATGATAAGCTGAACTAAAGTTGAGATGAGTTCCCAAACTCTCTTGAAGATTCTGCCAAAGGTGTGATGTAAATCTCGAATCTCTGTCGGACACGATACTAACTGGCACTCCATACAATCTGACTATCTGTCTGAGGTATATCTCTGCTAGCTGATCCGTTGACTGACCAATTCTGAAAGGATAAAAATGAGCTATCTTAGTGATTCGGTCAACTGTAACCCATATAGCATCTTTTCCAGCTAGAAATTTAGGTAACACAGTTATAAAATCTCTGGTAATATGCTCACATTTTCATTCTGGGATCGATAAAGGTTGAAGAAGTCCAACTGGCCTCTGATGTTCAGCCTTAACTTGTTGGCAAACTAAACAACGAGAGACAAACCGAACTATCTCCCTCTTCATGCCATTCTACCAGAAATACTGACGGATATCACGATACATCTTCGTGCTACCAAGATGAATTGAATATTACGACTGTGAGCTTCTGCCATGATCTCTTGCCTGATGTCACCGCTGGATACACAAAGACGCCTTCCATGTCGGAGCATGCCATCTTCGTGAATACATAACTCTGCTCTTCGTCCTGCCTCACATTCTGCCTTAAGTCGCTAAAGCTTAGAATCTGTTGACTGAGCTATCTTGATCCTCTCAACTATACTAGACTGAACTTGCATACTGGCCATCAATGCCACATTGGTAGAAAGAACTATCTCTAACTCCATCTTCTGAAGATCTGTTAATAACTCAGGTTGTGCTGTTAAGAAAAAAACTCCTACTCTTCTACTCAACGCATCTGCAACTACGTTGGCCTTCCCAGATGATACTGCAGGTTGATGTCATAATCTACCAATAGCTCTAGCCACCTTCTCTGACGTATGTTAAGATCCTTCTTGGTAAACACATACTTAAGACTCTTGTGGTCGGTGAAAATCTCTACCCGATCTTCATATAAGTGATGCCTCCAAAGCTTAAGTACAAAAACCACCGCTGCTAACTCTAAGTCATGGGTTGGATAATTTCTCTCATGATTACGAATCTGACGTGATGCATAAGCTACTACCTTGCCATGATGCATTAAGACGCATCCCAATTCTCTTCCTGTAGCGTCACAATAAACTAAAAATCCTCCTGTCCCATCTGAAAGCCTGAGAATGTGTGCCGTCATCAATCCTTTCTTCAACTTTTTGAATGAACTTTGACACACTGATGTCCAAGTAAATTGTACATCCTTACGGGTCAACTGTGTCATGGGCGTTGAAATCCGAGCGAAATCTGATACAAATCGTCGGTAATAGCCTACCAATCCTAGAAAACTACGAACCTCTGCGATGGTACTAGGTACTGGCCATAACTCTATAGCCACTATCTTCTGGGGGTCAACTTTCACTCCACCTCTGGTGATGATGTGACCTAAGTACGAAATGCGATCAAGCCAAAATTCGTATTTGCTGAACTTCGCATACAACTGGTGCTCTTTGAAAATCTGAAAGACTACTCGAAGATGCTGCTCATGCTCTGCTTCACTCTTGTTATAGACAAAGATATCGTCTATAAGCACTATCACAAACTGATCCAAATAAGGCATGAATATGCGATTCATGAGATCCATGAATACTGCTGGCGCATTGGTCGCTCCGAATGGCATAGCGAGAAACTTCTAATGTCCATATCTAGATCTGAATACCGTCTTCGGGATGTCTTGCTCTCTGACTCTGATCTGATAGTACCCGATTGCAAGTCAATCTTCGAGAATACTGTTGCTCCTCTGAGTTGATCGAACAAGTCATCTATCCTTGGTAGAGGATTTCTGTTCTTGATTGTTACAGAATTCAAGGTACGATAATCAATGCATAATCTTGACGTACCATCCTTCTTTTTCACAAGAAGCATCGGGGCTTTCCAAGGCGATCCACTAGCACGAATGAATTCCTTGGTTCTGAGTTCTTCAATCATCTTGTACTGGATCTCCAATTCTGATGGTGCCATTCTGTAGACTCTCACTGTACTGGTACCGTTCCTAGAATCAAATCAATGGTGAACTCTATCTCTCTCTCTAACGGCATGCCTGGAAGATCTTCGAGAAATACGTCAAAAAATTCTTCGACTATCCTGGGAAACTGAACTGCTTCTGCTACTGCCATCCGCAAGACTGTGGAGAAGGTTCTACTTCGCCTCTGGAAAACGAAAACTCTTCTTCGCCGGGAGTACCAAAAATAATCCTACCAACATGGCAGTCTATTCTTGCATACTGATCCTTCAACCAATCCATTTCTAGGACCACATCATAGTCGGCCATCGGGAATTCTATCAATCTAGCGAGAAACTCTCTACTACTAACTACGATTTGAAACGAGGAAATGACTCTATCTACTCTCATAAGACCGTTACCAGTAAGTATATTAAGCCTTACTGATAATGACTCGGGCTCCAGTCCTATCCGTATTGCGAATCGTGCAGACATAAATGAATGTGATGCACCCGAATCAAATAATACTAATGCTGGAAAAGAGTGGACGAGAATGGTACCTGCCACTACCTCACCTGATGCCAATTCTTCTGCTACTGACAAAACCATAGCTTGACCCTGTCCTCTTGGTGCTGGTCCCCTTTGCTGGTAACCTCTCGTCCTATTATGAATCTGAGCTTGGGCCTGAGCATATTGTTGTGGCCTCTGCTGCTGGAATGCTTGTGCCTGAGGCGGCAATGGCCTCGAAAACTGGTGTTGCTGCTGGTGTTGTACTGGTTCTGGACCCCTAACCGATGGACTTGTTAGGGTTGATAAAGATGAATTGGCTCTATGTAGGCAGGACCCTATCATGTGATCCGGTGCCCCACAGGCCAAGCACAATTTCTGTGCCCTACGATACTATGAAATCACGTGCTCAGGCTTCCCACATGAGTGCAGTCCATTGCGAAAGACTGCTTCTGCCTCTGTTGCTGAGGGTACGTTGGTGTCGAGTGCTGAATCGACGAAACTGTAGTCATCCTCCTAGGAGCCCCAATAGTCAATAAGCCCTAGCTTTCGGGGATGGTGCTGATGACTGAGATAACTGTCCTCCAGTTCGATCTACTATCCTCTGTGAAGTGTATTCATGTCGCCATGCTTCCCGTAAAACTGCATCAAATGTATGATGCTCAAACTGCTCCACAGCTAGAATAATCTCTAGGTAGAGTCCCTGCTGGAATCGTTGTGCTCGGTACAATTCGGTCGCCATCAAGGTGAGAGCAAACCGACTAAGCCTCGAAAACTCGACAGCATATCCGTCGACCGTCCTTTCCATCTGCTTGAGATTGTTGAATCTGTTCTGCAGATCATACTGAGCTACTGCATCAAAATACTTCGTCTGATACTTCTCACTGAATACCACCCACAGGACAGGCGTCACCAAACCAACTGCTAGCATCGCCCACCAGCTGCGGACTAAGTCCAATAACTGTAGGCGTACAACGGCCACCTTCTCTTTCTCTGAAAATTCGAGCTGCTTCCAGAATAACCTCTATATCTTGTAGCCAAGCATCGACAGCAATAGCATCTTCATAGCCGTCAAAGAAATGAGGGTTCATGCGCTTGAAGCTGTTAGCCGCATTGTTCCTTTGATAGCCAACTCTTTCCATAGCATCTTGTACTGTCTGCTGCAGGGCATCGCCCCGACGATCTTGTCATGCAAGCAAGTCCCGGATGAGTCCCATTAGGACTCTATTATCAAGCTCTGCAGGCAGGACTGGTTGAACTGGTGGCTCTGGATCCCCGGAATGAATGACTCGGGATGTTGCTCCAGATTGCTGGGCTTGGTCCCCAGGTTGTTGCTGGTTCACTGGATGTGCTCCACCTGGCTGATCGGTAGGATCATGAACAATGTCATTGAAGAAAATGACATGAGGAACAATAAGGAAGGGCCAAGTTTGATCAAGGATAGAAGCACCTTATCAGGTCAGGTTTCAGGAGGATTAGAAAACACGAGTAGAGATCAAGGAAGAATGTCGATTGAGACATCTATTTAGTAAAACCCTCACACATGTCTTGATTTACAAGACCTGCGCATGGGCCACCACTTAAATCGTATCACACCCCAGAACCAGAATACTAGAGAGCGGAAGTCAGACACAGCCATCTACGTACATTGAAGTGAAATCCACCTCGCAATACGGTCACGGCTGTCAAGATGCATGAAGGTTTATCTACAAGCCATCAGTCTCTTATGGTCAAGAATAAACCTAGTGTCTCAATCTCAAACAAAGCAAGTAAATGTTACAAGATGTTAGATCATCAGACATACAAAGTAAGGCGTCCCAAACATTATATATTCAGATGATCATGAAGCTAGTCATACAAAATGTGAGGACTAGCAAGAGTTAAGTCATACACGATCACCTATGATTTGTCAATCATGTTACAGTCCTTAGTCAAACATAAATTAAGTTTCAACACAAGCTAACACAGGCTCGGCGGCTAAACGCCTCAAAAGAATAATTTACAATAGAGTGGGAGAGCAAAATAAGAAACACACTCGTTGACAGGATTACGTCTGGTGTTCACTATCTGGCTAGAAAGCAGGTAGATCCTCGGGTGCTTCTTCGAAATCTGGCCATACAAAACCAGCTGGGTCAGACCCCAGAAAGAGCAAGTGCCGCAAGGGAGGCTCCACTCAGGAACTAAAACCAGTATATAATAAAAGAAGAACTGATAAAAGAGCATAGTTAAATAACATAAGAGACTGAGTTAACATAAAATATTAGCTAGGAGGAACAAGAGGTGAAATTTAATTCCCATGTTAATAATGAGACAATTCATTCAAGCACGGCCAATCAAGTCCTACGGCTTGCTATTGTTAGCTAACTAGGGTTATAACAAGCTTAGTTACTAACAAAATACAATGAGATGTTCCCGCAGTCACAAGTCCTGCAAACTATCCAGGTTATCCAGGCGAGGGTTACAAGAGTTATCAAGATTACCGTTGTACGGTAGTGCTTATGATTCAAGAAGTGCAACACATAACAATATGCTGAAAATGTGCCCTACTCGTCGGCAGGCTGCAAGTCCACAGGTATGGCCGGGATAACAGAATCGCCTGTAACTGGAAATCTCTCTATATGAACTACTTGATTAATCTAGTCATTAACCTAGTCAGATTCATTATGAACCTCTGACCGTGGTAACTAGGAATCCATGTCCTAGACATGATGCAAGATGAGACATATAGCTTGTACAGGTACAATCAACCACGGGATCAAGGCAAGAGTTATACTAGCAAGACAGGAATAGCTGTCGCAACAGCATCCAAGATTATACATGTCATGTCAGGTATACTTGTCACTTATCAGGAGTGCGCCTCGACGGACCACTATCAAGAATTACCAAGACATGTCATATACCATATCGAGTTCATGTCAAGTCAAGTCCACTCAAATCTTATCAAGCTCAAGCTCTATCATGCTCAACAAGTCATTAAGTCGGGTCGTTACAAGGCAAATCAAGTACAGGGTACATGTAAGGATCACAACATTACATTACTTCTAAGAACCACACAGAACAATCATGAAAATATAACAAGAAGTTCTGTATGAGAAAAAGCGCTAGGTGGCAAATAGTGCCATGGGTCAAGTGGTGCCAGGGGTCAAGTGGTGCTGGGCTAGGAGCCAGATTGTGCCAAAATGTTATGCCCCAGAACCAGAATACTGGAGAGCGGGGGACAGACACAGCCAGCTACGTATATAGAAGTATAATCGACCTCAAAATACGATCACGACTGTCTAGATGTATGAGGGTTTATCTACAAGCCATCAGTCTTTTATAGTAAAGAACAAGCCTAGTGTCTCAATCTTAAGCAAGTAATAATAGTTACAAGATGTTAGACCATCAGATATTCAATAGTAAGGCATTCCATACATTTTATATACAGATGATCATAAAGCTAGTCGTACAAAATGCGAGGACTAGCAAGAGTTTCAGTCATACATGATCAACCCTAGGATTTTTCAATCATGTTACAGCCCTTAAGCAAACAAGAAATATAAGTATTCAACACGAGCTAACACTTGCTCGGCGGCTAAATGCCTCAAAAGAATAATTTTACGATTAGAGTGGGAGAGCAAAATAAACCCACTCGTTGCCATGATTTTTTCTAGTGTTCACCATCTGGCAGGAAGGCTGGGAGATCCTTTGGTGCTGCTCCAAAATTTAGCCATACAAAACCAGCTGGGTCAGATCCCAGAAAGAGCAAGTGCCACAAGGGGGCTTCACTTAAGAGCTAAAACCAGCATGTCAGAACATAAACAAGAATAATAACAAGAAGACATGAAATGTAAATAAGGCAACAAATGACGAGAGGACGAGGAACTATTCCGAAAGCTAGGTTACAATCCTTAACTAAATAAAGACCGGGGTTGTAACCCTTCACCTGAACAAAACCGGGTCTGTAGCCATTTATTGCTAAGAGTAAAGCGTAAGCAAGCATGTCCTGAGATAGCCATGTATTGGATCTAGACAGGATTGGACTTCATCCAACATTCACGGCCAAGCAAAGAGTACGGCTTGATACTTTAACTAACTAGGGTTATCACAAGCCTAGTTACTAGCAAGATGCAATGAGATGTTCTGGAAGTCACAAGCCCTGCAGCTAGGGGCTGTTTGGATAGATGTAACTCTTTAAAAGTGTGAAAGTGGCACTTGCAGCAAGTTGAGTTTTCGTTGACTTACAGCAAGTGACACTTTCTAAAATGTGTTTGGATGGAGTACTTTTTGTCTGGTAAAAGTGGAAGAAAAATGAGTTCGTTGTTTGGATGGTTGTTGAGAGTGGATATTGAAAGTGATAAAAATTACTAAACATTAAGTATATCATAATTAAATATATCAAATTGTAATTCTAATTTTATTGAATTAAAATTTAATAATATTTTAAATCCATTTAAAATACATTCTCATAATTAAATATATCATAGAAAATATTTTTATTTCACAATTTCTAAATCAATTTTACTCCTCGTGAAAAGAAAAAAAATGACAACCCACCCACCTGTACTCTCCAAATAAGCTACACACAAAATTTGACAACCCACCCACCTGTGCTCTCCAAACAAGCTACACACAAAATTTGACAGCCCACACACAAAAAAACAGAGTCCACATCTAAACACACACACAAAAAAATTAAAGCACCAGCTTCCTCTCCATGAAGCATGCAGACCAGCAGCTTCGTCTGCCTCTGTCTCCGCCGTAGCCGACTCTCTCCACCGCCTCCTCCTAGTCATCCTCTCTCCACCGCCTCTTCTCCCCTTCGCCTCCTCCTTATCTGTCCACCACCTCCTCTCCTGCGATCGCGGCATCCTCGCAGTGTCACCGGCTCCTCCTCCTCTCCCCACCGCCTCCTCCTAGTCCTCATCTCTCCACCGCAAGGCCATGGCTTCCTACGACCGCGGTGGCTTCTTGCGACGGCGTCGGACCGGGAGTCTGTTTTTTTTTTCATTTTGGAGTCTCCAATCTCCTTTGGCAGCAACTCTCCCACTTTTATTACACTTCCCCCACTTTTGTAAAGCAAATGGAATGGGGAGAATATAGGGGGACAGCAAGTGGCAAGTGTCAGAGAAAGGACACTTACATGCCACTTGCATCGTCGATCCAAACGTCTGATCTCGGTGGAGATCCCTCCACTTCCTGCAGAAACTCCAAGTTACAAGAGAAATGCTGCGATCCAAACAGACCCCTATACAAGTTATCCAGGCGAGGTTCATGTAAGAGTTATCAAGAATTATTAGGTGACTTTGAGTGCAACACATGACAGTATGCATATTACTTGTTGCAAGAAGTGCCCCACATGACAGTGGGCTGGAAATGTATCCTATTCGTCGGCAGGCTACAAGTCTATCAGGTGTGGCCGGGATAACGGGATCGTCTGTAACTGGAAACATCTCTCTATATGAGCTACTTTAATCAATCTAGTAATTAACCTAGTCAGATTCAGCATGAATCCCTGACCGTGGTAACCAGGGTTGCAGATCCTAGACATGATGCGAGACGAGACTGGTAGCTTATACAAGCACATTCAAGAATAATCACCTACGGTGTCAAGACGAGTTATTACGCAGCATGTCAAGATAGCCGTCGTAACAATATTCAAGATTACATGCTAGACTTACTTATCAAGATTACTTGTCAAGAGTGCGCCACGGCGGGCCACTATCAAGATTACTTATCTTGTCGAGAGTGCGTCACGACGGACCACCATCAAGAATTATCATGTCAAGTTACTTGTCAATAGTGCACCACGACGGGTCACTATTTAAGAAATTCATGTAAAGCCATATTGCCATGCCGTGTTCAGGGTTAAATTAAGACAAGTTATGCCCAAGATTCACAATCATCAAATTGAGTAGTCACAAGTTAGGCTGAGTACAAGATGTAAGCAATTTAAAACATAACAATATAATAATAAAAGAACATGCAAGGGACAAGGGTATGGGGGGCCAAGGAAGCATGCAGCCAAGGTTATATACGGCCCAAACATGCGATCCGCAGGACTGCATACGGACAAGAATACATGCAGTCCCCTGGACTGCATGCGGTCAAGATTACATGCGGCCCAAAAATACGGTCCACAGGACTGCATGCGGCCAAGATTACATGCAGCCCAAACATACGGTCCGCAGGACTGCATGCGGCCAAGAATATATGCGGCCCAAACATGCGGTCCACAGGATTTCATGCGGCCAGGGCTCATGTGGCCAAGGCAGCACTGCTGCAAGACTTCATGCGGCAAGACTTCATGCGGCCAAGGCAACACTGCCGCAGGACTTCATGCGGCCAAGGCAACACTGCTCATCTTTTCTAAAATCCAAGAAGATAAGCCATGGAAGCCATGGCTTCCAAGTTCCGTCCAACCTCCGATTTAAGTCAAAAATTGGACTTCCATAGGTCAAAATAGGGTAGAACGAATTCTCTACAACATGGAACAACTAGATTTTGAAAACAAACAATTTTGATAAATAAAAACCAAGGAAAATCGAAAATAATATAAACTTAGATCTACAAGAAAATATCCACCAAATCGAAAAATGCTAAGTTCTAAAGTGTCTTGAAATCGTGTAAGAAAGAAAATGGAACAAATAGAAATGAGTTCTCTCATGAAGCAAGCTAGCACTTGCCTAGCTCTCTAGGTTGTGGGAGAGTTAAGAGGAAGAAGAAGTAAATGAAGAGTAGAGGAAGAGAGAGAAAAATTGGTTAATAAAGAGAGGGGATGGTTTAACATGTTGAACCAACTATCAAAATAAACCAAACCAAGCCATCCAAAGCAGTTGGACCAAACCAACCCAAGGCCAACCCTAATCAAAATATATCTAGGCAAGCAATAAGGAAATAAAGAAATACGGGTCAAAATTTGTATATGTACACTGAAAATACATATAACGACAAACGGAAGTGACACAGAAGCCAGGTTGCGCCAGAAGCAAGGTTTCTCCAGAAGCCAGGTTGCGCCAGAAGCCAGGCTGCACTAGAAGCCAGGTTGAGCCAGAAGCCAGGTTACGCTAGAACATACGCAACCGAGATGTCGCGGCGCTAAAAAGCGCGTGCGCACACTGCTCATCTTTCCCAGCCAGCATAAAAATGCTTGGTTGAACCCATGAACTTCAAAAGTCCATAACTTTCTCAAAACAAGTCAAAATCTAACTTTTCAAAGGTCAAAATTAGGTAGAACGAGATTTCCTACAACATGAAGCAACTAGTTTTCGAAAATACCAAGTTTTAGTAGACCAAAACAAAGAAAAAAAAGATCAAAACGTAGATCTACAAAATGTATCCAACAAAACAAAAAATACCAAGTTATAAAGAGACTTAGAATCTTGCAAAGAAGAGAATAAAACATTAAAACTAGAGATCCATCATGAAGCAAGTTGCACTTGCCTAGGACTTGGTAGGTAGGAGGAGTAAATGAAGAAGATGAAGACGTAAATGAAAAAGTAATGGAGGAGAGAGAGAGGAGTTTGATATAAATACCAAACCTCTCCATCTCAAACCAAACCAAGCCAAGCTAAGCCAAGCCAAGCTAAACCAAGTTGAACCAAGGGGAACCAAATCAAGTCAAGATTAAACAAAGATTTGGCTAAACATGACAAGTCTAACTACGGTTCATCTGACATATGTCAGAAATTCGTACACGTATACTAAAAATACGTATAACAAAAAACGGGAGTGACAATATATATATATATATATATATATATATATATATGGAAAACGGGATATGAGCCATATGCTCATACTCTTAAATGAGCCATCCCACGTGGCTTCCATGTGAACCAATAAAAATATAGTGAGTTGGAACAAAAAATTTAAATATATGGAAATAAAAGATCTCATAAAATATTTGATAAATAATAACTTACCATATTTTTGCTTAGAAACTTACCAAAAAAGTTTGCTTAGGAATTTAAATAGGAATAATACCATTTGTCCCTCCAAATTAAAATTAACATTAAAATTAAAATTAATATTAACATTAAAATTAATATTAACAATAATATTAACATTAATATTAACATTAATATTAAAATTAATATTAATATTAATATTAACATTAATATTAACATTATTATTAATATTAACATTAACATTAACATTAACATTAAAATTAATATTAATATTAACAATAATATTAACATTAATATTAACATTAACATTAAAATTAATATTAACATTAATCTTAACATTATGGGATCTTTTATTTCTTTCGATTTAAATTCCTAGGTAAACATATTTGGTAAGTTCCTAGGTAAAGATATGATAAGTTATTATTTATCAAATCTTTATGGGATCTTTATTTCTATCTATGTAATTAATTTTTTTTCCAATTCACTATGTTTTTATTGGTCCACATGAAAGCCACATGGAATGGCTCATATAAGAGTATGAGCCTATGGCTCATATCCCGTTTTCCCATATATATATATATATATATATATATATATATATATATATATATATATATATATATATATATATATGGAAAACGGGATATGAGCCATAGGCTCATACTATTATATGAGCCATCCAATGTGGCTTTTATGTGGACCAATTAAAATTTGGTAATGTGGCTTTTATGAGCCATTCCATGTGGCTTCCATGTGGACCAATAAAAACATAGTGAATTGGAAAAAAAATTAATTACATAGATAGAAATAAAAGATCCCATAAAGATTTGATAAATAATAACTTATCATATCTTTACCTAGGAACTTACCAAATATGTTTACCTAGGAATTTAAATCGAAAGAAATAAAAGATCCCATAATGTTAATGTTAAGATTAATGTTAATATTAATTTTAATGTTAATATTAATTTTAATTTTAATGTTAATATTAATGTTAATATTATTGTTAATATTAATATTAATTTTAATGTTAATGTTAATGTTAATGTTAATGTTAATGTTAATATTAATGTTAATATTAATATTAATATTAATTTTAATATTAATGTTAATATTAATGTTAATATTATTGTTAATATTAATTTTAATGTTAATATTAATTTTAATTTTAATGTTAATTTTAATTTGGAGGGACAAATGGTATTATTCCTATTTAAATTCCTAAGCAAACTTTTTTGGTAAGTTTCTAAGCAAAAATATGGTAAGTTATTATTTATCAAATATTTTATGAGATCTTTTATTTCCATCTATTTAAATTTTCTGTTCCAACTCACTATATTTTTATTGGTTCACATGGAAGCCACGTGGGATGGCTCATTTAAGAGTATGAGCCTATGGCTCATATCCCGTTTTCCCATATATGGAAAACGGGATATGAGCCATAGGCTCATACTATTATATGAGCCATCCAATGTGGCTTTTATGTGGACCAATTAAAATTTGGTAATGTGGAAGAGGAAAATTATATAGATAGAAATAAATTCTTCCATAAAATATTTGATAAATCTTAACTTACCAGATAGGAACTTACCAAATAAATTTGAATTGATGATTCTAAATTGTAGATTTTAACCGTATATTCCTCCCCCCATACATCATTCCGCAAAAAGTGAAAACCGTGCTTTGCTGGTATGTCTCTCTTTCTTCTTTTTGTGTTCTCCTCCCCGCGGTTGCTTCTCTGTTGTTGTTTTTGTTAGATCAAGTGCTTTTTCTATGTTAGATCAAGTGCTTTTTCTATGTTAGGTCAAGTGCTTTGATGGTGCTTTTTCTCCTTTTTTATCGTCTTTAACTTTTCTTGTTCTGCAATTTTTTTTTTGTTGCTTCTCTCGATTTATGGATGTCTTACCTTTTCCTGATGTGAATTGTGACGTCATGAGCAATGTATCACCTTCCCATCAGGTACAATAAATTTTAATTTTTCAAAGATTTATGGTTATAGTTTATAATTATACTATATATCCGCATGTGACATAGTTTAAAGTATTTGTTTCAATTTTGTCCAGGCGGAATTTACTCATGAACTTATTGGTGATATTGTCGAGCCTACTGATAAACCATATATTGGACAAGAATTTACTACCCATGTGGATGCATATGAGTTCTATAATACATATGCAAAGGGGAAAGGGTTTGTTGTCCGAATAAGTTCAACTTACAAGTCTTTTAATTCATACATTGTGTCGTGGTGTACTGGTAACACCACCGTGCACCGGGGGTGAGGGCCAGGTTCGAGCCCTCCCTCCCACGGAGGTGGCTGGGTGGTGGTGGCCACGGCCTCCCGGCCAAGGTCGGGTGGAGTCGTCCACCGGCTTTTGGTTTAAAAAAAAAAAATTCATACATTGTCATAAGAAGAAAGTATGTCTGCTCGAAGGAAGGACATAAAGAAGAAAAAAATTAAGGGAGATGCTAGTAAACAGATTATTCACAGAAGACCAACTAGGGTGGGATGTAAGGCAAAATTGGTTATTGGGCTAACAGGACATGGCACAAGGGTTGTCAAAAACTTTATTGAAGAACACATTAACCATGCTCTAACTAGTCCGGACAAAGTAATGAAGCATCGGTCTCATAGTCGACTCCATCGAACAGATACATGCGAAACCTTGTTTGAAAAATTTGACGAAAGCGGAATGAAGCCTTCTGTAATAGCAAAGGTTACTAATGTTATCAATGGATATCCAGATGAAACTATTACTCCACAACAATGCCATGATCAATTAAGAGTCCTTGGAAAGAATAATATGGGTCGAGAATGTGTAGCAATTATTAATCATTTTCAAGATAAAAAAGTAAGTGATCCAGACTTTTATTTTGCAATGGAGCTGGACACAAATCATACCTTATGAAGTGTGTTTTGGGCGGACGGGAGATCGAGAAATTCTTACTTGCAACTCGGAGATGTCATTGTTTTTTATGTTACCAAATATGTTTTTGATGTTACCAAATCTTACCAAGTATGTTTAAATTATTCTCTCGAAATTTAAGTTTGTCTACAAAGTGAATACGGTTAAAATCTACAATTTAGAATCATCAATTTTAAATTTATTTGGTAAGTTCCTATTTGGTAAGTTAAGATTTATCAAATATTTTATGGAGAATTTATTTCTATCTATATAATTTTCCTCTTCCACATAACTAAATTTATTTCTATCTTAAGAGTGTTGTTTTCATGTTTATTCGTGGACATATTCAGTAAGTTCGAGAGAAGGGAGGCATGATAATATTAAAAGATTTGGTAAGTTCCAAATAAACTTACCAAATATGTTTAAATTACTCTATCGAGATTTAAGTTTGCATGCAAAGTGAATACCATATATTGGACAAATATATGGTAAGTTTCCAGATATGTTTAAATTATTCTCTCGAAATATGTTTAAATTATTCTCTCAAAATTTAAGTTTCCAAGCGAAATTTACTCATGAACATATTGGTGATAATGTCGAGCCTACTCATAAACCATATATTGGACAAGAATTTACTACCCACGTGAATACGATTAAAATATACCAAATAAACTTACCAAATCTTACCAAATATGTTTAAATTATTCTCTCAAAATTTAAGTTTGCATGCAAAGTGATTACCGTTGTGTTCTACAATTTAGAATCATCAATTCAAATTTATTTGGTAAGATTTGATTTATCAAATATTTTTATGGGAAAATTCATTTCTATCTATATAATTTTCCTCTTCCACATCACCAAATTTTAATTGGTCCACATAAAAGCTACATTGGATGGCTCATATAATTTTCCCATATATATATATATATATATATATATATATAGCAATCTCCAGCGCCAAGCTGATCCTTATCCCGAAAAACTCCAACCCCGAATCCTTCCGCGACTTCCGTCCCATCAGTCTTTGCACTTTCACGAACAAGATCATCTCCAAGATCATTGCAACCAGAATGGCCGGATTGCTCCCCAAGATCATATCCGAGGAGCAAAGCGGCTTTGTTCGCGGAAGAAACATCCAGGACAACATCATGCTCGCTCAGGAATTAATCACCTGCATGAAGTTTCCAACTAGAGGGGGTAACATCGCCATCAAGCTCGACATGGAGAAAGCTTACGACAGACTGGATTGGCAGTTTATTATATGGGTCTTCAGAGCTTTCGGATTCTCGGAAAGTTGGACTAACACTGTATGGAGATCCATTAGCAACTCATGGTTCTCGACGGTTATCAACGGTCAGGCCGACGGATTTTTCAAATCCACGCGTGGTGTTAGACAGGGCGATCCTCTCTCATCCACTGTGTTCATCATTGCGGCCGACGCACTGAGCAGAAACCTTAACAACATGATTAATACTCCCAACTTCCAGCACTACCATACTTCCAGCGGTTGCCCCTTCATCACCCACCTGGCCTTCGCCGACGATGTCCTCATATTCTCGTCCGGGGATATCGGTGCGGTTGAAGTGGTGAACCACACTCTGCAGAGATACTCAAGATGCTCCGGTCAGAAAATCAACACCGCCAAGAGCGTCATTTACGCCCACCACAACTTCGATCGAGAGCATGCCCGCGGTCTATCCAACTTAACATCCTTCAACGTGACCCACCCCCCCTTCAAGTACCTTGGATGCCCCCTTGTGTACGGGAGATCTAACTCCGGCATATTTGAGGAGTTGATATCTCGAATCAGGAAAAAACTTGAGGGGTGGCACAATGCCACTTTATCCCCGGGCGGCAAGATGATTCTCATCAATCATGTTCTCACTTCTATCCCAATCCACACCCTGGCCATGTGTTCCCCTCCCAAGAAGGTTCTAACATCGATTGAACAGACATTTTGTAACTTCTTTTGGGGGCAGGACAAAGGCCAGGACAAGCATCACTGGGCCAGTTGGGATTCTATGGCGCGCCCTACCGAGGAAGGCGGACTTGGCTTTACCAAACTCTCCCACATCGTTCAAGCTTTCTCGTTGAAACTGTGGTGGTCCCTCCGGACCAGCAACAACTTATGGACCAGGTTCATGAAGGCCAGATACTTCAAGCACAGTCACCCTGCTGTTGCCATCTCCAACAGCCGATCCTCGGCGGCGTGGCGTCGCATCATCGAGGGGCGGACTAGCGCCGAACCTATTATGAGACTCCAATTGGGTGACGGTCACTCGGATCCCTTCTGGGAGAGATGGATTGGCGACAACTTGATCCCGAGCACCTCGGAGACCCCTAGAAACGTCAGGATTAGCGATCTGTGGGACCTCAGTTGTAATGACTGGAACTGGGACAAGATTCGTGACTGGTCCGGAAACGAAACCGTGGAGAGCATACGCCGATGCGGAGTTAGAATCAGAAACGATGAGGATGCATGGAGGTGGTCGATCGAGACCTCGGGGACGTTTACGATGCGTTCGGCGCGACGCGCGGTGCGCATTATTGGGCACCCGAACCCCACCATTGCCCCCTACTGGCATTCTTGCATACCTAAGAAGTGGTCCGTCCTGATATGGAGAGTCATCAGGCAGAAACTGCCCACCGACGAGATTCTGAAGTCCATAGGGTTCAGCTTAGCATCAGCCTGCAACTGTTGCGATGACCGCCAGATGGAGACTATTGACCACATCTTCTATCTCGGGGATCTGCCAGGTCACATTTGGAGGATTCTCAACCAACTGTGTAGCATCGTGCCAGGCAGTGGGTGCTTCCACGATCTGGCATACGCTTGGGGTTCGGCCTCCCACGGACACCAGATCGTCGCAGCGGCCGCCACATGGGTCATTTGGAAGAATCGTAACAAAGCAAGATATGAAGGATTCCACTACACAGCCATTCAGCTCACCCGGGAAGTCTTCCGCCAATGTCGTAAAAGGAGCACCCGGTGCGCTCACAGCTCGCGGGCTTTTTGGGCCTCTATTCTCCCCTAGATCTCGATTGTTGCCAGCCCCCCCCCCCCCCCCCCCCCCCCCCCCCCCCCCCCCCCCCCCCCATCCTCCTCCTTTCTCCTTTTGATGGTATACTTGTATAGGCTTCGGCATTTTGCGCCTTGTATACTTTTCCAGGTCTCGGTGTTCGGGCCTTGATTAATAAAATGGGGGGTTTTCCAAAATATATATATATATATATATATATATATATATATATATATATATATATATATATATATATATATATATAGGAAGCGGACTTTCCTTAGAAAATTTCCTAAAAATTCCCTCACTCTCAGCCGTCCATTTAATGTTAATGTTAATATTAATGTTAAATACTAAAATTAACATTAAACTAAACATTAAAATTAATATTAACATTAATATTAACATTAACATTAATATAAAAATAAAATAAATAAATAAATGTTAATATTAACATTAAATGGACGGCTGAAAGTAAGAAAATTTTTAGAAAATTTTCTAAGAGGAACTTTTGATCCGCTTCTATATATATATATATATATATATATATATATATATATATATATATATATATATATATATATATATATATATGGAGGGAGACCCGTTGGCGCCTAACAGAAATGTTAAGGAAATCATTAAGCCCAAAAAATACTTCGGTTGCTTTCATCATTCTTTAATTTTTATGTTAAATTATTAACAATATCTATAAGTTTTTTATTGGTCTACTTCATGTTTTATATTAAAAAAAAAAACTTGGCGACGACAAATCATACAAACTCCTAGACACAAACTCTTAGGTATCTAAGATGTTGAGATGGACGCGTTTCATAAGATTGTTCAACATTAACCAAAGGATATCATAAATGAGTTTCTTATATTGCTTTGTTTGAGTTTTTTTGGGTATCCTAAATTTAGCTGTTATCCACAATAACAACTAAATCCATTCTTTTTCCATGAAAAAAAAATCAAAATAATTAAAACAAACCCAAGCCCAGGAGTTGTTCCGCAACCTAAGAAGCAATATTAAACTACAAGTTACCATCAGAGCAAGCTCATAACTTTATTTTCTGCAAAACAACAAACACGACACAATAAAAACTCTCAATATTAATCTCAAAAAAACCCTCAATATGATGGCTACATTTTGATTTCACAAACTCACTCCGGAAAAGGAAGAAAAAAATGGGTTATTTTGCATAAGGGTACCAAGTTTATAATATAATTAGACTTTGGGTACTGGATTTGTCCGTTTTAGACTTTGGGTACTGTAACTTTTTAGTGACACATTTTAGTGACAAACATTCGTCATTAAAAGACTTATTTCGTCACTGAAAGTCCACTTTTGTCACTAAAATGTATCACTAAAAAAATTCGAGTACCCAAACTTTAAAACGGACAGACCCAGTACCCAAAGTCTAATTATATCATAAACCTGGTACCCTTATACAAAATAACCCAAAAAAAACCAACCAAAACTAGAGAGTATGAAACGGTCAAAGCAAGCAGTGTTCATTACTTCATGCATCAAATAGTAATGAAGATGTTACCATCAATCAGGAACATACAGACTTCCAATAGAAATATAACACTTCAAGTAAGATTAATCTATGCTAGATCAGTGCTATCAATAAGCCACCGCAAAAGCAGTTTGGGCCCAGGCAGAGTGGGATGCAGCAAGTAGGTATGGAAAGAGACCTCCAACCATCAGAAAAAACATATGCATTGGCAACCTCATGCGTATTATTAATGAAGCATAATGGTTTGAACTCTTCTTCTTCCACTACCAGTGTTATTACATCATATACCAGCAAAAGAAGATGATCATGACCAAGTGAATGAACAGATGGCTTTGGCAAAATTGTATATAAATTCGGCATTTTTACATGTTTATCTCAGCGAACAACCAAATCTCAAGTCTCAACGGTGTCAGATTACAACCCGTACTGGAACACTCTCGTCCTGTAAATTAGCTCCGTTTTTTTTTTATTTCGATTCAATCTTGCGAATGCAGCTTGTGAAGTTACTCCCAAGAACAGAAGTCTTCAACTACTCAGAAGGCAATGGCAACTGCATCCAGTTGCAGCAAGAAAGATGGATTCAATCTTCAATCCATTTTTTTCATCGTATTATCTTTAGCGACGCATAGATGCCCGATTCCTGATATTACTTCTGTGTTTCATGTTACTAGGCAATCTGCTGTTTTGGTGATGACCCTGCTTTGGTAAATCGCGCAGCTCCATCACCTGTATCGTTCTTTGCTTCTTTGCTGCATATAGATGAATAAATATTCAACCCCCATTAATTCTTATGGATGCTAGTAGCCATTAGTGTACAACTGAAGAGTTGGGAGGACCCAAATAAAGAGAATAGCAAATGCAAGAAGCACACCGTTTTCTACTTGTTGGTAGCTATCCTGAAGCTTCCGCTTTGCCACCTCCAGCTTTGCTTCGACAGATGCAACTTCAGAGTTCTTGATTTTCTGCATAAAATAGATGGCGGCACTAGACTAAGGAGATCCATCTACCAACACTGGGAGGATTGGTATTTTCAGATACTACTTACATCGTGGGGAGAAGCGGTGTTCTTCTTTTGGACCCCAGAATTCAAGTTGCTGCGACCTCTCTGCTCAGAACCTAGCCCACCTGGTCTCTCGTGCCCAGAACCAGTGTTGCAGAGTTTAGTGTTGACGATACCTTGAGGCTTTGATTGGCCACTAGAGCCTTCTGAGAGCTTCGGTTTCAATTGCCGAACTGCCGGTTCTTGCCTCCTATGTTCCTTGTATTCAGGAACACTGGAATGGGAGTGATACTGCTGCTGCTGCTGCTGCTTCCTGACAGGCTTTTGGTTCTCCAAAGACCTTCCATTCTCGTGCTTCTTATCGAGCACCCCCTCATTTCTGAGATCTATAACAAAATTGATGATGATGATGATTCAATACATGGGGAATCTCGAAAAAAAGGGAGTTACGACAATGCATAAGAAATGAGCTTGTATACTCACTTCCATCATCATCCATTCCGTCGAAGAACTTCATAGTAGAACAATTTGAGCAAACATGCAATACAATCAAGTCAGTCGAGGTTGTTAAACTTCAAGAACAAGAAGCCTTTGCTACAAGTTTCATGTAACATCATTCTACCTCTGAGAGCGGGATGGAAGTGGTCTGGGTAGCAAACAAAGCTACTTCATCCAGTGGAGGTGAAGGAAGCCCTTCTTCCTCGTCCAAACCAGAAGGGGTGACAGAGTCCGGGGAATTGTCTGCAAATGCATACCTTGAGTGTAAGAACAAGGAGACAATCGAACGATTTGTAGACAGTGTGAGAATCCTTACTTGGAATAGCAGGAGCAGAATTCAACCACTCATCAACCAAAAGCTTCCAGCCACTGCAACCAACAAAATTTTGAAGCGCGCCACAATCAGACCTAATTCAACGTTCGAGTAACAAAGAGCTTGAACGAAACACTTCCCTCGTACAGGGCCTGCCCTATCCAGAGCTATTTTTTGTTGTCCCTTGACCCTTATTGTAGGTCGACCCTAGAGGGGCCACTCGTGACCCCGACCTCTATTGGGATCACGCTGTGCATGGGAGTTGCCCTAAACAGAGGGGGGTTGCCCAAGCCCGAAGTCTTGTGTGGCCTACCCCTAGGCCGGCCCTGCTCTCGTACACAAGGTGACAAGGGATCAACAAGAAGAACTCTGCACTACTTGGAAATTCTAAGCAAGACTGATCGAAGCATCGACTTGGAGACTACCTATGGCACATTCACAAACAATACATTGGACCAGATTTATCGACTACTACACCAGTCCTCATAAGAGTGGAAGCTAATGATCGAGATATCGAATAATGGAAACTCGAGCAAAACAATGCCAACGATTCATCGAGAGCAAGAAGCTTGGATCGAGATCAAGAGAACAGAGCGAAAGCACTCACTCAATGAGCGTCCTGGCGAGCTGGCGAATCTCTTTGTGGTTGTGCTTCCGCAGGCCATTCACTGCATTCCCAATCCCAGTAGCCTGCATCGCACAAACCGCACAAAATCACTCCACCGCGAAATCACAAACACCTCGAAGGCTCGAACCAAGAAAAAAAAAATCAACTAAAAATCAACAAATTCGCACCTTGAAGGTTTCGACGGAGAGAGCCATCAACTGCAACCGCCTCAACGAATCGAACAACACGCTGTCCGACTGTAATTTCCCGAAACAGCAACAACGATCAGTAAAGGAATTGATAATAAAAAATAAATAAATAAAAGTACCGAGGAAGAGGAAAGACCTCGTCTTGATGGTGATCAAGAATCCGTTTGATCCTGAGCACCTCGCCGAGGGTCTGGGTCTCCTCCTCGATCTCCTCGGTGAGAGCCTCCGCCTCGTCGTAGCTGTAATTGCTGTCCGGACGACCGCCGCTGCCGCCGCCGCCGCCGCCGTCTTCTTCCACCTCCTCCCCTGGATCCCCGGGCGGCGGCTGGCGGGTCCGGTCGCAGCCGAGGCACCGGTCGAGGCGGCGACAGGCGAAGAGCTTCTGGGCGATCTGGTCCCTCCGGAGGAGGAACTCCTCCGGGCGGTCGGAGGCCGCGACCTCGATGGCGTTCTCCACCACCTGGAATATGTCGGAGCTCGTGCTCCTGAAGAGCTTACGCCAGTAATCCAGCGAAGACGACGACATCGACGTCGAATCGGGAAACCTAATTTTTTTTTTTCCGATCGATTCTATTTCGAATTGAATTATTATTATTTTTATCAGTTTTAATTCGATTTCCTTTTTAATAAAATAAATAATAATAGTAAGATCTGTTACTGGTGCTTGATTGATTGAACAAGAAAGGAAACGAGGGAGAAGAGGAGATGATGTGGGGGGAAGGGGGAGAAGAAACGGTGACAGGGACGGGCGGATAATCGAGAATCCACCGATTCTTTCCTTTCTTTTTCCCACTAGCTGTCTGTTATTAGTATAATAATAATAATTATTATTATTATTATAATTATATAATTATAATTATAATTTTATTATTATTATTACTACTACTATTACTGTTACTAGTCACATTCAAAGTGCAATGTATGTTGCACGTAAAAATAAATGTATAATATTGTTAAAGAAATTAATAAATATTAAAATATGTTAAATATAATTTAAGTATATTTTATTTGGTATAGATATGTTTTTCAAATTTTGGTTTTGTTTAGTTAGATAATATCATAGATAAGTTTTTAAAATTTTGGATGTGTTTATTTAGATAATATCATGTATTTAATTAAAATATAATTTAAATATTAAATTTATTTTATTATTTGTAGTATGTTTAGTTAATTAGAAGATTTTTTTTACTGAACTGATTTGGCTCTTGTGGTTAGGAAGAAGATGTATAATCTCCTTAACTAGACAGATGGGTGACTTTTATTTATTTATTTTGTTATTAACTAATGGAAGATATTTAATTTTTAGGTGTTTTCAAAACGTATTATAAAAGTTGAGATGTAAATCGTAACAAAATTATGATGAGAGATTGAGGGAGATGAAAATTAAGAGGCACGTCAGTATGTTTGATAAATGAATATTTTCAATAAGAATATTTTATCTAAAGTACTAGTGAATGTAACAATAAAAAATATACGAGTCACTTTTGCTCATTTGAATATTGAATATGTTTTAGGTTTTCTTATGGTTAGAGGAAATTAACTACATGGGGGAGAAAAATACGTTAGTTATTTTATTTTATTTTTTTGATTATTTTAAAAAATAATTATTTAATGGAGAATATATATAAGACTTGAACCACTTATTTTTCAATAGTTTTCAAACTATATTATAATATTCCAGTGGTCGCAGTCCTTTGGAAACTGTGGAACACTGGTATATGATTGTCAAAAGTTTAGCAGTCATTATATTTTTTATAAACAAATATAGTATCCCTGTAATTCCCAAAGTTTTAGTAAGATGCATATGCAAATCCTCGGAGCCAGTCATGTGCCAGAAAAAACTTTGATACAGAAGGTTGTATCAAAATTTGATACAGCTTTATGTATGACAGGTGGGCCCTCCAATTTTCTTGGTAACCGTATAAGCAAATATATATATGAGACCCACCTATCATACAGAATACTGTATCAAATTTTGATACAACATTATGTATCAAAGTTTAGCTCGTCATGCGCCTACCTAACAATATCTTATACATTCTTTTATATTTTAATGACATTACAGGACAATATTAGAGGATCTGATTCATATGAATGTGTGTATCCAGTTACATGGGGCTTTCCGGAAGTGTTGCAGTCTAAGCCTTTTTTTTTTTTTTTTTTTTAAAGAAAGGAAGCACTCTTTATTACTAACTCATAGCAGTTTCAACTGCATTAATACAATCTCCCTCCAACAAAGGTGTAATAAACTCCGGAGGGCTGAAAAAAATAGAATTGTCAAGAGAATTGACTGCAAATGAAGCCAAAGAATGAGCTACTTTGTTACAATGTCTTCTAACAAAGATGAAAGAGACTTGTTTGGGTAGGGAAGCAATAACACTTCCTTTATCTGTACTGAAAATATTAGGGGTGCAACTCGGGCGGGCAAAACCCGAACCCGATCGGGTAAACCCGTTAATGGGTTGGGTTAGGGTTGAAGATATTCGGGTTCGGACTTGGGCTCGGGTTAAAATATTTGAACCCGATCAAAAATCAAGTTGGACTTGGGTTCATGTGTTGGGTAACCCGAAGAACCCGAAACCCGACATACATATAATTTATATATATATATATTGTTTCATACTACTTAAATAAAAAGTTTAAACTATAATTTTTTTCACCTGAACTCTTCAATTCCTTATCCTAAATCTCATTTCAGTTTTATTTTGTAATGGTTGAGACTTGATTGCTATTTAATTATGCATTTAATATTACTCTTGTTTAATATTATTTCAAATATCATATTAGAGTCCGATAAACCCGATGGACCCGATCCAACCTGAGCCCAACCCGATCCTCCGGGTTTGGTCTCGGACTTCATATGTTGAACCCGAAGTCGGGTCGGGCTTGGACTTGGGCTAGGCTTATGATCTATCGGATTGGGCTCGGGTTGACCTCAAACCCGACCCAACCCGTCCGAGTTGCACCCCTAGAAAATATTACCAAAATATTGTCTTTGTTTCAAGTTTTCATGGTTGAAATAGTACGATCCCTTTGTCGCTTCAGGAAACACAATTTGGAAATTACAATGCAAAAGGAAAAAGTGGGCAACTTCCAAGAGAAAAGGACTTTGGTTATATAGGAGGGAGGGAGGGAGGGAAAACTAAGGACTGTTTGATTTGCGGAAAAGTAAAGAGAGAAAAAAAAGTATTTACTTGTTTTTTTAATAGTTGAACCCTATTTTAATTAATCATATTTAAGGTGCACCACATCCAATTATACTAATGTAAGGCATCCCCCCACATTTGACGATATAACGATGGTCAACTCCTTTGACCGATAATTTATGACAATAATACCCTTCTTCTTCTTCTTCTTCCCGAGTGCCTCCCGCTGTCCTCTACTTCTGCCGCACGCGTTTCCGCTGACCCTACTCTGCTACGCGCCAGCGAACCGCTGCTGCTGTTGCCGTGATCCGCTGCTGCCGCCACGAGATGCTGCTGCCACCGCGAGCTGCCACTACTGCTGCCGGTGCTGCCCTGGGCGGCCGGAGTAGCCGCGCGCCCTCACCCCCCCCCCCCCCCCCCCCCCCCCCCCCCCCCCCCCCTCCCCCCACGCCGTGGCAACCACAACCAGCAGCAACAGTAGGCGCGATGAGGGGGCAGAGGGACTGCAGGCGAGTAGGGGGAGGGGGACTGCCAGCAGCAGCAGGAGGCGCTGCGGCGACGGGGGAGGGGGTGGCTTGGGGGAGGGCGCCCGCCGGCGAGGAGGAGGGGGCACGGCGGTGGGGAGGCGGCCTGCCATCGAGGGGAGGACGGAGGATTGGGTGCGGAGCAGAGAAAATGAAAGAAAACAAGAATATTTTAGTCCAAAAATATTGGTCAAATGGGTTAACCGTCAATGAAGGACGGTTTCCATCAAAAGTAGAGGGTGCCTTACATTAGTGTAATTGGATGTGGTGTACTTTAAATATAGGTAAATAAATTGGAGTGCAACTCAAATTTTCTCAAAATTTTTTATTTTTTTAGTAATTGAAAGATTAAAAAATTGAACGGAAAACTAAATCCGAAAAAATATATTCCTTGGATGGGTGTGAGAAACCTTTTTTTTTTTTTTCTTTATTTCCATTTTCTTTCAGAATTATTTTCGTTTCATGTCTTTGAGCTACTTTTGACATCCAAAGACATAAAGCCTGATTTCGCAAACCAATCGAAGCCTAAGGTATCCGTTATAAAGACTGGACCACCTGGTTTTATTTGGTAAACTAATACAATTTAAAGGTAATTATTTAGATATTTGTAAAATGTGATGAGGTGATTAACTAATTTATCTATCCTGACTTGCAAAATGTATCCATAATAAAAAAAATAAAGTTTTTTTTTTCCTAATTAATTTGTATGTTCAATTTATGTATATGCTCATTCCCGTATCACTACCAAATTTTTATGGTGTTGGCAACTTCTATTCAATTTCACTTGCCAAGTTTTTTTTTTCTTCTTTTTCAGCTTACTACATTTTTTTTTCCTTCTATCGATTCATTCCAAAAATTTCTTCTCTTCTACTAAATTTATTTCAATCAAAATACATGTTTTATTTTCTCTAGATTCATTCCAAAATTTCACCTCCTTCACTAAATTTGTTCCAATCAAAATACATGTATGCGCATCTTCAATCAATTGACACGATAGTTATGAAAAAATATACTATATTACTTCTCCCTCCTAATTTTTTCACATTGGCTCGTCTCTCCTAATTTTCTTCAAATTATAATCTTATTTTGCATTTAAGTGATTGTATAATCAACTAGTTAACAATTATTAGCTAAAATGGTAAGTCTTGAGGGTGTAAGGATTTGGAATATCGACTCAATTTAGAGGTTGAATCTTGTAGATACGATATGTCCTTAAATATTAAAGGGGGCAAATCGAGATATTAGATAGCGACTAATTAAGAATCAGACCTGGAGAAACATTCTATGTATCCGACTAAGTATTATAGTGTTGACAATTAAGCCCTAGAGGAGCGTGCAAATTAAAAAAAAAAATTGTTTTAGGTCACGTTGTAAATGTAGATTTACTATTTCAAAAAAAACTTGTAAATGTGTTTTAATGAAAGATGATATTTCTGTTTATCAAACTAAAGGTAACATAAAGGGTGGGTACGGGTTGGACCGGGGCAAAATTTGATTGATTCGGATCGGACCCGTTAGTTTGCGGGACGTGGTCAAAAAATATTACAACAGGACCGGACACGACCCGTTCGAAACCTGTCTGAAGGGTCCAAACGGGTCCAAAAAATTATAATTTGTTTTCCAAAAAGTATAATAGTAAACAGTTACATATGATCCATTATCTATAAGAACAAAATATGTCTAATGTTTTCCCAAATTTTTAGAATTTTTTTACTAAACAATAACATGTTCTATTATCTATAAACTATAACGACAACAAAAAAATTCAAAATTTGAATATATATATATATATATATATATATATATATATATATATATATATATATATATATATATATATATATATATAACACATCTAATTTAACATCTAAAAAAATGCGCAATATCAACCGCACATCATTTGAAATGAATGGTTCAGACTTGATAAAGTAATTGTAGTAATTAGCATGCATGCCAAATTGAATATCCCATTAATTAATACAACCTACTATTAATTAGCATGCATGTCAAATTTGACTTCCATGCATGTAAATTTGGTATGCATTTAAATATGAGCCATTCATATACTATATCACTGTGCTTTTTTTTTTCAGTCGAACTTCGATCATCGTTCATCATCATCATCATCATCATCATCATCGTGGAGAGATTTGAAGTTTTCTGGCGATTAGGTCAATTGTGGGGAGAACATCTTCTTCTTCTTCTCCATAAAAGTTAGCATCGTTTTGAAAGAAGAACGGAAAACCCTTGAATCTTTATTCCTAACAATTATTTTCTACAAAATAAAAAAAAAATTAGGTTTTTGTCAACTGTTATCCGTCATTTAACACGGAGAATGACAGTTCTCCTGCATTTTAACACAAAAATTGTCATTCTCCGTGATTTTAACACGGAGAATGACTATTCTCCTGCATTTTAACACTAAAAATGGCAATTTTCCGTGATTTTAACACGGAGAATGACAATTCTCCGTAATTTTAACACGGAGAATGACCATTCTTCTACATTTTAACATGAAGAATGACAATTATCCGTCAATTTAACATAGAGAATGGCCATTCTCTGTGATATTAACACGTAGAATTGCCATTCTCCGTGATATTACCACGGAGAATGGTCATTCTCCGTAATTTTAACACGGAGAATGACAATTTTCTATAATTTTAACACGAAGAATGACCGTTCTCCGTGATTTTAACACGGAAAATGGTCATTCTCCGTGATTTTAACAACGGAGAATGGTAATTCTTCGTGATTTTAACACGGAGAATGGCCATTCTCTGTCATTTTAACACGGAGAATGGCCATTCTCCGTCATTTTAACACGGAGAAATATCATTCTCCGTGATATTAACACGGAGAATTGCCATTCTCCGTGATATTACCACAGAGAATGGCTATTCTCCTGCATTTTAACACGGTAAATGACCAGTTAAAACTTTGGAGGGCCATAACTTTTGATTGGGAGGTCGAAACGAGGTCCGATTTGTCGCAAAAGGAGCGTATTTTCGAGGAGCCTGAGATAAATTGTTTCATCGTTTGTCGGCCTTCCGAATTTTTATAATCGAAAAAAATGATGTTTGAACCTCCATTTTAACACGAAAAATGGTCATTCTACGGTTTGTCGCAAAATGGCCATTCTCCTGCATTCTAACACTGAAAATGGCCAGTTGATGCTGCTGCTGATGATGAAGTGGAAACTGATGATGAAGACATGGTGTGAAGATTGTGAATGGAGCGTCACTGACGAGTTTTTGAAGTAATGTTTGAATATTTTGGAGGAGAAAACCTACATCTGAAAGTGAGCAGCGTATGGAAGAAGTGGAAGAATTGAAACAATTTTTTTGAAGGGTAGGTTTCGTGGGTGTTTTCTATAAATTATGAGGGCAAAAAGGTCATTCCGAACCCTTTTATATATTTTTCGTTAATTCTGGACACGCGATAAAATGTTATTTTACGATAGAATTTTTATAAAACTTCTACGATTTTTGAATATTTTATAAATTTTAAAACTAAAAAACTCTTAGGATGTTAAGTTAAAAACTGGAATAATTAAAGGTCCCAAGTTGAAATTTTGTCAAAAGAAATATAGAGAACCGGAACCTATTCAGACAGCTAGGAATGGAATAAAGTAGAGACAACGGCCCAAGAAAAACGAGGGGGAGAGGAAAACCTATTGAAGCATCTCTGCAATCTTACGAATAATGCTGACAGAATGGGCCATGGACCACAAACTGGGCCCGACGGACACGTTTTTCTGTTTCTTATTCCTTGTACTACTCTCGAGTATGCTTCAGCGACACGTGTGCAGGAATGGGACTGCAGACTCTACCACCATCAATATCTATCATAGGTTTATAACTCTCTTTGCTGTGATATTTTGTTAGAGAAATGAAGTATGGAAGAATAAAAATAAAAGGGTTATTTAGTTTTAGGTTCTCATTCATATATATATATATATATATATATATATATATATATATATATATATATATATATATATTAAGAATTTGGTCTCGAAATTGACCGATGTTATAATTTGGACATCGAAATTACTATTCATTAGTCTATGTGAACAATGATTCGAGACCTAAACTATAAATCGATCAATTTCGAGATCCAAACTCTAATATCCATGTACATATGAGATCGTAAAACTAAATATTTCAAAATAAAGTCCTTATGGTTGGCAGAGAGGCATAAAAAGTTCTGTCTAGATGCAGAAGATCAATTAATCTAACCACGAACGGATAACTAAGTATTCTTTGACGCTGAGGGTGCGTAGAATTTAATTTTTTTTTTTTATTAAGCTATCTCCAATCTATTTCTCAAAATATCAATTTGGAAATTTTGTCCTCTAATCAAACCGAGAAGAGGAGAGCCATCAATTCGAGGAGCCAATATTCGTACAATGTCGTACCATTTTTAATTTTATTTTCCATAATATATATATATATATATATATATATATATATATATATATATATATATATATATATATATATAATTGAGATTTTTTAAGAGTCCGATTTTGAATATATTTATGCTTAGTATTTTTTTGTAATTAGATATTGAACAATAAGAAAGTTATTATTAGCACGTAAGACAAATATTAATTAGATTATAATCGATAAACAGGCTTGAAAATGCTTCCAAATAGTTGTTTAAGTGGTACGTATGTACGTATATAATTGTGTAATAAAGGAAAAGAAAATTGTTGGTATTATCTAAGTAAACATATATTCACAGTCTTAAAAATATTTTCTACTATATAATTATATACATCTTATAAACTATATATATATCCATAATAAATTATATTTTTCAACTCTTTCTTTTATTCACTTATATCCATAACAAATTTTAATTAAATATATATATATATATATATATATATATATATATATATATATATATATATATATATATATATATATATATATAGGTCGTTCTACAATACATCCGCTGGAAATGGATGTATCGATACATCCAAAATTAGAACCGTTGGATGTTGATCCAATGGTTCGGATTGAATAATAGTGTAGAAACATCATTTAATGCTGATTTGGACTTTTGACCTGTTGGTAACATGCTTTAGCAGGTCATTCTTCACTTTAATTTTTTCAATGAACACCCTAAATTAACTCATATTTACTCTCTCTTTCGTCCATCCAATTTAATATTTCGTAATTTTTTTTTTGGTTACAGGCTGTCGTGGTGGTGGTGTTGGTGGTTGTGGTGGAAAGAGAAACGGAGATGAAGAAGGAAATAAGAATCGGTCCAGATCGCGTCGAACGTCGTCGAGCCCTCCTAGAACAACGAGAAGTACCAGCTGCGCCAAGAAGAATCGATCCGGTTCGCGTCGGACGTCGTCGAAACCTCATCGAACAAGAAGAAGTACCAGCGGCGTCGCTCTAATTTTACTGTCCATGCCATTGTCAGAAATCTTATTTTTTATCTGATAATTTAATATTTTGTTAATAAAGCTACATGTCATGGTGGTGGTGGTGAACTGAGGAAACCTGCTTCTGAGGTCGGGCAGATCATCTGCTCACATATTTAAAAAAAAAATATGTATTGATCGGACGAAATATTTTTTACTTTTCTAATGATAATATTTTCGAAGAGAATATTTTTTTCGGACGGTGAATGGCCATTCTCTTTGCTTTTAACACGGAGAATGGCCATTCTCTTTGCTTTTAACACGACGAATGGACGGAGAATGGCCATTCTCTTTGCTTTTAACACAGCGAATGGACGGAGAATGGTCGTTCTCTTTGCTTTTAACACGGAGAATGGCCATTCTCAAGGAGAATGGCCATTCTCCTTTTCTTTAACATGGAGAATGACCATTCTCCGTTCTTTGAAAACGGAGAACGGACACTCTCTGTGCTTTTAACAAAGTATGGTACATTTAGGACTGAAAATGTTCAAGTATCTCATATTTTTTTCACCAAATTTTTACAGTATTTTTAATATCATTTACCATAGTACATTCATTTAATATTAAATCATTTTCAAGAAAATCTGAATATCATTTTATCAGGCTTCCACTGTATGGCTGAACAAAATTTCTTGCGAATGTTTGAATATAATTAACCTACTATCAAAGAGAATTTTTCTTACATTACATTATGTATTACACTGGCATCGACTTCATACTGATGGCATCGATGTACTGATGGCAATAACAAAGGATGAACATGTAGGATTACAATTATATTTCAGCAATAACAAGGGATGAACAGGCCGGATTACAATTTTGCTTCAGCAATAACAAGGGATGAACAGGCACTGGCATCGAATTCATACTGATGACATCGATGTAATAATTTTTTTACAGAAAGCAAAACACATTACAATCAAATAAAGTTTTAGTGATCCCAGGAATGCATCCGTAATGAGGCCACCTGTAAACCCTAGAAATGCACTCAGGACTCATAAAATCTGTGATGGGCATCTGCAAATCAAAGGAATACACCAAAATATCAATATCATCTATGAAGGCCAACTGCCAACCAAATAAACACTTCAACCAAAAAATCATAATCAAATTAAGTATACTTCATTCCAAGTCCAATAAACTGCATAATTCACGTTACAGTAATCTGCCCAATCCACGTTAGTAATTCAACATAGAACCTGCATAATTCACAATACAATAATCCAAATAAATATCAGACCTACTCTAAATTCAAGACCATATTACATTTTCAAAACAAATTACGAACTATGCACTTAGTACAAGCGAAAAGTTTAGTCTTACAATATTTCAAACACAAAATTTAGTTTGACCGCCATGACCAACAAATATTCAGAACCATATTACAAGTCAAATATTACTTCCAAATTGAAATAAGAGACATTCAAAACTCAAAAGATGAATCTTCATAGCCATCTCCATCTTCTTCTTCTTGTTTTTTTTCCTACTTCTTCTTCTTTCTCAAAATATCCTTCACCTACACCTTGAGGGACAGATTAAGAAAAATTATAGTCAGTATGGACTCACTGTATATGTAGAAATGACATCCAGAAACATAAATATAAGTATCAAAGTGATGGCTAGCATTAAAGTGTCAATGTGCACAGTGTGTATTTTTACATAAGAGTTTGGGCTAGCCCCATTTACCTTCTTCACGAGGGAAGAAAAATCTTATTCTTGGTCAGCAAATTCAACCTCTATCTGGTTAATCTTATCCAGAATCAATTTCTGGTTGTCGGATATAGTCTTCATCTCTTTGAAGACATTCTCAAAGTTTGCAGCAACAAAATTGTATAGATCATCAACCCTGTCCTTAGTGTTTTTGATTCCATAAGTTGATGGTTTTCCAGATGTTGATGGTTTGCTTGTAGCTGCTGTCCGTTTTCCAAACATTCGAGTGAAGGTTAGTTTTCTCATGGGGCCTTTGTTTTTAATATAAACATCTCCTGCTAAGCTTGGGACAGAATGTTTATTAGCCATCGAGCATACAAATCCTCCGAAAGGGAGAGCTGTCCTTGCAGTTGGTTTTCCTACGAGATGCATCATTCTACTGAACATGTAGGAACCTATATCCATCCTTTTTTTCTTCCCCATATAATAAAAAAATTTTACTCTCTCGGGATGGATGGAAAACTCATGTCCAATAGGGTTGAGTGTTTGAGATACGTAGGCATGCAACAATTTATACAAAGTTTTTAATTGATCTTTGTATACATTTTGAGGGGTCTTGGCACCCATTGAAATACCTGTAATCTCATGAATTGCATCCGTCATGGAAACATTATCAATATCTTTCATATCAAACTCAGGAACTGGACCAAATCCATAAAATTCGTTGATGACAGCAGCATTTACCCTAATCAGTTTTCCTCTCAGAAACACCAGTGGTTGATCCTCTTCTTTTTCTTTAATTTCAGCCGTAAGATTTGAGTAAAATTCTCTTACTATTGTTTGGGAGATTTTTTCAAGACATGATTTGTTCAGTTTCTCCAATTGATAGAATTTCAATATATCCAGGAAAGCTTCATCTTCGACATCATCCATCTTAATTGATCTTTCAGGCATAACAGCCTTTTTCTTGAAATATTTAATGTAAATCGTCTTAGTTTTAGAGTCTTTAAATTTTTTTACCTCTTCTCCAGCCTGGGACTTATTTGATGATTGCTCTTCCTCTTCATTTTCCTCTTTTGATGAGGATTCAAAATTCACAGAGTACGCTGATGACTCTGTATCCGTTGCCACCTTAGCCTTCGCTTGAGTACGCCTTCGATCTTCATAAGTTAAGTCTTCCGATGACTCTGTATCGAAGATAGATTTTCCGGTCTTTGTCGAGCAATGAGTGTTTTTAGCCTTTTTTGCACGTGGCTTGGCTGCCCCTCCGCTTTCATCGTCGCTGCCGCCGCAGCTGCTTCCGCCGCTGCCCTTTCGGCCTCTGCCCTAGCGACCATAATCTTGGTTTTCGCCGCCCTTGCAAGTTCTACCCTTCGGGCCTCTATCGTATCCCTTTGTGGATTCTTCCCCTTCGACGACGGTCGTTGTTTCTTCGGCGGCATTTTGATTAGAAGAGGGTTTGGGAGAAGGAAGAGGGTTTGAGAGAAGAAGAGGAAAAATTCGACCGTCTTATATGACCTTGGGAAGTGAAAAAAATTAGAATAGTTTTGAGTCTTAAATTAAATTTATTACTATTATTACTAGTATAAGACGGTCGAATTTATTACTATTAAATTTAAAAAACTACTTTCCAAAATTAAATTTATTACTATTATTACTAGTATATATCCATGTGAAATCACTACATAAACCTTTGGGATTTTGAGACCCTAATTTTAAAAACTACTTTCCAAAATTAAATTTATTACTATTATTACTAGTATATATCCACGTGTTCCGTATAAATTATTGAAAAATTTGGCAAAAAAAACGTGGTGGAAACATGTTTATTTAAAAAAATTTGATAACATATTTAAGAATGTGAAGTTTAATCTCAATATTTCCATTTTTCGAATATTTGATTAAATTTTTGAAAATAAGAAGACTATGTACTTGAAAAGAGTAAAATTGAAACACTCAAAGTTGTCCTCTATTTTACTTTGTAATCATATTTAAGATGGATTTGACGGCAAGATTGACGCTGGCAGTATAATCAATTCTATGACGTAACAAGTCATTGATGGGGATATCGTCGCTGATATATGGATTTGACGTAACAAGATTTGTTAATTATAAAGAGCAATGCTATAGTTAGCAAATGGGTGTAAGTTGTAAGAAGGTTGTAAAAGTTTGATTGTAGCCGAAACCAAATTGAGTTATCAAAATATTATATTTCATTAAAACCCAGCTTCGTCGCTGGAACATTCTCCGGAGAAGTATACAAGAGGAGAACAAAAAACTGTAAAAAGCGAAAAAAAAAGAAAAAAAAAAGAGGTCTAGCCCTCACTGGCCTCGCGGAGGATCTCCGTAAAGTCCTGCAGGGTGCGCACACCCGCCCTGTGGCACAGGCGGCGAAATGCTTCCCCCTTCTCCAGAGAATCTCGTTCCTCCGGAGTGATCGACAACAGGTCAAAGTTGGGCGCCGGATGAAGAGGTCGAGCGATGACCTCCAGTGACAACCCGCAGGAGGTCAGGAAGTCCGCAGCCGCTGCCAGCCAGTCATGGGCCGGAGTGTCACCCTCACTTTTCCCAGTTAGAGGTAAAATGATAATTTTTCATTTTATAATATTTTTGGGAATTTTATTTCATGAATATTATTATTTAATTATTATAGGAGTCGGGTTCGAATTTCATCGCATTCCGAGCTAATTCGGAACCCCGGTGAATTTCGACTTGAGTCGCAATTAGCCTGTTATTTAACCATGGCCCACCACACTAAACTTTTAGGTTTAGGAGTTTGGACTAGTTCCCCCATGAGTAATTAAGTTTAATTATGATTTTTATTTATTTTTAGCATTTTTCAAAACCTATTTTTGGATTAATTTTGCATTAGGCTTAGGGAGGGGCAAACTTGTAAATACAAGTGCCCCTACTCCTTGGCACCATGGCCGGCCACCTATAGGGCCACCCCCTCCACCTCTTTTACTTTCTCACTAAGTTTCTTCTTCTTCTCCATTACTTTCTTTCCAACTCCTTCTTCTTCCTTTTCAAATCCACTTTTAGGTATGATTTTTAAACCCTTTTAAATTCCTCCTTTTGCATTTATTCCTTCACATAAATGATAGAGGGGATCATTCTCTACAAGTTGACCATAGCCTTTGTAGGTTCCCTTAAAATATAGGTTAAGGATTTATTATGGTTTAATCCTTTTTGAGAGTGGTATATATATATATATATATATATATATATATATATATATATATATATATATATATATATATATATATATATATATATATATATATATATATATATATATATATACATGTGTAAATATGTGTATATATATATATGTATCTATATGTATATTTGTGTGTATGTGTGAGATTTATATATATATATATATATATATATATATATATATATATATATATATATATATATATACATTTGTGCATGTTTGGGTGTTTTTATATAGGTATGTATATATATATTGTATATGTATGTATCAATGCTTAGAGTTGTGCATTAGAACTTATAGTTGTGCATTAGAGCCTTAGAGTTGTGCATGAGAGCCTTGTAGTTGTGCAGGAATGCCTTAGAAGTGTGCAGAATGCTATTCAGGAAAAAAACTGTGCAGTAGAGCCTTAAAGGTGAGCAGAGGAGCCTTAAAGGTGAGCAGAAGTGCCTTAAAGGTGAGCATGAGAGCCTTAAAGGTGTGCAGGTTGTCCCAGTGTGCTAAAATTCGAGAAATTGAGTATTTTGTGTGTTTGTGCTTTATGTGCGTGTGTAAGGGAAATTGGAGAGTGTGTGTTTGTTTATATATAGATAGATACATAGAGAAGATTAGAAGAAGTTTAAGAATTAGAAGAAGTTAGAAGAATAGGAAGAAAAGTGAGAAATATGAAATAGAGGGGATCGAGTTAGAAGGCGAAACGGAGCTCGGAGTAACGGAATGAGTTGAAACTTGGCGTGGGGCAAGAATACGTGAATTAGATTTTGTGGGTAGGCTCCCGAGTGGAAATCGGGGTTGTAGGGCGCCGGTATCGCGCCGTACCATTTCGTATCTTGAAATATTCAAGATATCGGCAATGGGCCGTATCGTGGACTAAATGTCCACTTTACTTAGGTATCTTGGTAGGTAATATATGTATAGGCTAGTACCTTACTACCCTAGGGAGCTCGGGTCAAAATACCAAGCGTAGGTAGGCTAACTTGATAATTGCCTAAGCTAGAATTTTACCCTTTTTAAGGGCAAAATAGGATATTGGCCTACGGCCAAGATATGAGTTTCGAAGTCCAAGATGGACTTGGATATGGGTTGTAGAGGTTGGTAATAGTTAGAAATAGTCGCCTAGACCTAGTCTTGACCCCGGTTGACCACGGTTGACTTTTTAGACCAAAAGTCAACTATGGGTCAACGCTTTACCCAATTTAGTCCCAATTTTCTTTAGACTTATGTAGTTGACCACAAGTCAACTATTAGTCACCATTGACCTAGAGTTGACCAGAGTTGACCAGGGTTGACCAGTTGACCAAAGGTCAACTGTAGGCCAACTCTTGACCCCGTTTGACTTTCTTCGACTTATTTTGACCTGTGATGACTGGTATGACCTATGATTGACTTGGTTTGGCTTAGATTGACTTGATATAACTTGATTTGACCTAGATTGACTTGACAGGACTTAGTGTGACTCAGTGAGACCTAGTTTGACCTAGATTTGCATATCATTCATTGTAAATCATTCCTAAACTTGTTTAAACCTAAATTAACTTGCAGTATCTCATCTTTAGGTCTCTGATTACCGCTCTGAGCATTGATATATCCTATAGCTCAGGACAGCAGGCGAGTACATTCACTGATAGTTTTCATTGTCTTGATATCTACTATATTCGATTCAGTTGTAGTGTCTTACTTGATTCTCGACACGATAGTTCACGGACTAGTATTATCGGATTCCGGTCATGAGATGTCATTCCTGAATTTCTTGGGATACTGGTACTTGCTTGGTCTTGATTCTTGTACTTGCATTGACGCCGATTCCTGAAGAGGACTTGCTCCCCTCTTAGGGAATCCCGCGTTATGACGTGCTATGTCCGGATCCGTATACTATTCGGGGATGGGGGAATTATTAGGGGTTATGTGATCAAAGCCCCATGTCCTTATTTTGCTAGCGCCACCCTCACCTCACGTAGGGTGTAGCAGACACCCCTTGCCGGGTTGTCCAGGTTGGCCGGCATGACCCTTTCTAAAGATTTTCCTGTGATTGTCGGGCCAAGTGGATAACCCTATCCTGACTCCCTAGCCGATCACATATCGCTCTAATAATTCAAATCATATTTTACATTTATTGTCGTATCTTATATCCAGTTCAGCTTTACTTTCTGTACTTCTCACCATGCTATGATTTCATTTACTCACATGCTCTACCTGCCTTTATACTGTACCATGATTTGAGACTAAGTCCTGTTTGAAAGAAGGGTTACAACCCCGGTCCTTGTTTGGTTTAAGGGTTGTAACTCGGCTTTCGAACGGTTCCCAAGTCTTCATATATCTTTGTCTTGTATTTCATTATACTGTCTCTTATAGTATTTGTCAATTCATATGGAACTGATGTTGGTGTTTGTACTTGCCCATTTTTCTGACAGGATACCGTTGACAAATTTTACAGATGATTCAGAGGCTGATTGCCCGACCTATTATGGGGATGGGTTAGATAGAGTAGACTTGGACCGTGGCTTGTTAGTAGAGCCACTAGACTTTGCTCACCCTGAGTAGTGTAGTTTAGTTAGGTTTGCCTGGCCTGCGAGCCAGCTAGTACTTTTCAGACTGTAGTATTATATATTATTCTGTGATGTTACATTTAGTTTTGGACTTGTGTGGATCTCGAACTTATTTCTTGCTTCATCTATCATATTTCTTTTCCATGCTATCTACCTTAGTTTTATATTTGTGATTGAGACTGTATTGCTATGTCACCTCCATTCGGAGTGTATATACTGTACAGGTACATTTATCTGTTTAGTTGTAGTATTCTAGATGACCTAGACAGCGTTCTACCGCCGATGCTGCGGCGTAGGCTGGACGTACCCACTTCTCGTGCCCCTAATCAGGGTGCAGGTCATGACACATTTTTATGGCGGCCCATACAGGTCAGTGTCGCAATTATTGCGATCTCGTAATGGTACTCGACTTAGAGTGCTAATTACGAGCCTGCGACTAGGACATAGGATCTAGAATATGATAGGAGTTACCCAATCACATTTTAGGAAAATTCTGATCTTTTGATTACCATGACAACTCTTCTTGTATTTGAATTCAATTGTTCTCCTTTGATAATATCTTATCTTGTGCCATATTGATCTCTTGGGTTCAATTCGTCTTTAGGATGACAGTGACTCGTTCTCAGGCAGGGTCTAGTGCAGTTCCAGAGAGGTCAGATCCGGGAGGTCTTCCACCTCCGGCTACAGGAGTAGCGGTCGAGAGAGCAGTAGCCTCAGTCCCTGCCCTTCAGGCGGGAGCAGCAGCGACGGTTCCAGGAGGTCTTCCACCTCCAGCAGCGGGACTGTCTATGGTCGTTCCTGATATTCTTCTACCGCCGCCTCCGCTACCGACAGAGTACATCAGGCACCAGCACGTGATGACCAACAGCAGGGTCAGGGCCAGAGGTAGGCCATCCAGTGTGCCTTCTGCAAGAAGATGGGGCACACCCGGGAGGCTTGTAGGATGAAGCTGGGAGTTTATTTATTCTGTGGAGCTCCAGCCACCAGGTGAAGAACTGTAGTGTCCGCGCAGCCAGACAGGCAGGCCAGGACAGGGTACAGCAGGCTAGAGGAGGCCAGCAGGGGCGAGCTTTCGCCATGACAGTTGAGCCCACTCAGGCAGTAGCAGAGCAGAGTGCAGGTTCCAATCTTTCGATCTCATTTCTGCATTTGCTTCCTTATAAACTGTCTTGAACTTCGATTCTATCTGTTCCTTGATCGTTGGATGAAATTTTGTCCTTGTGATGTGATATTCTTCTGAGATAAGTCGTATGGGCTAGGTCGTCTCGATTATGAGATTTTAGAATCCTCTAGGGTCATGCTAGCAGGCAGAGTGAGGACATATAGTCGGACTATGGACGTATTTTTCGGGTGTGGGAATTTAAGGTTTTCGCTGCCAAGCTAGCGGCAATGCAAAAATTTTAAATACCATAATTCTAGAGGTATGTACCTTAGTCAAGGACTCTGTGATTATCGTAGCCTTGCTCACTAGCATGACGGAGATTCTGAGTATCATGATGATTGGACAGACGCATACGATTATCGATTGCATAATTTTTTGTGTTTACTTGTTTTAAAATTTTGAGGATGATTTTTTTTTGGGTGGATAGACTTATAGCACCCAGTTTCTATTTAAGAGTAATTTTAAATTTTATAATTTTAGTCATTTAATTCATGCTTTGATTTTTGAGATTTTAAATCATTTTAAATTTTAAGCCATGATTTGTGATTTTAACGATTTGCTAGTGAAACCTTAGAGACTGTTTGACCTAGAGCCTAACCATGTGATTAGGATGTTTTCAGTATCATTTCTGGCCTAAGGGTATTTTGGTCATTGGACCTCTTTGATTTATTTTGATATTTTGTATTGGTGATTGTTGATTTGGCTTTTGATAGGTGAGATTTTGTGATGGTTTCGTGTCCGTGTCGGACACGTAACAGTTTTTATTTGCAAGTGTTGTCGTGTCTTAAGAGATTTTTATTTTGCTGAAATTTTTGGAGGTATTCGAGAGGGATTGTTTTATGCATGTGTTTTTCTGTGATTGCTTTGTTTTAATTTCGAGGACGAAATTTTTTAAGGTGGATAGACTTGTCACCCTCACTTTTTCCAGTTAGGGGTAAAATGGTAATTTTCTATTTTATAATATTTTTGGGAATTTTATTTCATGAATATTATTATTTAATTATTATAGGAGTCGGGTTCGAATTTCATCGTATTCCGAGCTAATTCGGGACCCCGATGAATTTCGACTTGAGTCGCAATTAGCCTGTTATTTAACCATGGCCCACCACACTAAACTTTTAGGTTTAGGAGTTTGGACTAGTTTCCCCATGAGTAATTAAGTTTAATTATGATTTTATTTATTTTTAGCATTTTTCAAAACCCATTTTTGGATTAATTTTGCATTAGGCTTAGGGAGGGGCAAACTTGTAAATACAAGAGCCCCTACCCCTTGGCACCATGGCCGGCCACCTATAGGGCCACCCCCTCCACCTCTTTTACTTCCTCACTAAGTTTCTTCTTCTTCTCCATTACTTTCTTTCCAACTCCTTCTTCTTCCTTTTCAAATCCACTTTTAGGTATGATTTTTAAACCCTTTTAAATTCCTCCTTTTGCATTTACTCCTTCACATAAATGATAGAGGGGATCATTCTCTACAAGTTGACCATAGCCTTTGTAGGTTCCCTTAAAATATAGGTTAAGGATTTATTATGGTTTAATCCTTTTTGAGAGTGGTATATATATATATATATATATTTTTTTTGAGAGTGGTATATATATATATATATATTTTTTTTTTGAGAGTGGTATATATATATATATATATATATATATATATATATATATATATATATACATGTGTAAATATGTGTATGTATATGTATATATATGTATATTTGTGTGTATGTGTGAGATTTATATATATATATTTAGATATATATATATATATATATATATATATATATATATATATATATATATATATATATATATATATATATATATATATATATATATATATATATACATTTGTGCATGTTTGGGTGTTTTTATATAGGTATGTATATATATATATATATATATATATATTGTATATGTATGTATCAATGCTTAGAGTTGTGCATTAGAACTTATAGTTGTGCATTAGAGCCTTAGAGTTGTGCATGAGAGCCTTGTAGTTGTGCAGGAATGCCTTAGAAGTGTGCAGAATGCTATTCAGGAAAAAAACTGTGCAGTAGAGCCTTAAAGGTGAGCAGAGGAGCCTTAAAGGTGAGCAGAAGTGCCTTAAAGGTGAGCATGAGAGCCTTAAAGGTGTGCAGGTTGTCCCAGTGTGCTAAAATCCGAGAAATTGAGTATTTTGTGTGTTTGTGCTTTATATGCGTGTGTAAGGGAAATTGGAGAGTGTGTGTGTGTTTATATATAGATAGATACATAGAGAAGATTAGAAGAAGTTTAAGAATTAGAAGAAGATAGAAGAATAGGAAGAAAAGTGAGAAATAGGAAATAGAGGGGATCGAGTTAGAAGGCGAAACGGAGCTCGGAGTAACGGAATGAGTTGAAACTTGGCGTGGGACAAGAATACGTGAATTAGATTTTGTGGGTAGGCTCCCGAGTGGAAATCGGGGTTGTAGGGCGCCGGTATCGCGCCGTACCATTTCGTATCTTGAAATATTCAAGATATCGGCAATGGGCCGTATCGTGGACTAAATGTCCACTTTACTTAGGTATCTTGGTAGGTAATATATGTATAGGCTAGTACCTTACTACCCTAGGGAGCTCGGGTCAAAATACCAAGCGTAGGTAGGCTAACTTGATAATTGCCTAAGCTAAAATTTTACCCTTTTTAAGGACAAAATAGGATATTAGCCTACGGCCAAGATATGAGTTTCGAAGTCCAAGATGGACTTGGATATGGGTTGTAGAGGTTGGTAATAGTTAGAAATAGTCGCCTAGACCTAGTCTTGACCCCGGTTGACCACGGTTGACTTTTTAGATCAAAAGTCAACTATGGGTCAACGCTTTACCCAATTTAGTCCCAATTTCCTTTAGACTTATGTAGTTGACCACAAGCCAACTATTAGTCACCATTGACCAAGAGTTGACCAGAGTTGACCAGGGTTGACCAGTTGACCAAAGGTCAACTGTAGGCCAACTCTTGACCCCGTTTGACTTTCTTCGACTTGTTTTGACCTGTGATGACTGGTATGACCTAGGATTGACTTGGTTTGGCTTAGATTGACTTGATATAACTTGATTTGACCTAGATTGACTTGACAGGACTTAGTGTGACTCAGTGAGACCTAGTTTGACCTAGATTTGCATATCATTCATTGTAAATCATTCCTAAACTTGTTTAAACCTAAAGTAACTTGCAGTATCTCATCTTTAGGTCTCTGATTACCGCTCTGAGCATTGATATATCCTACAGCTCAGGACAGCAGGCGAGTACTTTCACTGATAGTTTTCATTGTCTTGATATCTACTATATCCGATTCAGTTGTATTGTCTTACTTGATTCTCGACACGATAGTTCACGGACTAGTATTATCGGATTCCGGTCATGAGATGTCATTCCTAGATTTCTTGGGATACTGGTACTTGCTTGGTCTTGATTCTTGTACTTGTATTGACGCCGATTCCTGAAGAGGACTTGCTCCCCTCTTAGGGAATCCCGCGTCATGACGTGCTATGTCCGAATTCGTATACTATTCGGGAATGGGGGAATTATTAGGAGTTATGTGATCAAAGCCCCATGTCCTTATTTTGCTAGCGCCACCCTCATCTCACGTAGGGTGTAGCAGACACCCCTTACCGGGTTATCCAGGTTGGCCGGCATGACCCTTTCTAGAGATTTTTCTGTGATTGCCGGGCCAAGTGGATAACCCTATCCTGACTCCCTAGCCGATCACATATCGCTCTAATAATTCAAATCACATTTTACATTTATTGTCGTATCTTATATCCAGTTCAGCTTTACTTTCTGTACTTCTCACCATGCTATAATTTTATTTACTCACATGCTCTACCTGCCTTTATACCGTACCATGATTTGAGACTAAGTCCTGTTTGAAAGAAGGGTTACAACCCCGGTTCTTGTTTGGTTTAAGGGTTGTAACTCGGCTTTCGAACGGTTCCCAAGTCTTCATATATTTTTGTCTTATATTTCATTATACTGTCTCTTATAGTATTTGTCAATTCACATGGAACTGCTGTTGGTGTTTGTACTTGCTCATTTTCCTGACAGGATACCGTTGACAAATTTTACAGATGATTCAGAGGCTGATTGCCCGACCTATTATGGGGACGGGTTAGATAGAGTAGACTTGGACCGTGACTTGTTAGTAGAGCCACTAGACTTTGCTCACCCTGAGTAGTGTAGTTTAGTTAGGATTGCCTGGCCTGCGAGCCAGGTAGTACTTTTCAGACTGTAGTATTATATATTATTCTGTGATGTTACGTTTAGTTTTGGACTTGTGTGGATATCGAACTTATTTCTTGCTTAATCTATCATATTTCCTTTCCATGCTATCTACCTTAGTTTTACATTTGTGATTGAGACTGTATTGCTATGTCACCTCCATTCGGAGTGTATATACTGTACAGGTACCTTTATCTGTTTAGTTATAGTATTCTAGATGACCTAGACAGCGTTCTACCGTCGATGCTGCAGCGTAGGCTAGACGTACCCACTTCTCGTGCCCCTAATCCGGGTGCGGGTCGTGACACGGAGGCGGCGCAGAGGGTGCTCCATACGGAGAGGCTCGGCGACGACTGGAAGAAGACTCTGGCAATGGTTCCCAACCAGATGATCTTTTTGGAGCCATGTTAAATGTGCAACCTACTCAGATGAATGGGGACCCCTATGTATATATATACACGTTCCTAACCGACTCTTTTTATTCCTTATTGAAAGTTGGGGATATAATGCTACAGTTACAACCAAATGCTTACAACACTCTTATAACCTTCACCCATTGCTGACATGTGGGCCATGGCCCACATGTCAGCAATGGGTGAAGGTTGTAAGAGTGTTGTAAGCATTTGGTAGTAGACTTAGCATTATTGATGTCTTATTCCAGGCTTAGTTGGTTGTGCTATTTTGCTTTTACATGGAAGGCCTAGGTTCGAGTCTGGTGTTTGGGTTCTGTAGAATTTTTCTATTGTTAACATTTTTTGGGTGCTATTACATGCTTTTAACTTAGTATGGAACAATTTTTGGGACTGTTAATGGCCATTCTTCGTTCCTCTAACACAGAGAATGGTACATTTAGGACGGAGAATTGTACATTTAGGACGACGAATGGTACATTTAGGACAGAGAATGGTACATTTAGGACAGAGAATGGTAAATGTAGGACGGAGAATGATACATGTAGGACGGAGAATGGTCCATATAGGACGGAGAATGGTACATTTAGGACGGAGAATGGTACATTTAGGACGGAGGTAGGACGGAGAATGATACATGTAGGACGGAGAATGGTACATATAAGACGGAGAATGGTACATTTAGGACTGTTCTGTAGGGTTTTGAAGGCTCGTGAAGATGAATTAGTTTGGCTGTTTGGCTGTGTAAATAGATTTTAAAGGGTTGTGAAAAAGAAACCAATGTTTTCGTATTGATCACCATTAATTATGGTGAATGGCACTGATACCACTAATATGAGTAGAATTTGCACCGCCAGAATTCATTTTGAATAAGGTAAAATCTGTGTTGGGAAATGGCGAAATCTCTTAGATATGATTACACTGAGATGTTGTATTAATGGTAAAATCTGTGTTAGGAAATGTCGAAATTTCAGAAGTGAGCCGTCTTAGGCGTCATTATATCACAGTCTATTTTATTTATAAAAAAATTAATTATGTAAAAAATTAGTATTGACAAAAGTAAAATTTTGTCAAAATGGAGAATCGAACTCATAAAAAATATCTTGTATGTAGACTAGTGAAAAATATAAAGAAATGCATACATGCATGCTAATGTTTTCACCATTCACCCCAGGAATGATAGATGATATCTAAATCATTATACATCTCGTATACAGGTTCCCCTGGTACTGGAATTACATTATCAAAGGGTTTTTTAAACGTCTGTATTGAATAACAAATTTTCCAGAGTTCGTCGTCGAAGTGCACGTTGAAGCACCCACGTATGTCGAGCACGCGAAGACCCTTGTAGTTGCATATGATAGATCGCAGCGTGTCTCCATTGAACATGCTGAATCCCATATGTAGGTGCTCGAGACGCGGCATCGAATCAGCCACGGCCTTTTTCTCCGCCTCGTTTTTCGTGTCCAGCACGAACATGTTCCTAAGCATGAAATCTGGAGGGGGCATGTTCCTACTCAGCTTGACCAGACGGTGGCAATACTTTTCGACGGAAGATATTCCAGTCGACGTGATATAGAGGCAGTAGCTAATGTCGAGTTCTTCCAACACAGGGAGAAACTTCAAGTGTCTCACGAAAGTTTTATCACTCACGTCGCACTTTGGAATGCGCAACACCCTTAGAAATTTCCCACTGTATTATAAAAATGGAAAAACATCAATAGAAATTAACAAAAGTATACGTAAAATTTTGTAATAGAAAAGTTAAAGTATTAGAATAAGACCAAATAAAATTTTGCACTGGCCTTAAACATGCAAAAGAGAAGGCTGCTTCGTCGAGTTTGTACGCGGAGAAGGACCCTAGATATCCTCCACTGCGAGCAACGAGCTTCATTACGGTCAAACTAATCTCAGCGGTTTGCTGGGTCCTCCGGCACCACTGTACCAAGTCGACGTTAGACCAATAGTCTAAGGGACCGTTGAGCGCCTTCCACCACGAACGGCAAACTGGGGCCACGTTATATATTACCTCGTCTGCCGGCATCCCCGACAGTACCAGTATCATCAAGAGAATCTCGGTAGGGATGACGGCCCATCCGCTGCAGTTGATCTTGCTCCTCTCCATTGCGACTGTTTTTCTTCTTCTTTTCTTTGTTTCTCTCTAGTCGGATGGGTTCTCTTCTTTAGAAAAAGCTATTTAACCCCTCGTTTAGGGGGGTGTAACCCGCTCGTGGAGGGGTGTGACCGAACAAGGCACGAATCTATTGGAAAATAATGGTAATGCCACTGTATTAATATTAGCAATTAGTCGTTTGGGCTCCCAACATATTTGGGTGATGCCATCTCCCATTATGTGGCATCTGACATTGCAGATGACATAACAGCTGACATGGCAAATTTTAACCCCAAAAATTAATTATCCAATTTTTTTTAATGTTAATGTCAATATTAATATTAATGTTAATGTTAATGCTAATGCTAATGCTAATGTTAATGTTAATATTAATATTAATGTTAATATTAATGTTAATATTAATTAATGTTAATTTAATATTAAATTATTTATTTACTATTAATGTTAATTTTAATATTAATTTTATTGTTAAATTTTGCCATGTCAGCTGTCATGTTAGCAACCTTGTCATATGCCACATAATGGAAGATGATATCACCCAAATTTTTTGGGAGCAAATAGCATTTTCGTAATATTAGTTTTAATTATATTGTAAATTTTAAATTAACAGAAAAGCCAATGTAGATTTAATATTAATGCTACTGTAAAATTTTCCCGATCATACCTCGATACTTACGTTTGTCGACCGAGTTACCGTCTTCATCATTATCAAGTTTTCACCCGAATCATCGTCCTCGCTGGGGCGTGATGCCGTACGAGCCTGGAGTTGCGCTCGTGCAAGACAAGATAACAAATTCACAATAGTGTTTATAGCTCAAATTGATAACATAAGCAGCGAAAGGAAAACGTAGTATACAACAAGAATCTCTTTTATTGATAATGAACTGAAGGTTACAATGGCTCTGAATAGCCCAACTTAACATGCCAATTGGCTACAACGCTCATGATCTCTCTAGCTCACAAAGGAGTACATTGTTCCATACATTATGCCTCTTTATAGCCAACAAGTAGTCTTCGGCTGAACATCTCCATGTCGCAAGTTCGAACGCCAATGCGGTAGCTCCTCTTGAACGCTAAGGACTCCATGCCTCGGCACGTCCAAGCCGAGCCCCGCCTCGAGCCGAACATATCCTGAACTTGTCCACTACCGTGTCCCTATGGCAGATACAGTTAGACATAATCTTAACATAAACATAGTGATCGTGCTCATCTATGTCCTATTTCGCCTAGCCTGCAAGGTTAGAACTTTACATAAGAAATCATATCATTTCACTCAACCAACCAACCGTAAACTTAAACATATGCATAAGGGTGGCAGGCCCTGCGCCTACACCCAGCGCTAATCTCAGCCCACCGGCCCTATCTATATGAAGGTCATGGTATTTCGCACCGTAATGCATCTTTGGCATCCTTATGTGTAAGACTATGATCGCTTCGATACGGGTTGCTAGCCCAATATCCGAAGGATCCCAAACTTACTGATATCATAGCTTATCACAACACTGGACGGTCGCAACCCGTCCTAATGATGTGCACCATAAATACCATACATAATTTTTTCCTTTGAACTACTTGGTTGAATTAAGATGATGTGCACCATAAATACCATACATAAATACCAATACTGGACGGTCGCAACAATATCATAGCTTATTGAGTATATTATATTGACATTGCTTGTCCTCCATTCGGAGTTGACCGTTCTCGACATGTTTTAATATTATAACTGTTGTTAGATAGTAGAACTAGACAGCGTTCTACGTCGTTTCTGCAGTGTAGGCTGGGACGCTGTCACGCACTCATGCCCTTACTCCGGGTGCGGGTCGTGATAGGTTGTGAGAGAAAGGGACAATGTCGCTACCGATTCGGTTGGGACCGATAGGTCGGAATCGGCCGGGTCGATCGAACGGGAATGGTTGAATTAAGATCCATTCCACGTTATGGAATGGCTTCTCTGGAACCAAGTCCCATATTCAGCGGGTTGCTGGTGATCGCGTAGGCGACGTCAGCGCAGCCAACCAGTCGCTCGCTTGAAGCAAGTCTAAGGCGAGTGGCTGACCTCCTTCGCCTCGTCCCTCTTCGACGTCACTGGCATCACAAGCCATCCTGGACGTATAGCTTTGTTAATCGGGGTCCTTTCAACGCAAGTAGCTAGCTCCGATGCAAGTCCCCGCTTAACCTGTGCTGAAACCTTATGCACGACTATACCCTGTTTCCTCCTAGGTCGAAACGGTCCCGTAGCCCCGGGTTGCTGATCGAGGAAACTACCGCCTTGTCGACAAGTTGTCCATAACCGTGCGAAGACATATTTTCTTTTTAGTTATTAAGACATAACCTACATTATCTTTGAAAACTCAATCCCTTTCTCGTGTTTGTGCCCTTGCATTTATCCTTTCATTCGCAACAACATTATCGATTTACCTAGGAAGGGGGTCGAGAAGAGGAGGGTCAGCCACTCACCTTGAGTTTACTTCAGGCGAGAGAATGGATCTTAATTCAACCGTTCCCGTTCGATTGAGTCAATCGATCCCGACCTATCGGTCCCGATCGAATCGATAGCGACAGTGTTCCTTTCTCGCGCACCCCGTGGACGGAGTACGGGGCACGATGTAGGGACGGGGCACTACAGCTATAGACTAAGATGTCGTCTATGAACACTATCACGAACAGATCCAAATAGTGCTTGAAGATACGATTCATGGGGTCCATGAATACGGCTGGCACACTGGTCGCTCCAAATGGCATAACAAGGAAATCCCAATGTCCATACCTCGATCTGAATGATATCTTCTGGATGACTTTCTCTCTGACTCTGATCTGATGGTACCCTCATGACCGCAAGTCAATATTCGAGAATACAGCCGCTCCCTTGAGCTGATCAAATAAGTCATCAATGTACGATAATCAACACATAATCTTGACGTGCCATCCTTCTTCTTCACAAGAAGCATCGGTGCTCCCCAAGGCAATCCACTAGCACGAATGAATCCTTTGGTTCTGAGTTCTTCAATCATCTTGTACAAGATTTTCAACTTTGAAGGTGCCATCCTGTAGACTCTCTCCGATCCTGGTGCCGTCCCTGGAATCAAGTCGATGGTGAAAACTCCGCCTCACTGGAAAATAAAAACTCTGCCTCACCGGGAATACCAAAAATAATCCTGCCAATATGGCAGTCTATTCTTGTGTATTGCTCCTTCAACCAATCCATTCCTAGGCCAAGGGACCGATTCGGCCCGCATCAAAAGGGTCGTCGTCTAACCCAGCTATAGTCCGTGATGGCTTGACATTGCCAGTGGCCTTCACACCCTTTCACTGCTTAACAAATGCACGTGACACGGGACGGTGCTTGCTATACTTCGATAGCCCAACAAAACTCTTTTCTAATGTGTTCGTGCAACGACTTGACAAGCAAGGGCTACGTCAAGCCTTGCATCGAGGGAACGTGCTGTGTACGCGTTCGACTTGAACAATCAACTTCTTTGGGTGCATAGACTTAAGCAAGAAGCAGTGAAATACGACTTAAACTACGGGACAAGCGAATGTTAATATTAATTATAGTTCCAATTACATTTTAAATAAAAAAGAATACAATTTTAACTTTAACTAGTTTTAAGTAAATGTTAAATCAAAAACTATTTTAAATTTTAGTATTAATATTAGTTTCAATAATATTGTAAATTTTAAATTAACAGGAATGCCACGGTATTAGAAACCTAGCTAGCTAATGTCACGTTGCTCGGGGCTCGGTTAGTGTTCGTCTAAACTCGTACGTGCAAACTAGTTATTAGTAATGATAACCAAAAATTGAATTTTAAGTTTAAAATCTAGTCGAGCTCGATCCTTCCTCTTTATCCCATCTCCCACACTCTCTCTTTCTCTCTCTCTCTCTCTCTCTCTCGGGTTCTCTCTCACAGGTTGTGTTCCTTACACAACAGATCCCGTAGCATTAAATGCTCTGCATACGTTATCCTATACAATTTAATAATAAACACTGATACCATATCATTAGAAGAGCAAAAGTTGTCTTGGAAGTCGTAAAAAATTACTTTGTATTGTCTTCTCAATACTTTTTTGCATTGGAGATGACTTTTTAAACTTATTGTCAGTTTTGAATATAGCCGCCTATGCAAGTTATTGTCTTCTGCCTCATGCCACATAGGATACACAACACATAACAAGACAATAGGGTTTCGTAGCATTAAATGCTGCTGCATGCGTTATCCTACAGAAGAGGGCCACGTGGAGATTGTTGTTGCATGCTTCCTCATGCGTTATTAGCTACACAATTTAATAATACATGTACCCAAAAGACGAGAAAGTTGTGTTGTTGGAAGTTGTTTCCTTAAAATTATGCTTGCTCCTAGAATCACTCAAGATTTTTCATGAGCCATCAAAAGAGGGCCACGTGGCGGAGTTACAAGGAAGACGAAAATGTTGTGTTGTTGCCTTGCTGGAAGTTGTTTCTTCCTGAATAATACTTTTTGTACCTCCAAATTGCACTTTCAAACTGTCCATCCTTACGTGGCAGCTGACGTGATATGTTGATCTGGCAGCTGACGTGGCAATTTTTTTTATAAATAAAACTAAAAATAAAAATTAACATTAAAGTTAATATTAACATTAACATTAATATTAATATTATCGTTAACATTAACAATAATATTAATATTAACATTAACCTTAACATTAATATTAACATCAAATTAACATTGATATTAACGTTAAATTATTATGGAGAAAATTGGATAGTTAACTTTTTGGATTAAAATTTGTCATGTCATCAGTCATGTCAGATGACACACACTATTATTTAACATGCCACATCAGATGGGAGGGCTATATATTAGAGGGTCAATTTGGAGGTACGAATATAGCATTACTCTTTCTTCTTGTATTGTTTCTTGTCCTTCGTTTCTTCTGCTGGTTTCTAACACACTCTATTTTCATCAATGTCGACGTCACATGGAGAAAGTGATCGTCGTGTGGAAGATTTAGTCGATGAAGAAAGCTTCCTTTCAAGAGGACTGTCAGATGATTTGGATGATGAGTAAAGTTTGGAAGATGTTAACTTAGGAGACAGTAGAGAACAAGATGAAGACATCAACGCAAACAACGAAATATTATTTCGCATCACCCTTTCTAATGGATTTAAGAAATGCATTATATTTTTACATCTATTTCTTATGTTTATTTTGTTTTATTCTGTTCTTAGGGACGACGGTGAATCTCCATTGGATTTCGATGCAGTGACGATGAAAAAAATATTGCAGTCTGCCAACATTAACAAAGATCCAAAACGTCTCTTAGAAGAAGATATTGTTGGCCTACAGTTCAACTCTATTGAAGAAGCAGAGACATTCTACCGGATATATTCAAAAGCATATGGTTTCAGTATTAGAAAGAACGAGGTAAAAAAAGCAAATCTGGGATGGTGATGATCCGTAGTTGGTGTTGTTCGAATGCGGGATTCAGACACAAAAAATACAAGGAAGCTCCAAACAGGGTTCGTGAGCCAAGAAGTGAAAGCAGAAGTGGTTGTAAAGCAATTTTTCGTATTGGGTACACCCATAAAACAAAGATGTGGTCCGTCAAAAAATTTCATGTACATCACAACCATAACCTGGCGAATAATTATGAAACAATTCTTTTGAGATCCCATCGTACGATATCACCCGCAGAGTTGGAAGAAATTAAGCTTATGAAGCAATCAGGGATGGGGACTGGACAGACATGGAATTTAATTGTCCAGAAGAAAGGTGGCTGGGATAAGGTTGGATGGACGAGAAAGGATTTATACAACGCTCTAGCTCAAGATAGTAGAGCACTAGACGATGTTCATGCTACGCCAACACTTACATTTCTTCAATCTAAGGAGGTCAGTGACCCAGATTTCTTCTACGCGTACAAGGTAGACGAAGATTCCAGATTGACCCATCTCTTTTGGGCTGACGGTGCATGTCGATTCGATTACGAATTATTTGGAGATTCACTAGCATTCGATTCTACATATAAAACAAATAGAAGTCAAATGCCGTTGGTGGTTCTAGTGGGTACAAACAATCATGCGATGACTTGTGTGTTTGGGTTTGCAATGATCCATAATGAGACTGCAGAGACTTATTCTTGGGTTCTAGAAAAATTCCTAGAGTGTATGAATGGCAAATTACCAGTGACAGTTCTCACGGATGGTTGCAGATCCATGAATAAAGCAATTGAGAATTTAATGCCCAGCGTAGTTCATCGAACATGCTCATGGCATATCCTAAACAATGCTGCCAAACATGTACACCGAGAGGGTTTTCACAATAAACTGAGTCTTCTGATTAAAAGGTACATCGCACACTTGCTACTTTACTTTGAAGTATGTTGTTGTTACAATATCACAACTTTAGTTACTGTCCATGTTTTCTAAACAGGTACTATTCAGTCGAAGAATTTGAAAACCGTTGGCAGCAGATGCTAACAGATTATAATGTAGAGAACAATGAGTGGACCACTGCATTGTACAGAACGAGGGAACGATGGACGGACACATTCTTACGTGGAAATTATTTTGGCGGTTCTACTGCAACAAATAGATGTGAATCTATGAACGCATTTCTGAAAATGTTTTTGAATGAGAAGCTGCCACTATGGAAGGCCCTTCAAAATTGTGACTACGATTTGGCGGCCTTACGTTACGGCCAGATGGGTAAGCATGTCAATGATAAACTCTCAACACCAGTTGTGAATCAAACTAGCATGGCCGTAATAGAAGGTAAATTTGCCGTAATTTACACTAAAATGGTGTTTATAGATGTAAGGAAGGAAATCACACGTTCTGATGCATATACTGTTCTTCATCATCACATCATAAGAGAGGCAGAAGTTTGCACTGTCCAAAAGTATATGTCGCCAAACAGTGTCAACCGGAAGGTTACATTTGATCCGGCCAGCAACATCATAAATTGTGAATGCTTGTGGATGGAGACCAAGGAGATTCCTTGTAGGCATATTTTTTCAGCAATGAAGAGATTGCAAATTGGAGATATTCCAAAGAACTTGATAAAATCTCGTTGGCTCAAGGATTGCAAAGAGAGTTATCTCTCCGGACCTGGTTCAGAAAGAAGATTCATCCACCCAGACAGTATTAAGAGCAGAAGGTATGGTGGTATTAATGAACAAGTTAATCTGTTTACATACTATTGTAAAAAATCAAGCAAAATTCAAGAGAGGGGAACGGAGTTGATGTCGTCTGTTCTGATGGAGTTGAAAGAAATGGTGACCGATATTGGTGAAGAAGAACAAATGGTAGCTGATGCAGTTCATGGAGTGCATGAAGCTTTAAAAGAGCCAAATCCGGTAGCAACAAAAGGAAGGCCTTCTCAAGGGAAATCAAGCCAGCCTACAGAAAGTCAGCCTATCCGAAAGCCTAAAGTATGTAGAGTTTGTAAAAAATTGGGTCACAATTTTCGTAATTGTGAAGTACGAAAGCGAAATAGTGACAAAGAGCAAATGAAATAAAATGAAACGTCGTTGACTTAAGACAATGTCTTTCTTATGTGGTAAGATGTCATTCACACGAGACAATTAGATAAAAAAATATGTTCTCCAATACAAAAGTTTGAAAAGACAATTAGATAAAAATGGAGAATATCAAATTCCAAGTTCAAAACGGAGTATATCAAAAATGGAGAAAATATGTTCGCCGTGCAGTTCAAAACGGAGAATATCATTCTCCGTTTCAAATGACACGGACAATATCATTCTCCGTTTCAAATTAAAACGGAGAATGAACATTCTAATGTGTTTTTAACATTGGGAATCTTATTCTCCGTTTCAAATTAAACGGAGAATACCGTTCTCCGTTCCAAATTAAACGACGAATAGAATCCTCAATCGTTTTAATACTGGGAACGGCATTCTCCGTGCAGTTCAAAACGGAGAATATAATTCTCCGTTTCAAATTAAAACGGAGAATGAACATTCTAATATATTTTTAACACTGGAAATGCTATTCTCCGTGTAATTCAAAACGGAGAATTCTATTCTCCGTTTAATAAAACATGGAGAATGCTATTGTGGTGTCGTGGTTACAATGCTAGACTTGTATTTAAGAGGTCATTGGTTCAAATCTTGACTATAACAAAATTTTGTTTTATTTATACTTTTTTTGTAAGTTATGTATGGGGCCCATTTAAAAGAAAAAAAACTTTGATACATGAGAGAAACTTTGATACAGTAGGGGGTATCAAAGTTTTGATACCCCCTATGTATGACATGTCGGCCATCTTAAAATTTATGTGTATATATATATATGTTTACACGTTTTACAAAGCAGGAGGGGCCCACATGTCATACATAGGGGGTATCAAAACTTTGATACAGTAGGGGGTATCAAAGTTTTGATAACCCCTATGTATGACATGTGGGCCCTCTCAAAATTTATGTGTATATATATATGTGTACACATTTTATAAAGCAGGAAGGGCCCACATGTCATACATAGGGGGTATCAAAGTTTTGATACCCCCTACTGTATCAAGAAAAAACTTTGATACAGTAGGGGTATCAAAGTTGGCAGAATTTGAAGGGGCAGATTCATTGGTATTAATGGCATATAAATGGCAGTAGTTGGAAGAGTTTGTTCTAGTCTTACTTAGCTTTACTTGAGAAGGGGCAGATGCATTGGTATTGATGGAAATTAATTGAATTGAATTCGAAGTGGCTGCCACTTGGCGCATGAGTCCGAGTTGTTCCATGCCTATAAATGGCAGTAGTGTAGGGAGAGTTTGTTCTTGTCTCACTTAGCTTTTCTTGTGGAGATGGACTCTACCGATCCCCCGTCTTGGCAAGACGCTTTTCTCTTGGTTGTCGATCTCCTCGTTCGAAGAAGCTTTGGTGGTGAAGTCCTTCAGAAGACTGAGATGTGCCTGGGTTTGGATTTATTGCCAACCCACGCTCTGTCGAAGCGCCTGCACGTTGATTGGCTCGGACTATGCACGGTGTTCCTTTACCGCCAGGAGTTCATTTCTTCAACGTGTTCCATTGGTCCGACGATGCACGGTGGTGAAGTCCTTCAGAAGACTGAGATGTGCATGGGTTTGGATTTATTATCGTTCCACGCTCTGTCGAAGCACCCGTACGTTGATTGGCTCGGACTATGCACGGTGTTCCTTTGCCGCCAGGAGTTCATTTATTCAACGTGTTCCATTGGTCCGACGATGCACGGTGGTGAAGTCCTTCAGAAGACTGAGATGTGCATGGGTTTGGATTTATTATCGTTCCACGGTCTGTCGAAGCGCCCGCACGTTGATTGGCTCGGACTATGCACGGTGTTCCTTTGCCGCCAGGAGTTTATTTCTTCGACGTGTTCCATGATGAAGAAGGATGTCTTTGCACGGTGCTCTGCCTCAAGGAATTCCTTTGCCTCAGTGAGTTCCTTTGCTCGGAGGATGCACGATGAAGTGACTTGCCTCAAGGAGTCATCCAACGGTTCCTATGCTCTGACGATGCACGATGAAGAACATCTACCACGTGGACATGAACTGAAAGACGACGGAGAACAACACTCCTCCTTCACAGTCGAAGCTTTCAATTGAATTCCTTGAGGCAAATCACTTCATCGTGCATCGTCAGAGCAATGGAACTCCCTGAACAAAGGAACTCCGTGCATAGTCAGAGCAATGGAACTCCATGCACAAAGGAACTCCGTGCATAGTCAGAGCGAATCAAAGTGCGAGCGCTTCGACAGAGTGTGGGTTTGGATTTATTGCCAACCCACACTCTGTCGAAGCGCTCGCACTTTGATTCGCTCTAACTATGCACGGAGTTTCTTTGTTCATGGAGTTCTATTGCTCTGACTATGCACGGAGTTCCTTTGTTCAGGGAGTTCCATTGCTCTGACGATGTACGATGAAGTGATTTGCCTCAAGGAATTCCTTTGCCTCAAGGAGTTTCATTGCTCTGCGATGCCCGCACGCAGCTCACATTCAACTTTTTTTTTCTTGATAGTAGGATTTTATGTAGTATTTCAGACTTTTATAATGTAAATGTAACTCAAAAAGTCAAACTCTTCGTGGTTTTCACAATGTAAATGTAACTCAAAATGATTTTATTATAAAAGACAGATCAGAGCAGACATTATAAAAGACAGAAGTTCTCTTGAAATCTAATTCTTAGCCCATACCAACCTCATTATTGTAGTCTTCTTAGCCCATACCAACCTCGTCATATTCTCATCAAGTTCATCTTCATTCTCCTTTTCAAACTAAACAGAGAATAACATTCTCCGTTTCAAAAGACACGGAGAACGTCATTCTCCGTTTAAAAAAACGGAGAATGAACATTTTAATGTGTTTTACCACTGGGAATGTTATTCTACGTTTCAAGACAGACGGAGAATGTTATTATCCGTTCCGAAATAAACGGTGAATAGAATCCTCAAACGATTTAATTTAAATGGGAAAGTTATTCTCCGTTTCAAGATAAACGGAGAATAGAATCCTCAAACTTTTCGTGGTTTTGACAATGTAAATGTAATTCAAAAATAATTTTATTATAAAAACAGAGCTTATAAAAGACATAAGTTCCTTGCCCAATTATATCATAATTACATTGTTGTTTTACAATGCCATTATTTGGTTCGTGTTACATATTTGCTTGAAAGCAACTCCTTAGCCCATGCCAACCTCATCGTTGTCATCTTCTGGTGAGTTTCATTGTCATTTCCTCCTGATATTTCGAAGGGAGTAGTCGTCAACATATTCATATAATACGTCGTGTACAAGAGGCAGTTGGGTGCCCGTTGTTGTGGGCAATTTGGAGAACAATTCAGCACTTTGCTCCCATACTCCATCTTCGTCGGGCATCTCTCCCTCATCTTATCAACTTTTCTCCTGACGATAGGCTCTAAAGTGTTCTTCATTAATTCTGCAACTCTATGTCGTCCTCCAAACCCATGACGAAGTCTACTACATCTGTTTGGAAGTTTTCAAGGGCGCCGGATTTTGCGTTTAGTTCATTGGCACGTTCAACGGTGTTCTGTTTTCCAAAAACAAAACACAATATCATGAGTAATTTTTTTTGTCATTTTTTATCGGTGTACACATGAATATGGAATTTTCTGTTTGGATTCTTACCAATGTGTGGGGCATCATGAATGTAGACCACTTATATGATTGGGGCGCCGGCTTTTGCTTCTGGATCAATGGCACGTCCTTTGAACTAGACGGGGGACACGTTCTTTTAATGCCTTGAATTTCTCTCAACTTTCTTATTATTAGGTTCAGTATGCCAGCCTCCATGTCTTCATAGTTGAGTATGTCTTGCAGGTCTATTGCCGACAGCTCGACTGTGACTCCATTTTTACCCTCTTTCGGCGAAAATGAGTATACAATATCACTGTACATAAATTTAGTTTAGATTAAATTAATAAAGATAGATTCTCATTACATAATTGTGAAAAAATTCTAGAAAAAACAAAAGAAAAAAAGGGTTCTGATACATACTCTGGACACTTCTTTTTGGAAATTACGTTGTCGATGTATTGCTTCTTCAGCTCTTCATCCGCATGTTTCCAAAGTAAGAGTTCATCGCATTTCCTTAGTATGACACGGTTCTTCTTTAATTCAGCCATTTTGGCGTCTCCTCGGAATTTCGAAGCGACATTAATCTTCCGTTTTTTATTAGCCTCTCCAACTGTATTGCTTTTTATTAACCACTTTCCCCCCGATCTTCCTCTACTTTTGGCTTCTTTTGGAGTAGCAAGTTCAGCAGCTGCTTGAATCTCCTCACGTTGAAATGCTACAACCATGGCTTCGAGATCAACAATTTTCCCATCCTTTTCATTGGCTTCAATATTAAACGATTCAACTTTATTTTGAAGCTCCCTTTTCTCCTCAACGAGCCTTTCATTTGTTTCTCTGAGTTGCTCGGTTGTTCGCACTGAAATAAAACAAACAACAATGAAATGTATGATGTGAACCTAACACGAAGAATGTCATTCTCCGTGTAATATAATACGGAGAATAGCATTCTCCGTTTGGAATTACACGGAGAATAACTGTTCTAGTATCGAAATGATAGAGAATAGCAATTATCCGTTTCAAATAACACGGATAATGCCATTCTCCGTGTTATAATACACGGAGAATAGTCATTCTCCTGGAAGATTACAAATCAGAAATTTGAAATAGAAAAATTTTTACCTTGTGCATGTAGCTCTGATTTAAGAACAGAATTCTGCTTTCTCAAATCCTCCAGTTCATGCACAGAGCCCTCCATCACAACGTTGACTGCACGTTGTTGTGCTTCTTGTGCCTCGAGCTTTTTCAGCTTTTCTTTGAGTTTCTCGTTCTCAAGGTTGGCTGCACGTAACTGCGCTCCTTGTGCCTCCATCTCTTTTAACTTTTCTTTGAGTTCTTCATTCTGTGCAAGAATATCAGAATGATGTCTTCTCAAATCCTCCAGTTCATGCACAGAGCCCTCCATCACAACGTTGACTGTACGTTGTTGCGCTTCTTCTGCCTCGAGCTCTTTCAGCTTTTCTTTGAGTATGGCATTCTCAAAGTTGGCTGCACGTAACTGCGCTCCTTGTGCCTCCATCTCTTTTAACTTTTTTTGAGTTCTTCATTCTGCGCAAGAATATCAGAATGATGTCTTCTCAAATCCTCCAATTCCTTTGCTGAGTCGTCCATCACAGCGCCTATTTCATGATGCTGTGGTATCCGTTGTTCATCAAAATTATCCCCACCTGCTTCTTGGTGTTCTTCCTCTCCCTCTTTTTCAACTTCTTCTATAGGTGGCTCATCTTCTTTGTGCCCTTCTTCTTCCCCAACAGGTATAACCAGATCTTCAAATATCATCTTCGATCTCATTTTGTTGTGATATTCGGCCTTGAGGAAGTTTGAGATTTCGTACCCATTCCATGTAAAAAATCTTGGGTAAGCAGGAATTGGGGCGAACTTCCTTTCCACAAATTTACTATGTTCTACAAACCAATAGAGGAAGTATATTGTGCAACCTTCCAATTTGTGGAAAGCCATTGAGTAATCCCCCTGTTCAGTTTTGCTTCTACTCCTCTTTATGCTATCCATTATATATGCCAGGATTAACCTTGGCCAGTATATACTGTTGATGACGTCCACACTGTCTACCAAGGCCAAGAATCTTTACGGCAAATTTGAACCGCCAGACTTTGTGAAGAATACTGTTTGGCACAAGTGGAAGATTATTAGCTTGGCCAAATCATCTGGATTAACAACGTTATCTCCGCCACGAAGCCGTCGTAACAATTCAAAGAACTTGTCTCTCACTTCCTTATTCGTGACTTCTGAGTGTTTGTCCTTGGTATTAGCCAGCAATCTTGTGAAGTGATCTATACACAGGCTCAATGATGCTGGTCGTGAGGGCTGTTGTTGTTTTTTTTTATCAATCTTCTGTAAGAAACATCATCATCGCTTTCTTCATTCAGCGGTAGACCGAATATGACTGCCATATCCTCGATGCTTGGCGCGATTTTAACAGTGGTGCTCAATTCAAAGCACCCGACGCCATCTTCTTCTTCTGTGTAACTTGTAATTAAATTCTCAAGCCCTTCGGAGACCTTGGCCACTTCGGAGACGTGGACTCTGTTTTGGTAGAAAATCTTGACAAAATTCCAGAAACCGGTATTCTTCAAGGAACCAATAACTGGCTCAGGTAAACGGCCAACATCTCGATTGACCTCCTCCATAAGATTTAGCATTGGCTTGAAGGTAGAACGAAAAAGTCTTGAATCCTTATTCCTGACAGATTTTTTTCTACAAATAAAAAAACAAAAAATTAGGTCGGAGAATGGCCATTCTTATGGGTTTTAACACTGGAAACGGCATTCTCCGTTTCAAGTTAGACGGAGAATGCCATTCTCCGTTCCAAATTAAACGGCGAATAGAATTTAACATTCAAATGCGTTTTATGACGGAGAATGTCATTTTCCTTGTAATATATATAGAATTTGTGAACATAAAATCAAAGTTATACCTTCTGTTTGCACTTCTTCTTGCACTTCTTTTTGTTTAGCAACTTTTTCCTTTGTGCAACTTTCTTAGAATAGGGTTTCGGTTGTTCTCCATCTATCGCTTTTGGATTTTCTGTAACTGGTGCATCTTCTCTAATTGGTGATGCTGCCGGTGATGATTCTGTCGCTGATGTCGACATGGTGTGAATATTGCGAATGGGGAGGAAGGTTTGAAGATTTTGGAGGAGAATGACCTAGGTTTGAGTACAAAGTGGAGTATGGAAGAAGAGGAAGCTTCGAAACGGTTTTATTTTTTCTTTTTTTTAATAAAAGGGTTCGGGGGTGTTTTGAATTAATTAGAAGGGCAAAAATGTCATTCGATGGAAGGGCAAAAGACTCCTTTCTGCTTAATTATATTAATATGAAGGGAAAAAATGATTCTGCTTAATCAAAAAGAATCGAAGCCGTTTGGCAAAAATGTTATTACAACTCAACAAAATAAATGAACATAATACATTAGGGGTTTCCATACATTAGATATAAAAGAAGAAGAAAAAAAAATCATTGTCTTCCATATTCAATCATTTCAGATTGGACTTCTTTTTAGCTCTTCATTGTGCTCTGAAGTTGTAATCCATTCAGCAGCTTTGCGTCTTTCCTTTCCCGTATCAAACTGCATATAACAAACATAACATCAAAAATGTTGCTCTAAAAAGTTGAAGTTTTTGACGACATATTTTCAGACTTACATCGAGAGAACGGTAGTCTAGACTACATCGGTCTTTCATGAATGATATTACAAAAATCTCACAATCAACAAAATTGCCTTGGCGGGGAACATAAGAAGGACGTTTTATTGCAAAAGTAGAAAAGCTGAACCTAGCATCTCTCAACTTCAAAATCTCTTCTTGGAGAAAGAGATCCAAATTTGAAAGCTACAATTACCAGAATACAATATGTATTAGTATACCGCGTATCTTGTACCCAATTCATAAAAATTGATGAATATGAGCTTACTATTTCTTTTATGACTGTTTTGCTTTGAATCGGATCATCTTTAGATGCAAGTAAGTCCCAAATTTCAACAGTCCTTTTTTTAACCAGAACTCTTGCAAGAGTATAGTGTTCGCCCAAATGAATGGGTATGTATATCTGAATCAGGATAATTAGGTAAAACAAATTAGTAAATTTTCAGAAAATTAGGATTAATATTTAAACATAAATACATTAATACCTCGTTACAAGTGCTTAAAGATCCCATGTAATCCTGAAAATATTTAAACTTCTTCCATATTTCATGAGACTTTTTGTTGGATGGAGGTAACGTTGCTTTCTACATATACATCAATTAATACATTATGAAGGACAAACAAACGAGAAAATTGTTAATGCATATGCATTGAAAAATAAAATGCTCACTCACCGATATCCTTATTGGTAAAAATCATACATTAGCTTTATTGGAGGTTCTTTTCCGTTTCTTCGCGGTGAGAAGAGCAGAGACAATACCTACAATCTGAATAAATCATTAAAAATGTCAGCGATAGAATTGAAGTAAACATAGATGGCATCTAAGAAGAAATATACTATCTATACATACCCCATTGCTAATTTTTGTTAAAGGAGCTAAGGTCTTCATCTCAAACCGAGACACATAGTTTTTGTTGCAAGATGATATTATTTCTCTAAGAAAAGAAACGAATAAATTAGGAGAAAAAAACTGTTGGAATTAAATCAAAACTCATATTACTTACTCGTCAGGTCTACCATCGGCAAAAATATAGTCGTAATATCTCGAAGAACCACTAGTACAATTGCTATGCTTCGAGGTTGAACCCCTTATTAAATTTTTCGATGGTGTGACCGGATGTAAATTTCCACGCATTCTTTTAGAAGAACTGCTAAAGTCAGTTTCTTCTGTAGGGGACAATACGAGCATTAGGTCCAATGCTTTACTACGAGACTGTAGCTCCACGTCCTCCTCATCGGAAGAAGATACAATGGAAACCACCATCACATTATTAAATACTCCAGATGAAGATGCCTTCTTCAAAGCTGGAGATTCTTCAATCTTCTCCAAACGCCGAGATAAATTCATTTGTTCAAATTGTATTGAACCAAGCAAAGAATTGATCGATGCAACATCAGCTGAAATCTTTGACAGTTGTTGTTCAATCCTGCACAACATACGCGGAATGAAGGTTTCATTTGGAGTTGGCAACCAATCTTCTACGTCTTCTACATTTTCCTCCATACAAGTAGACATCTTGAGAACAAAAAAACTATTGTATTTCAGAAAACTATTCTATGTATTTCAGAATGAATAATAGTACTATGAAACAAGAAAAATATTGTATATATAGCAAGAGAGAAGAACAAAAAGTGAGAAAGATGGAAAGACAAATAAATTTCGAGACTAACAAACAATCTACTAGCCGTTTGATTGAGGAGGGCTCGAGGAAGATTCTACTAGCCGTTTGATTGAGGAGGGCTCGAGGAAGATTCTACTAGCCGTTTAAAAAATACAAAAGGTTATCGTGATCAACTTCAATTAAGGAACTCTATAAGATGTTTAATTCCGCTTGATTGAGGAACTCGACGAAGTCCGCCGCGAACCAGAACTTCTTCTTCTTTTCTTCTTCATCTCCGTTTCTCCTTCCACCACCACCACCATGCCCTGTAGCTTTATAACAAAAATATTAAATTGTTAGTTGAAACAAAAAAACTAATTACGGAAAGATTACTAAATCAAAATCAAACAGAACACATATTCATAGAAAACATGAGATTAAAGATGAAAGTGTCACAGAAGCAACACCACAATTTTACAACAACTAAGCAGACTCTGCTAAGCAATAACTAAAATTAGGGATTGTGTCCTCCTTGGATTTAATTTACACAAAGAAGAGATTTGAGAGAACGAGCTTTTGTCGGCTTCCTAAATGTACCATTCTCCGTCCTAAATGTACCATTCTACGTCCTAAATGTACCATTCTCCGTCCTAAATGTACCATTCTCCGTCCATTCGCCGTATTAAAAGCAAAGAGAATGGCCATTCTCCGTGTTAAAAGCAAAGAGAATGGCCATTCTCCGTCCATTCGTCGTATTCACCGTCCATTCGCCGTATTAAAAGCAAAGAGAATGGCCATTCGCCGTATTCTCCGTTCATTCTCCGTCCTAAATGTACCATTCTCCATCCTAAATGTACCATTCGCCATATTAAAAGTAAAGAGAATGGCCATTCTCCGTCCATTCGCCGTATTAAAAGCAAAGAGAATGGCCATTCTCCGTCCATTCGCCGTATTCACCGTCCATTCGCCGTATTAAAAGCAAAGAGAATGGCCATTCTCCGTATTCTCCGTCCTAAATGTACCATTCTTCGTCCATTCGCCGTATTAAAAGCAAAGAGAATGGCCATTCTCCGTCCATTCGCCGTATTCACCGTCTATTTGCCGTATTAAAAGCAAAGAGAATGGTCATTCGCCGTATTCTCCGTCCATTCTCCGTCCTAAATATACCATTCTCCGTCCATTCACCGTATTAAAAGCAAAGAGAATGGCCATTCGCCGTATTCTCCGTCCATTCTTCGTCCTAAATGTACCATTTTCCGTCCTAAATGTACCATTCTCCGTCCATTCGCCGTATTAAAAGCAAAGAGAATGGCCATTCTCCGTGTTAAAAGCAAAGAGAATGACCATTCTTCGTCCAAAAAAATATTCTCTTCAAAAATATTATCTTTAGAAAAGTTAAAAAATAATCCGCCCGACCTCAGAAGCAGGTTTCCTCAGTTCACCACCACCACCATGACATGTAGCTTTATTAACAAAATATTAAATTGTTAAATGAAAAATAAAATTTCTGACAATGGCATGGGCAGTAAAATTAGAGCGGCGCCGCTGGTACTTCTCCTTGTTCGAGGAGGTCTCGACGACGTCCGACGCGAAGCGGACCGATTCTTCTCAGCGCAGCTGGTACTCCTCGTTGTTCTAGGAGGGCTCGACGACGTTCGACGCGATCTGAACCGATTCTTATTTCCTTCTTCATCTCCGTTTCTCTTTCCACCACCACCAGCACCACCACGACTACCATGGCCTGTAACAAAAAAAAAGGTTCAGATTAAATTGGATGGACTTTTGAGAGAGTAAATATGAGTTAATTTAGGGTATTCATTGAAAAAATTAAAGTGAAGAATGACTGCTAAAGCAAGTTACCAACAGGTCAAAAGTCTAAATCAGCATTAAATGATGTATCCTGCATTATTTAATCTGAATTTAATCTGGACCGTTGGATGAACATCCAACGGTCCATATTTTGGATGTATCGATACATCCCAAAAGGGTGGATGTATTGTAGAATTTTCCTATATATATATATATATATATATATATATATATATATAACAAATCTTTATTTAAATTTAAATATTTAAATTATATTTTGATAATATTATAAAGAAGAAAATTTGTTTTACCTGTAACGTAAGTGCTTTTACTAGCTTTTTTTAAGTAAATACCCTCAAATATTTAATATGTTCAACTTGTTAATTTTATACTTTAATATTATACCACAAAATATTCTGAAACTTTTGAAGAGTTTCAAGTCGACACCTTCCGTTAGTCAACAAAACAAAAATTGTTGCAACAAAAAAAAATATTTTATCAAATTATCCCTGATTACTTATATATAAAGAATTCAACCCTTTCATATAAGTATAACCAATTTCTTTTGAGGTTAGGCCACAACCCATCTCTTTTTATGTTTCTCTCAATTTTTTTTATCAATTTATTTCTAGTTTCGTTCTAATCTATTTATTTTCTACATATTCTCACATATATTCCCAAATCCTATTGTAGGGTCATGGCCACGATATTTGTCGAACCATTGGTGGGCGCAATGTAGAGGAGGAGAAATGGGAAGAGAATAATTGAGAGGGGAGAGAAAAGGAAGATGAGAGGAGAAAGCTCTCATTGGTGAAGATTAGGAGAAATGAAATATGAGAGTAGTAGGAGAAATGAAACATCTTTGACTTTTAAAGCAACAATATGTTATATGTTGTTGTTTGTTTTTGTTTTGAGATGAGCGACATACACACGAAATTTTGTACATGACTGTATTAAATGTCTTTTGGTTCTACTATTCCTAACTCTCACCATTTTAAATGAAAGCAATAATATACTTTCGTGGTTCGATCTACTAATCTTCTGACATCCAGTCAGGATCTTATATCTATATCTCCGATAACTATAAGGGTCATTCAAGCTCGACAGCAACAATTTGTTGTTAAACAAAAATTAACTGATAGTGCACCGCGGCTTATCAGCTGTGGTGCCGTGGACTGAGAGAGAGAACACAAATGAATCACATAATAACGAAGACACTTTATGCTAAAATTGAACGCACTTTTGAACGAAAAATTTCATGCCATGTCACGGTGTTAACTGGGTTGGTCGGCCCCGATTTCTGGTCCGGTCAAATTCGATCTGGGTCGGTCCGAGCCGGGTCAACGACCCGGACCCCCTTCCTCGTGGCTCCGGGTTTGGGTTCCAGTTGCAGACCCGCTAGCCCAGACCGGCCCGACCCGGTTTGACTTCGGACCGGGCCGGTCAAACCCACTTAACCCGGTTGGGCAGGCCCAGTCCGACCGGATTTCTGTTTTTGTTTTTTATTTTTTTGGATTTAACTGTCTGGTCCGAAAAAAATAATATGCCCTAATTTTGAGGGCTATTTTTGACTGTTTTATGGGTATTTTATTCAGTTTACTAAAAATGACTAAAAATATCCTTATAACAACTATATCTTGAGGGTATTAGGGATAATTTTGTACCCAAAACTTTCTATAAATATGCCATAAATCTTTAAAATTAATCACACCAAATTTATTTTTCCTCTCACAATATTTACAAGTAACCTAGAGTCAAGAGACTACTTAATATCATGGATAATGATCAACTACCACAACAACCACAAGATTAGCTACCGCAACACGCACCGCAATAAGAGTTTGAATCAGAATCGAAAATTTGGTATCATTTTAGCGGAGTTTACAGTGAGCGCGATACTCCTCTAAAGTTCTTGTTGAATGTTTGCGTTGTAGGAAACGAATCAAATGGTACCACAATTATGGTATAGGAAAGCTACACAGACATCTAAAAATTTGTATGGATATCTAGTAATTATGTATGAGTCATTAACTGCAACTTATGTACTAGTAATTATGTATGAGTCATTAATAAAATCTTATATGAGTCATCAATTACGTGTTATTAACTTTCAAATTATGCAAATAAACTTGGACTTTAAATTTTGCGTACTACAATTTTACAAATTTATAACATTTATATATTTTTTCTCTTTTTTTTGAATTTGTTTAAAAAACTGGATCGACTCGGCACAATCCTGAACCAGCCCGACCCATGCTCGGTTCAGCTGGCCCGTCCAAGATCGGACCACAGGTGGTCCAGGCTGTGTTCGAATTTGTAAAGCCCCAGCCCGGTCCGCTCCTCCATCTGGACTAAGTCTGCCCAGTCGAGTCCGATCAAACCTGGTCAATACTGAACTCGGGCCGACCCAGCCCGGCCCACCTCACACCTATAGTGTCAGGAAATTGTTAACATCAAATAAGCGTACATGATTTTCAAACTTGTGAGCTACTGATAGTTTGGATGGAATATCATACTGAGATTGCAATGCTGGTGACGAGGGAAGGTGAGGTAAAAAAATAGAAAACTCATCTTACAATCTGAGAGATCCTTGTGATTAGCGGGAAAAAAAAAGAAGTCGTCATAGAAGTTTTGGCTAGGTGACAAAAAATCAGAAGATCGAGTTTATTTTTTTTATTCACAAATATTTTTTGAATGTTATGCCGGACACCGATATAAAAATAAAATTGGCGGTGTACCGTTAGGCCTCGTTTGGTTCGCGGAAGGGAAGGAAAAAGAAATTATTTTTTTGACATTTTTTTTTCTTTGGAAAATTACGATTCTGATTGATTTTTCTTTCTGATGTTTGAAAATATCAAAAAATTTGGAAAGAAAAGTGAATACTTCAATGTAAAAAAGTAATTTCTTATGAATGAAAACTGCGGCAATGTAGTGTTATGTGGTAACACACCAAAAATTGTTGGAATAATTTACCAAAAGCAGAACTTTAGGAGATATACCAGTAATATATTTTCAGTATTTTGTCTGAAAGACTTTCTTTTCTTTTACAAATTAAATACCTAATTGTTAATAAATGTTTTAAGTTTTTTTTAAATATGTTCTTCGGTTCTAATGTCTGACTTGTATTTTCGTGTCTGTTTGTCTGTATTAGCTATTAGCCTCTTGAATTTTGTCGTCAGTTACAAACATCTCTACTGACTGGCGAGTACAAACATTCTACTAATATAAGAGGACTTTAAAACGGCTTAAGATTGAGCCGTATAAGTCGTGTGTATTTCATCAACCATTTTAAGAAAATTTTAAGTTTCGTAACTGTAGTTATTTTCTCACGTAGTTTAAACTAAAATTAAAACCTAAAATCCTCCTAACTGCATGAATATGTATAAATAATAAAATATTTTAGAATTTAAATTATATTTAGACTACCTAAATAATATTATCTAACTAGACACATATCCAAAAGTTTAAAAATATATTTACTATAAATCATAACTAAAATATATTCAAATTATATTTAAAATATTCTAACAAAATTTAAATTTTTATATTTCAATCATAATGTAAAGTTTTTCTTTTTTCTTTTTTAATGTGCAACGTCCGTGAAAGTAACTCGTTTACGTAACCACGCTTCGTGACGGGCTGGAAATAACAAGAACTGTAAAACGGAAAGAAAGATAAAAAATAGCTAGATTTATAACTTAGCTACTTAATAAAAAGACTATTTATAAGGGCACATCCAAAGTTGATCAGGGTTGGTCCAGATTGTGGCTAGTTCAGGTTTGAGGAAAAACTACTCAAGATAATCCAATTTTTTACTCTTTGGGCCGTCCCAAATTCAAAATTTTTACTTTCATTTAAATATTTTACTCTCCCTTTTTCCAAAACCTCCAAAATTCTCTACTACTTCTTCTCCACCATTTTCATCTTCCCCATCTCCATCAAAGGCTTATCACAAACAATGCATGAAAATAAACTCTAATAAATCCTAATAAAGCCTAGTTTCCTTCTCGTTTCCAATTTCAGAGATGACACCCAAAGACTCCTCACAAACAATGAATGAAAATAAGCCATAATAAACCCTAGTTTTTTTTTCTTATTCCCAATTTTAGCGATGACACCCAAAAGCTCTGCACAAACAACGCATAAAACAAACCATAAAAACCCAAATTTCTGGCAATTGTAGTCGACCAAGTCGACTTTAGGACTACCATAATTTCTAGCAGTCCTAAATACTTCTAGGACTACCAAAAATTTGGACAGTCTGAAAATGGACTGTTGTACAGTAAATCCATTTTAGGACTGTCCAATTTTCTGACAGTCCTAAATATTTATGACATGAGTTGTGGATATTATTACATTTTCATTTTGAGATATAGGATTACATTCCAAATGTCATTTTGCGTATCATATTGTCTTATCTTTGTTTGTGGCTCATATTACTATATCATATTGTGTATTCGATTTTATTGATATAGATGCTGAAAAAATATTAGTTATAACTCTAAAATAAATTTAAAATTGATAGACTTATCTCTTAAATAAATTTATAGATATAGATGAAGATTTATTTTGAAATGAAGAAAATTAAGAGATTGATCTATAAGATATATTTAAAATTTTGAATTTATTTTTTTAAAATCAAAAATTTAAAATTGAGAGACTTATCTCTAAAATATGTTTATTTTGAAATGAACAAAATGAGAAACTTATCTATAAAATAGATTTATACCTAAAATGGATTTATAAACTGTTACTTTAAAATGAGCAAAATTGAGAGACTTATCTATAAGATAGATTTAACATTTTGGATTTTTTTTTAAAACCGAGTATATAGTTTATTTATTTTTAAATCGAGTAGATAATTTGTTTATCTCTAAAATAGATTTAAAAATATTTATGAAGGTAACTTAATGATTATATAAAAATATAATACGTGACTTCTGCTTCCGTGATTATTAAAAACTTTCTTCTAGGACTATTAATTTTTTTAGACTGTCAGGGCTGCTAAAATTTTTGGCAGTCCTGAGATCATTCCTTGGCTACATAAATCATCAACCTTAATAATAGAGCACAACCTCAAAACAATGACGGAGGACAAATATAAAACATCTTCTCTATTCGACAGACATATAGGTCGTCGATCCTGGGCAGAGGATACTTGTTCTTGAGGGTGATGTTGTTCAATGCTCGATAATCTATTAACATTCGTACGGTTCCATCCTTCTTGGACACGAACAAAACTGGTGACTCCCAGGGTGAAGCTCCATCTCTGATAAATCCTTGGGCCTTGAGCTCATCAATCTGGTCCTTCATCTCCTTAGCCTCCTTGGGGTTTTGACTCTATAGCTTCTCTGTGAAATAGGAGAAGAGCCAGGTACTAGATCGATAGTGAACTCCACGTCTCGATCAGGGGTAATCTGGAAAGGTTGTCGGGGAAGACATCTAGGAATTCTGTTATCAGGGGATGAGGGTGTCCGAAATCTTCTATGATGGAGGTGTAGGAGACACACCCCATGCTCTCTGGTGCTCGAGCTACCTCCAACTTAGGCCTCCAGGTGGACTAAAGATAACACAACCCCAATGACTATATATTCGGGCGTGTTGCTTGCTCAGCCAGTCCATTCCCAACACTACATCGTAGTTAGGGAGAGGCATAACTATAAGGGGTGCTAGGAAGGTATGACCTGAGATGGTGATGGGACAGATGCAAGTCTCTGTGATAGGGATAGGTCCCCCTCCGATCATTCCTCTACAGATTATCCTACTACACCCTACATCTATATGGTATGCAATAATAAAATTCGATGATATAAAACTGTGTGATGCTCCAGAATCAAATAAAGCTAAAGCCGGGTGCGAATGTAATAAAATGACACCTGCGATGACATCTCCTTTAATTTCTGGCTCTGCTTCTGGCTCCTCAAGGGCCAAGGCAAAAGCTTGTCCGGCCCTATGCTGGTTGTAGTGCTGCTACTGGGTAGGTAGTGGACCTTTCTGCTATCCAGCTCCAGCTCCAGCTCTATTGAATGCAGTAGGACAGTCCCTGACCTGGTGGGTGGCAGACCCACAAGCAAGGTAGTGTTCCCGCTTCTTCCTACAGACGAGTTTGCCACAATTACATATTTTTCAGAGCTAACTAATTTTTCTCTAATTTCACTTATGTAAAGTTTGTAAGGGCATAAGCCCAGATTTCTATTTTTGTTAGTTGTGCCCCTGTATTGTGTAGTCTAGGTTTTTCATTTCTTTTCTGGGTTGATTTTTATTTCTTTTCGGGGTTGGTTTCCATATTTGGACGCGTAAATTATAATTAGGATATTAATTATTTTGTATAAAATTAATAAAAATTTTCCCAAGTTAATTAAATGAATAAAATATTAGCAAGATAACAAAGTTCATGTTTTATTACTAGAAGAAAACTAGTTTATATATATATTACAAAAATACAAAGTTTTCCTAAGATAAACTGTAATTGCTATTTTTTCCCAATTAACTGAATTAACCGGTTTAACAAACTAATTGACAACACACGTAGAATTGCGACGTTAGACGTTTCCGGTAGAATAATTAATAAACTTAAAACTAAATTAGGACCATTCTAGAGATTGTAACTAGCACACCTAGAATGGTTTCATATTGGTTCTAAGCCAAGGTTCTCAACTGTAGGATCTCGGAGACGAACCTGACATCCTCCTCGGAACAGACTTTACCGATCCAGTCAACTAAACAGATGCAAGTTAAGGTTATGTTTCCTTGTATTTTATTTAGTAATTGTCTAGCTGCATGTTCAAACCGCATTGTTATACGGAACCCTCTCCTAGGGTTCATATATTGATTGATTGATTGTGGGAATTAGGGGAATAATGTAACGTTTATGGCCAATACCCCTCATATTTCATATTGTGCGAGCTTACCCCTCTTACACACGGGGATAAGCCGTATCGTGTCGCTAGGACGCTATTGTATAACCCAAGCCGGTCATAGACGATTATACATTCAAATCACATTGTTTTCAATTGTGGAATGCTGGAAAATATTGTTTAAACTGTTTAGCCTGCACTTTTCCATTATTACTTGAAATATAAGATGCATATTCGTACTTGCTCCTTCCTGACTGGAGACAACATTTTTAGGTGATATTGAGGATGCTGAGCTATTGTACAATAGCTATTATGACCCGGTTCTGTACCCTGTGGTGTTGCCAGAGTCCCTATTGGAGGACGCAGGACCTGAGGCCGACGAGCCAAACGCTTAGCTAGTTATTTCCAGTTTTCAGTTTCATTGTTTTTGGAATTTTGTTAATTCGAATTCAGCATTTTATTTTAGTTCTTTTAATTCCAGTTGTACTTTTCAAATGTTGAATAAAGTTTTAAAATTTCCATATATTCAGTTATGACAAATGTATAGATGTTGTTGTGAATGCCTGCTAATAGAACAACTTACTGCCGCCGTCTCACAACGGTGCAGGCTGGGCATGATCCGGTTTGACCCAATTATTTGGGATCGGGTCGTGACACCCACAAGCAAGGTAGTGTCCCCGCTTCTTCCTACAGATCTCCGCTGTGTGCCCGGGCCTCTTGCATTAGGTGCAGTTGGTTGTCTTCGATTGGTTCTGCTGGGGTGCTCTGTGCTGCTGTTGTTGGTGAGAGGACCTATTGTTGTTGTTGTTGGGCCTCTTGAAGTTGCCCTGGTGGTTGCTGCTGGATCCTGGTAATCTCATTTGGTTCGAGTAGACGAAATGGGCTCCACGTCTTGGGCCACCTTCAGTATCTTGTCATATGTCCTCGCTCAATTGGCGGCAACCATGGTACGGATTTTTTCCCGCAGTTCGTGCCGAAACTTCTGGGTATGCTCCACTAGGTGTACTACCACATGGGGTGCAAACCTGTCGAGCCGGTTGAACTCGGCTGCGTACTCTTCTATAGTATGATCTCCTTGCTTCATGTCATTAAACTGTCTTTCCATGGCTTCTAGGGCAGCTTCCGGGAAGAACTTCTTCTTAAACTGCTTCTTGAAGGAACGCCAAGAGGTTCCTCCAGTCTAGAATATGGGCACGTTCTTGTACCATATGCTGGCCAGATCCCGAAGCTGTAGAGCTACAGCCTCTACCATAAGGCCGGGTGGGATTCGAGCAACGCTGAGGAGTCGCTCCATATCATCCAGCCATTCGTCCACGTATATGAGGCCTTCCGTTCCCTTGAAAGGCCGCGGATCCATCTTCTTGAAGCTTTCAATATCTCCAACTTTCTCCTGAAAAATAGATTGCCAGTCATAATCATATTTCTCCAATAAAAAATAAAACTTATCAATTTCAATTATCTTACCTTGACAGGCCTCGGTTCCGTCTGTTTTGAGTCTAGCGCTGCCATGGCGATATTATGGGCATTCTCCATGCCCTCCCTCATGATCGCGGTCTGTTCGTGTAGTGCCCTGTCCCACTCAGTCAATCGGAGGAATCAGAACGCCGACGGCGTTCGAACTTAGCCCTACAATGGCTGCTCGAAGATATTGCTCGGTCGAGGCGACTCCTCGTTCAGGTGGGATAGTTTTGGTGAACTCGCCTCATCTTAGCCTTCATATAATAAATCGTATATTTTCAACTTACACAATAGGCTTGATAATAAAAGAGACGAATCCACATAGATAAGTGAATAATCCCGACGAGTCGAATTGAGTTAGAATATGGAAAGGTCCAACGGTCAGCTTAGAGTTTGTGCACAGCGTGCTTTGAAAATGACACTCGGTCCTTCGTCCCGTGGCTTGGGAGAAGGAAGTTGGTTTAAGTTAGCCACAAAACTACGAACTTAGCCTAAGTCATAGGCGTCGTACGTATAAATGCTTGATAAAGCATACACGGTCCCATCGTCCAAGGCTTGGCATAGCCTTGATCGTCCCACGAGCTAAGTTGTATCGCACGGCTTATGGCATAAGTTTAGGTATCCAAAGAACTTGGTTGTTCAAGTTGAGCGCATGCACGGTCCCACGGTTCTATGGCTGCATATAGCCATTTGTTTCCACGGTCTTAAGGCTCGTCATATAGAGTATGACTTGGACGATAGTGTCGCACAAAATACAATAGATTTAAGGCACGAAACACGGTTGTTTCGATGATAGAAATGCCACGGGCTATGGCAAGTATTAGGCACGTTTGGTGCAAGTTAAGTTGGAAGGCTATGCAGTAGTCGTTCCCTCGATTTCAAAGAAGTAAGTTCACATGAGCGTTTATCGCTGAGGCGGTCCCTCGTTTGGGAGTCTCACGATTCCGATGCACGTTATGCAAAGTGTGTAGATGCTAAGTATAGTTCCAGTCGTACCGTAAAATTAGGCCATGCATTTACGTGAGTCTAGATGTCTCGTAGGTGCGTGGTCATGGACAACTTGTCGACAAGGATTTCTTCCTCGACTGGTAATACCCCGGGGCGCCGGGGCCGGTCGACCTAGGGGGAAGACGTTATAGCAGCGCTGGATTGTAACGCGTGGGTAGTCAGGGACTTTCCATGGGGCTAGCTACCTTGCATTGAAGGACCCGCCGCCTACCCGAGCTATGTCCATGATGGCTTGTCGTGCCAGTGGCCTTTCATATAGAAAATTAGTGTGCTGAGCGACAATCCGCATGCACGGTGTCGGTCGTATCAAAGGAAGTGCAAGCACGGTGTGTCTTGAGTTATGAAATGTGTGCTCGGTTTGCACCCAAAGTATTATGAAGCCTAAAATTTGGCTATGCGTAAGACACATGCTTCGGCATACGATGTGGCATCGTACTTGAATTCTCAACACGGGTTCCACAAGTTGGGTTAGACATTTCGAGTTAAGTTTTGGAAGGGTCGTAGGACAAGTTCGGTTAACTCTTGTTGAGTCGTGAGGCACGGCCTCGATATTTCATGGCACGACCGAGTTGTCGCATCCCAGAGTATGGCACGACCATGTTGTTACGACACAAGTATAGACAAGCTACTAAGTGGCGAGGCGCTGCCTCGACTATGTTATAGCAAGGGATTTATGGCACGACCAAGTTGTTGCGTACCAAATACGGGCCGAAAGGCAAGCATGAGTCGATAAGTTGACGTTATTGGCACGAGAAGGTCTAGAGTCAAAGTATGAGTACATTGTTAGTACAAGGCATGGTGATGGTCTAGAGACACAAAATAGACCGTGGCGTCGGTCCTAAAACTGATCCTAAGGCAAGAATAGAAAGACAATCGCAAAAAGGATATGTTGCACAAAGTAAATAAATGTGTCGGTTTTGTATGGGTGGACGAGGAGCTCATTCCACTAGTACAGCTGAGTACTGACACCCACACATTTTTCATGTGCATGCACAGGTAAAAGCTCATGGTACGGAGGTCGCTTGGATGCGTCGAGGCACGGAGTTTCTTGGCGATTCGTAGCGTACGGGCGCGTGGAGTCAAGACTTATATGGGACATAATGTATGGACGTCACGCATCTGCTGGCTCTAGACATGTATTGAGAGATGAGAGAGAGCTGAGTGACTTGTAATGTAAAAAGAGTGAGCTTGAGTGATTGTAATCTTGGCCTTGCGCCCCATTGTAATCTTTATTTCAATATCAATGAAGAGCCACTTTTGAATGACTTGTGTTTTGTTCTAAATTTCCGTTGTAATTATTCAATGTCTCTGTTTGGGACTTCTGTGCGACGACTCCGTCGCAGCCGCTGTAATCGGCCATTATGGAACCCGCCTTGCACGAGCGCAATCTAGGCTCGTGTGACATCACGCCTTAGCAAGGACAATCGCTCATACGGGAGCGGGGCGTGACATAATGGTATCAGAGCACGACTTTACGTCCTTGGACTATCGATTGAATTCTTTAACTCCGTTGTTTCCGCAAACTCTGAAGTGTTGCTTCCGTAAAGTTGATATCGTTGGTGCGCTCTCTCTCAAATATCCCACGGATGTCTATACAATAAGTCTATCTATTTGCCAAAACATAGGAGAACAGTTTTTAACAAAACAAAAAGATGGTTCGCGTAAGCACGGTTGGCTAAGTCGGGCTGGGCATATACACCAAAGTCGCGTCGACCTTAAAAAAGTCGAGTGCAGGATTCAAATTATGTCAGACGAGAATGAGTTAGACTTGATTAATTAAATAGGATGATTATCGATAGGGGTGCTATTGAACGACGATGTTATCGTCGATGCGATATAGATGAGCGTGCTCAAAATTTAAGGAATGGTTTGAACGAAAATTTTGAAGAAGTCAATTTTGATTCGAATGATAGTTTTGAGGATTTGTCAAATGACTTCATCCCTGAGTGGTGTATGCGATAGCCTCAGGGATGTCGATCGATCGATTGAGGATACGGGTTATCGATGAGTCTATCAGCAAGCATCGCACATATGCAAAGCCTTAGATCGAGTACGATTGAGTGAATTGTTGTCTTAAAGTTTGATAAGTGGATTCGAACAAATTAGAAATGACACGCACGGAACATACACGGGGTTAAGGATTGCGCGAGTATGAAACGCGAAAATGATTGAGTAGGTGAAACTGAATCGAAGAAAGTTTAAGGTGTAGCGAACGGATAACTCGATCGAGGACATCAACGTGAATTGTATACAAAAATTTAGCACAATTGGATGATTGCGTGCATAGAAATGATTCGAATAGAATTGTGAAGGACTCTAAGGATTTGGGATAATGATCGAACTTGAATTTGAATGTCGAGGAGATTATCTAGTCGAACGATAGCATCATCCGTACGACTCAAAATTCGTTGCATAGGATGATCGTCAGGTTACGCATATCATCGATGGTATTGAGGCTTATCAAAGATCGATATGCGATAACTCGGGGGCACTCTAATTCGAGGAATGACGATCGCGCAAGTGTTATTATTCTAACGAATGCTATACTTAGGATTTTGATTGAAATAAATATGGATGAAAACAGAAGTGTCTTGATGGTTACGCGGATAACCACAACGTCGATATTCTTGTCTGGTGTGAGCGCAACTCTAGCGTCGCACATGCGTCGCATCGGATTTGGGGCGATCGTCCCGCGTGAGCGCTGACATGGTAATTCATGTCATGGGAATGATCGAACTCGAAAAATCTGGACGTGGCAACTTTGATTGTCTCGACTTGTTGGTTTGATGCGAAGGAAAATTTGGGGATGTTTGGACTTGCGATTGATGATTGAGTAAACTTGAGGATTAAATAGATCCAATCTACGTATCGAGAATGAATTAGTCTAGACACAAAACAAGAGTTACGTCCCGATGAGGATGATTATTCCGCGGAGCGTGCATGGTGATTCATGCCTACCGTGGATAATCTGAATCGCATGAGATCACGGCACAATATATTGTTAAGCTAGACGACCTTATGATCGAATACGTGAATTGTGATGAACGACTTAGAAAATATGAAATGTAAATTATGACTTAGCAACAAATAGTGTCGTAGCATGCTTGACTTGGAAGGATTGATAGGCGGATTATGTCAAACGGGTTTAAAGAGATAGACTGTGCGAAATGGTTTGATGGACGAGTGATATTGATTTGTCGAGGAATTAGTTGAAACGTGAGTTATCATAGGATGACTTTGCTGAATGACTCAGACCCCGTACGACGAATGTTGGGATGTGTGTAGGAAATCTATGCTCGATGTTTAAAAATCGGAGTGATGCGAGCTTGGGTAGAAAACCCCGTACTATCAACTTGGTTTGACCTTAGGATGGGGTCAGTGTTGATATTGTTGTTTCGGAACTATGATTCCAATACTGACGGATTGACTTTAGCCTAAAGACATAGCTAAGCTGTTAGGCAGACGTCCCGACGCGAAGACATAGGAATTGAGGAGGCACCACTCATGAGGCTCGGTTGACATGCATGTATATCAGGGATGCCCGAATATGTGCACGATCCGACTCGAGTGGTGATGGCAGATTCTATCACGAGGCTTGGCTGAAATGTATGTATTTTGGAGACGCCTAAAATATGTGCACGATCCAACTAAGTGATACGTTGAATCAAGTGAGACTTGAGGAACATAAAAGTGTCGAAGATTTTAAAATCTTGTTTCAAAAAAAAGATTGGTGGTAGTACGATCGTTAGATTGAGACAAACTTGAATATTGGTTGATCGGATGGTATGCCTAGAACTGAGTTATCCGTATGCACGACGAGAGTAAGTTACCTAAGCTGAGATATAGTTGTTCGAGGTAAAAGATAACAATAGCACGAGCGTGGCTCAGATTGAGGAACGCATAGGAGTATTGTGTGCGAGAGTCCTTGAATGTTGAATAAAGTGATAAGTCGATAAGTAAGTACTCAGTTAGTTTCGAGGACGAAACTTTTTCTGAGTGGTGTATAATGTAGTGCCCCATCCCGCTCAGTCAATCGGAGGAATCGGAACGCCGACGGCATTCGGACTTAGTTCTGCAATGGTTGTTCGAAGACATCGCTCGGTCGAGGCGACTCCTCGCTTAGGTGGGGTAGTTTCGGTAAACTCGCCTCATCTTAGCCTTCACATAATAAATCTCATGTTTTTAACTTGCACAATAGGCTTGATAATAAAAGAGACGAATCCACATAGATAAGGGAATAATCCCGACGGGTCGAATTGAGTTAGAATATGGAAAGGTCCAACGGTCGGCGTAGAGTTGGTGCACGACGTACTTTGAAAATGACACTCGATTCTTCTTCCCATGGCTTGGGAGAAGAAAGTTGGTTTAAGTTTGCCACAAAGCTACGAAATTAGCCTATGTCATAGGCGTCGTACGTATAAATGCTTGATAAAGCATACACGGTCCCATCGTCCAAGGCTTGGCATAGCCTTGATCGCCCCACGAGCTAAGTTGTATCGCACGACTTATGGCATAAGTTTAGGTACCCAAAGAACTTGGTTGTTCAAGTTAAGCGCATGCACGGTCCCACGGTTCTACGGCTGCATATAGCCATTTGTTTCCACGGTCTTAAGGCTCGTCACATAGAGTATAACTTGGACGATAGTGTCGTACGGAATAGAATGGGTTTAAGGCACGAAACACGGTTGTTTCAATAATAGAAATGCTACGGGCTGTGGCAAGTATTAGGCACGTTTGGTGCAAGTTAAGTTGGAAGGCTATGCCGTAGTCGTTTCCTCGATTTAAAAGAAGTAAGTTCATGCGACCGTTTTTCGCTGAGGCGGTCCCTCCTTTGGGAGTCTCACAGTTCCTATGCACATTTTCAAAGTATGAGGCGGTCCCTCATTTGGGAGTCTCACAGTTCTGATACACGTTATGTAAAGTATGGTTTAGAGCACGAGATGCTAAGTATAGTTCCAGTCGTACCGTAAAATTAGGCCATGCATTTACGTGAGTCTAGATGTCTCGTAGGTGCGTGGTCATGGACAACTTGTCGACAAGGATTTCTTCTCGACTGGTAATACGCCGGGGCCCCAGGGCCAGTCAACCTAGGGGGAAGACGTTCTAGCAGCGCTGGATTGTACCGCGTGGGTAGTCGGAGGCTTTCCATGGGGCTAGCTACCTTGCATTGAAGGACCCGCCGCCTACCCGAGCTATGTCCACGATGGCTTGTCGTGCCAGTGGCATTTTATATAGATAATTAGTGTGCTGAGCGGCAATCCGCATGCACGATGTCGGTCGTATCAAAGGAAGTGCAAGCACGACATGTCTTGAGTTATGAAATGTGTGCTCGGTTTGTACCCAAAGTATTATGAAGCCTAAGATTTGGCTATACGTAAGACACATGCTTCGGCATACGATGTGGCATCGTACTTGAGTTCTCAACACGGGTTCCACAAGTTGGGTTAGACGTTTTGAGTTAAGTTCTGGAAGGGCCGTAGGACAAGTTTGGTTAAGTCTTGTTGAGTCGTGAGGCACGGCCTCGATATTTCATGGCACAACCGAGTCGTCGCGTCCCAGAGTATGGCACGACCATGTTGTTACGACACAAGTATAGGCAAGCTACTAAGTGGCGAGGTGCTTCCTCGACTATGTTATAGCAAGGGATTTATGGCACGATCAAGTTGTTGCGTACCAAATACGGGCCGAAAGGCAAGCACGAGTCAAAAAGTTGACGTTGTTGGCACGAGAAGGTCTAGAGGCAAAGTATGAGTACATTGTTAGTACATGGCACGGTGATGGTCTAGAGACAAAATAGGCCGAGGCGTCGGTCCTAAAACTGATCCTAAGGCAAGAATAGAAAGACAATCATAAAAAGGATATGTTGCTTAAAGTAAAAGAACATGTCGGTTTTGTATGGGTGGGCGAGGAGCTCATTCTACCGATACAGTTGAGTACTGACATCCACACAATTTTCATGTGCAGGCACAGGTAGAAGCTCGTGGTGCGGAGCTCGCTTGGATGCGTCGAGGCACGGAGTTCCTTGGAGATTCGTAGCGTACGGCTGCGTGGAGTCAAGACTTATACGGGACATAATGTATGGGCGTCGCCTTCTGAAGCATCCGCTGGCTCGAGACATGTATTAAGAGATGAGAGAGAGAGCTAAGTGACTTGTAATGTGAAAAGAGTAAGCTTGAGTGATTATAATCTTGGCCTTGCGCCCCATTGTAATCTTTATTTCAATATCAATGAAGAGCCTCTTTTGAATGACTTGTGTTTTGTTCTAAATTTTAGCTGCTATTATTCAATATCTCTGCTTGGGACTTCTGTGTGACGACTCCGTCGCAGCCGCTGTTATGGAACCCGTCTTGCACGAGCGCAATCTAGGCTCGTGCGGCATTACGCCTTAGCGAGGACGATCACTCATACGGGAGCGGGGCGTGACAGTTCACGATTTGCTTCTTCTTGAGCCCTCTGGGTCTCAAGTACTCCTCGTAGCAGGCCTACGAGCTCGGCGGGGTTCACTGGCACTGGTGGAGCAGCTGGAGGATTCGCTTCAGTAATTGAGAGTGTGGGCCTCGGGGGAATCGGTGCAGCTGCATGCACAGTGGAGGTGTATGCGACACAGGGAGTCCGTGCAGCACGAGGACGAGTAGTTGGCTGCACCGGAGAGGGGTCTGATTGAGCCTGACTAGGGGTATTCCCGGAGGAAGAAATATTTTCGTCAGCAGGCCCAGAGCGAGTCGTTTTCCCTTTTGCCATCTACTGAAAGGTTTGGGTACAATCATAAGCAAGGTAGCCTATAGGACTATAAGCAAGCAAAAATAGATATTTAAATAAATAATTTTGGCCCTATGTTGTAACGGGGTGAATATAAACTAGGTGTTCTAGTTGTTTCTAGATTATGTTTTCCTAAAATCTCATCTATGCCTAGGTCAAATTACAGGACTGTATGCTGGTCTAGACTAAGTTGACTAGACCAATTTACAGAACTGGACCTGCATGGGCCACCACTAGAAACATGTCACGATCCGATCCCAATGTAATGGGTCCAGTCGGATCATGCCCAGCCTGCACCGTTGTGAGACGGCGACAATAAGCTGTATCAAGCAGTGAACACAAGCAGACAAAAATTAAAGCGGGAAAAGATAACATTTTATTAAATCTGGAAAATGGCCTGAAATAAAAATACAAACAAAACAAGCATTCAATTATTACATTGGTCTTTATCGGAACTAAAAAGGAAATGAACTAAACCAATGGCACATCTATAATTCTGGGGCTCGCTGGTCAGGTTCAGCTATTTCGTCAGGGTTCGGACCAGGTCCGTAGAAAGACCTAAAGGTGAGATCCTCGTCGTCACAGTCACCTAAAAATGTTGGTCTCCAGTCAGGAGGGAGCAAGAACATATTTTCGCATCTAACATTCTAAGATAATAATAAATGAATGCAAGACAATTTAAAAAGCATATATATTTTTGCTAAATAATAATAAAAGACAGATGTTAAACTAGCATTCTGGCCAAAACGATAGTATACGGTATAGCTCAACCCCGTGTACGGTAGGAGGGAGGAACAATGGCTTTGGTCACAGATGTTATACTAGCATTCGGTAAACAATGGCTTTGGTCACAGATATTATACTACTCCCCCAATCAATTTTCGGGTCAATGAGGCAATCAATCCATCCATCGATGTGGAGTCCGAGAGGGATCCACTGTGAATCAGTGTCACTACAATACATGATTCTACTGATATAGTACATTTAATTATTAAATAAAAATGCATACCTGAAAGATATGAAACTTGCTTGGTTGTATCCTCGGTGTGGAAAGCAACGGCTAAAAAGGTGTCGGCTAGGGTTCGAGGATCCGAACCTACATTAACATAAATCTGTCCTTAGAACTTATTCCAAGATTGGCTAATAAAGCCACTAATGTAAATCTACGCTAATTATAAACATTTGTCATTTTTATTAGAGAAAATAATAATTTAAATATGTAATATTTTGGTAAAACTATTTTACTAGTATTTTGTAAGTAGGGCGGAGAATAATGTATTTTTGGAATATTATCAAAGTAGTAGCGGTTTTTATAATACACTATTTTAATAGGAAAATATCGCGTAAAACTCAAAATTATTAGAAAACTAATTTAATTATTTTCTAAATAACATTTACGAAATATCTTACTAATACTATTTATTTAGTAAGGATAATCATTTTAATAATAATTTACATAAAACCTCATTTTAGTAAAATTACGGTTTTATTACAAAATATACGTTATTAATTCTAGTTTTCAATCCATAAACTTATTTAACAGAACTAACGGTTAATAATACGAAAATACACATTTTTACTTAAAACATAATTATATATGGTTTTTTGCCTATAATATCATTTCTTATATAAAATACGTTTTTGCTATATAATTACTATTTTGAAGCTAAATTATCAATTAATAATAATTATGAAATCATAGTTAAAGTAACCTACTACGACATTAATCATAATTTATGTAATCGAATTCTAACCATTAATCTAACAATTTAGTGATAACATCTAACTAATACTAACAGTTATTACCGAACTAAATAGAAAACTATTAAACTAACTATCCTGGAACAGAAATGGTTCAGTGAAACCAACAGAGGGTTGCGGGGTTTACCGAAGGCTGTGACGGAGCACTAAGGGGATGCCTCGGAACGCACGCGGCACGGCACAGACACGAGCACGCGGACGGCGGGACAGCAGCGGGAACCGCTGCTGGTGCACGCGGGGGCGCTACCGTCGCTGCGAGGGGTCGCTGGAGGGGTGCTGCCGGCCGGAGCTGCTGTCAGCCGGGGCTTCGGGACAGCGGCGGGGAACCGCTGCTGGTGCGCGCGCGAGGTGCTGGCGCGTTCGGCAGCGGCATAGGGTTCGTCGGCGGTCGCAGAGGGTGGCGGCGGTCGGTCGAGTCGGTCGGGGTGCGGCAGAAACGGGGTGAGTGCGGTGTCAAAGCGACCGAGATGTCGCGGGGAATGCGGGGACGACTTCGGTTTTGGAAATGGAGGAGCGGAAAAGAAGATATGGGGAGTTTGTGAAGGTAGGAGGGAGGAAAACTCTGTGATGGTTCTGATGGTGGTGAGGGTTTCTGAGTTAAACTTTACGTGAGTTCCAGATCCGGTTGGGGGGTTGTGCGCGCAAGACCAGGAGAGAGGGGGTACATGGGTCGAATGGATGTCATGGGTTTCGGGTTGGGCTTGGATTTTGGTAGCTAGGTATTGGGCTTAAGTACTAACAAAGCAATGGGCTCACAATTATAATTAATAAAACATGAATAAAATAAATACACAAAAGTTATGGGCTTCACACAATCTCTTAACTAACATCCTAATTGGCAGGTTGCAAATAAGGAAAGTTTGTGGTCCAATCGAAGGAGGATGGCATTATTCGATCTTGTGTAAATTTTGAACAATAGTTATAATTAATTAATATTAATTAAAAAATTATTAGCTACTTAGTTATCATAATTATATGATAAAATAAATAAATTATCTAATAATAACAACAATATCAAAGTATCTTGTTATCTTGGAATTTTAATTGACTTCTTACCTTTCAAAGACATTGGATAACAACAATAACCAAAAAAATTGTTTAGTAAAAGAAATATACAAGGGATGGAATTGGCACCCCACCCTTCTCTTAGCGAGCTCCTTCGCCAATGACACCTCATCCCCCAATATACAAAAAGTTTTAAATTTGCCATCTTTGATTCTTAGTAGCCAAAATTTATCCCGGAATTTTTTTTTATATCAGAAATGAAATCCACTATGAAGAAAAATTTGAGGGTTGAGTAGAGTTAGGATGGGCCAAACCCAACCCTAATAAAGAAGCAAAAATCCACTACCTGTTCATTTTAAGAACTAGAAGCCCAAGAGACCCTACTTTAATGTCCTATTAGCCATTTTGTCTATAGATGGAACTTTATGGGCTACTACATCTGGATTTCAAGTCATCTAACATAACCAAACTTCTACTTAGAAGGCCTGGATTTACTCAACAAATCTTCTACTATGTAATGAGGCTTCAAAACGACTTAAAAGTGAGTCGTCTAAGCCGTAATTTGACCATGGTCCATTTTATTAAAATAAAACAAATTATGTAAACAATTGTTGAAATTTTTTTAAATTTGTTATATATTCAACATGGAGAATCAAACTCAACCAAACAAGAAAAATACATCCTACTTTAACCTCACGAGTTAAAAGAGAGATTTGACTATAATTGAATATTATTCTTATTATACGTGCAAAACACATACATCTACTAGTTGAATAAAAGGAGATCTTCTCACCGGTTGCCAAACTCAGTACCGTTCGAGATTTTGACGGAGTGAGCTGCAAAGTAAGGGGACCAAAGATGAGATTTTGATTGCCTGTGACGAGAAGACTTGCATCCTAGAAAATGATGCATGTTCGAAGTACAAAAACCACCTCTCCATGTATATAGGGGAAAAAAAAAAAAATTAGGTACATCTTGATCCTCCCCAAATTTTGTAGAACATTTACGAAAGAATTTACTGGTGCGTACAAACGATCAAAATCTGAGAGATCCAAATGGAATCCGGTAAATTTGAGAAATTTTTGCTTATAAACTCGCCTTCAATGACACAAAAGCACATCTCTTATAGATGTTAAAAAAATACTGTTACGTTCTTGAAAATACTACAAGACTCATCAGGTTAGGATATCAATTGCCAGAGGTTTGGTTTCAATCGGTACAAGACGAGGAACACATGAACAGAACATCTAATATCAGCCACTTGCCTACAAATCTAATTCTATGTTAAAGCTTCACTAGGTAGTGTTACCAAAACTTTTCAACAATTTGGTCAGAAGACTAATTTTAAGTCCTACATGGCAAAAAAAAAAAAATCATAAAAGCTTTTGCAGCTTCAGAGCCCCAATAGAATGTAGTAGACTAGAGTGATGGGAAGGGCGATTAGCATTCCAAAGATAACCCTGCAAGTATCAAAATCACAAATGTAAGATAAACCTCACAAACTGATTACAGGAAGCACATAACTTAGTGTCAGTGTCAGTGCGTCAGTTGTATGCTGTTTTAACATAACTTCGATCATGGTTCCGGGACACGATACTACAAGATTGGCTTGTATCATGGTTCGGGGACACGATACTACACAACATAGTGAAGTATGTGTTAATCAAAGTCTTATTGTATGGTCCAACAAAAATGGTGGGACGTTTTAATGTAGGGGTATGTGATATTGCAAGGAAATTGAAATGTCAATGGAAGCATGTACTAAAAGAAGTAGGGGAGGAGAAAGTTAGGTTTGTTCGGAAACCAAACCAAAATTAGCCATAAACGAAGCCAAACCTTAGTTAGCCATAACTAAAAGTGAAACTAAATTAGCCATAACTAAAACCGAAGCGATAATCGATTAAGTTTGTTTGGTTGGACTATCTTGATTGTTTAATGGGCCCGGCACAAAGTTAGAATTGTAGTTAAATTATATTTAAAAAATTATAATTTTATACATACGTTTTTTGTATTTTAAAGTTCGGTTCAAAGTTGGACTAGTGGTTAAATTACAAAAAATTGATTTCAAAACACATCGATGGAACTGCTGTTTTCAAAATATACAACATTTTTAATTATAAATATGCATAAATTGAGGATATTTAATAATTGTACAAGTCTTATTTTGTTTTCGTTTTACGGTTTTGGACTGAAGCTAATACCCAAAACCAAAACCAAAACCAAATAAAAAAATTAGTCTTTTCAAAACCGAACCATATTTTTTCAAACCGAACCAAATCTTTTATTCGGTTCGTTCTCAGCCCAAAACCGAATAATTAGAAATCTCTGTATATGCTTCAACAGAAAAAAAAAAAAAAAAAAAAATTACTGGGTCTGCTTGGTAACGGTGTTTTCACCGGTTTTAAGGTGTTTTTGAACCGACCGTTTATGAAAACCCCTGCTTGTTAATTTTTTTGAGGCACTGGTTTTCGTCGGCTCAAAAACCCCCCGAAACCGATGTAATGTATTTTTGGGTGGCTTTGTAAACACCCCAAATCAGTGGATTTTGAGCGGCTTTATTTTTTTATTCCATTTATATCCTCACAAAAATAGATATAATTATAACTATCGATACCTTTCCCTATTTAATTTATTCGTGTAAAAAACTTTCAAAACCGCTCGTTAGTGAATTACCAAGCATGGATTGGACTGGTTTAAAAGCCGCTACTTAAAAACTATCAAAAACCGGACCCCTCATAACCGGTACTCTAAAAATACCTCATAACCGCTACCCCGCTAATTGCCAAGCAGACCCTTAAGTTATGAGGGTAACAGAGTTCTAACCCTGTGCTCAGTATGTCAGGGTGAACATTGTACTCTTTGGCAAACACAAATGGAACAATCCCTTGCGGTAGAGCAGCCTGCAAAAATAACAAAGAAATGCATCTAAAGAAATACTTAAATTTAAAGTTAATGATCACTATCAACATCTCTAAGTAATAACATCATCAAATATCTTTCAACAAAAAAAAAAAAAAAAAAAGGATTTGTTGAAGTCTTTGTGTACCTGAACAATGGCAATATGCAAGAGATCTCCTCTCAGTCCAACAGCAATGGAGGCAGCGGCCATCACCGCCGGCCCCATGAAGAACCTGACAGCCATTGCGAACGCTGCAACGGAGTTGCCGCACGCAATGATCTTCGGCTGCAAGGCCATGAACAAACCTGCAGGCCATCGAAACACAAGATTCGAGTTCAGTTTGGTCCCTAACTAACCCGGACACTCAAAGACTCTTCTAGTTCCGGCCAACTCTGTAGACATGAACATACCGAGACTGAACATAGCCATTCCGAGCCCCGCATCAGAGAGTATCGCAATCGAACGTGCAACGATCGCTGGCATTTGGAAGCCCCACCTGCAAAAAATGCATGCACCAAATTATGGTGTCACTGTTAGAAATTTTGTTTATAGTAACGACGAAGCTCAGTGACTAATATATACTAATAATGCCAGATTTTGAGTCTTCGACCCGATTGGTCTTTTTAGTACTGACTGAATATTCGTTACGTCACTGACTTCGGATCGGGATTCGGACCTGAAGGAAACCAGGGACCAGACGAGGCCGAGGAGGCTCGAGTAAGTGTTGGGGTTCCGGATGAGCTTCCTCCAGACCATGATCAGGATAAGCCGGGTCATGACGCTGGCGGGCGGCATGGCGGTCGGCTTCGTCTCGCCGTTCGGGGCCTTCGGGTGGAGCTCCGCCGTCGAGTTCGAACCCAGCTTCGACAGGCCCGGCGCCTCCCTCTGCTCCAGGCCCTGGGCGACGGTCCCGTTCCCCCCGAAGCTGAACTCGTCGCGGCCGTACTCGTCGTACGGGTCTTCGGCCGGAAAAAAAAAACAAAACATTAAGGCGTGCGTGTCCTAGCGACACGAGACGGACACGGCATTACTAGCTCTTTCAAGTAACTAACCTTTGGTTGCATTGGGGAGGCCGTTCTCGGTCCCGAACACCGGAATCCCTCCTTCGGACACGGACACGGGCGAGGCGCTGGAGCTCCAGACGAACATGTGCAGGTCCCTCCCGTTCTCCTTCTTCCTCCCTCCGGCGACCGGGGAGAAGGCAGGGCCGTTGGCCCGGCCGGCCTCCTCGTCCCCGGCGAAGTTGGAGTTCCTCCCGGCATTGAGCATGGAGTAGAAGTCGGTGTGGTTGAAGCTGGAGCCCCTCGGCGTGGGGTTCCTGGAGGACTGCAGGGAGTAGATCTCGGCGTTGGTGAGGTTGGACGGGCGCGGCGTGGCGGCGGAGTTGGCCCCGCCGTTGGAGCGGGAGGCGGAGGACCTCCTGACGGTGACGCGCAGCCTGCCGTCGCCGCCGAGCTCGGCGTCGGCGTGCAGGGGGTGGTCCCTGCCGTCGAGGGAGAGGACGTCGGAGCCGACGCGGAAGGAGGCGATGGAGGCGGCGGTGTGCGGGAACTGGTCGGCGATGAGGAGCCTGGCGGCGCGGAACTCGAAGAGGAAGAGGAGGAGCGTGTACCAGACGATGCACTGGAGGACGACGATCTGGACCATGAGGCTGCCGGAGGAGGAGGTGGTGGTGGTGGGCCCTCCGTACATCCCCTTGAGGAGGGGGATGCCCATGACGAGGGTGTTGGGGAGGGTGGAGAGGGAGAAGAGGGTGATGGCCCACTCGAGGGAGCCCGCGGGGGAGAGGCGGGACCAGAGGGAGAGGAGGGAGAGGGAGAGGAGCTTCTGGAGGGAGTCGGCGGCGAGGAAGCGGAAGTCCATGGAGTAGGGTCGTTGGTGGAGATGAAGTGGAAGGAGAGGAGCGGGACCGCGAAGAGCGCCACGAAGCGGTTGATGCCGCTGCATTGCTCCGGGGAGAAGATGCGCCACCACCTCACCGACCCGTACGCGAGGACCATCGCCACGTACAGCGGCACCACCGCCGTCAGCACGTGGTACAGGTCCGCACCACTGATCATCATCTTCTTCTTTGTATACTTCTTTGTAGTAGTAGTGCAATGTGAGAGTGAGAGTGTGAGTGTCTACATATGTATATGTAAGGAACGGAGTCGGAGTGGTGGGGATTTTAATGGAGGGAAGAAAAGAAAAATAAAGGTTAGTGTTGGAGCTCAGCTGCGCTGGTGTGTCTGGCTTAGTGCTACTGGAGCTAGCTAGAGCGCGGGAAGTGCTGTGCTGTCCTGTGCTGCGCTGCGCTACGCTGTGGCTGCGCGCTGCTGCAGCAACAAAGGATGGATTGTGTGATTTAGAGCAGAGATTTAGAGCAGGGCCCCGGCCTGAGCAATTGGTAGACCGAGGCAAAACTTTCAAAATGGACCCCAACATAAAATAAAAAAAAGTATAACTAAAACAAAAATTTATTATCGTCAAGATTTGAATCAAGGACCTCTTAAATATAAGTTTAGCATTGTATCCACTACATCAGAATTTCTTTTATTAAAAAAAATGACACATAATACATACTAGTTCTATTATAGACAGTTTTATGTTGGTGCCTCCCTTTCGTCGGGGGTCCTGGGTCGTTGTCCGACCTGCCCTGGACCAGGGCCGTCCCTGATTTAGAGCATCATTAGTAAGGCTCATTCCATTTTCTAGATTCTAGATTCTAGATTTAGAATGTATGAGCTTATTTTGTATAATAGTAAGTCTCATCTATAGTTCTAATTTCTACAATTTCAGTTTTATCCCACCCATAGGTGCTAAGGGTTAGGTTTTCCAATTTCTAGATTCTAGATTATCGGAACTCATTTTGTAGAGTAGTAAATTTCAATTTGGAATCCAACTTTCTAGATTCTAAACTTTATATTATTATTTTTTTACATTAATTTTTAACCACACAATCTTTAGGACCGAAGCTCACTTTATCATTCTCTATTATTCTCATATAAATCTAACACATTTACATTTGCCCTTTTTTTTTTAATTTTGGGTTCGAAATTGTATTTGAGAGCCCCAACTAGTAATGGTGATCTTACCGGCAGAAGCTACTACTGCTCCTATTTCTTTCTTCTTCGACTCTTAGGTACCGTTTGGGAAGGGTGGAAAATGGGAGGAAGGAAAAAGTTGAGGGAAAAGTGAGAGGAAAATTTTAAATGATGGTGTTTGGAAAGGGGGAGAGAACATGGGGGAGGAAAATTTGAGAGGAAAAAGTAGGTGGGTCCCACCAAAAAATTTTCCTCCCAAATGTGGGAGGAAAATGGAGAGAGATGAGAGGAATTTGATTGAATTTACCCCACCACCCCTCAAAAAGTTAAAATTAAATCATCATTTGAGAATACCAAAGAGGAAATAGTAATTATACCTATATCCATAAACAAATAAAAAATTGTTTTTAAACTTTTTCTTCCCCTACTTTTTGTCCATCCAAACAAAGGAAGGGAAAATTAACTTTTTTCCATTTTCCTTCCCCTCCATTTTCCTTCCCCTCAAATTTTCCTCTCCCTCCCCCCCAAATGTTCCCAAACACAGTGTTATAAAGAGGATTTAAGCTTATTATTACTGCTTGGTTTTAATGCACAGGGCTATAGGAGGAACGTTGGAGTATGTCACGGTTGGTGTAATATTTCCGCTGTTATCAACTTTTGTGATAGCAAGTTGGGCTACTTCTATAAATCATGTGCTAATCCTGTAATAATAATGTTCGGGAATAGCTAGGCTATTCCTCAATTTAAAGGAAGATAATAGGAGTACATCATTATCCCCAGCATTACTTGATAAACACGAAAGTCACAGTTATCAATGGTGGGTTATATATATATATACTAGCCATAACCCGTGTCCATAGGGCATGGTTCATTTAAGGTATTCCCTCTCAAAATCTTGGACCCCCAATTTTAAACGAACAATAATAATTATGAGACCCCCATCAAAATATTAAATCCCAACCAGTGCTGGATGTGAATTTTCTTTGGATTCCCATAAAATCCCACTCTCAATAATGCTCATCCACAACCATTATGAGTGCAAACCCCTCTCTGGATTCCCCATAAAACCCCACTCTCAATAATGCTCATTCCCCATAAAATTCCACTCTCAATAATGCTCATCCACAACCATTATGAGTGCAAACCCCACTCTTTGGATTTTCCATAAAACCCCACAACCGTTGATTCACCAAGATTAAATCCCAACCACTCTTTATCTTGGCACAGTCAGCCCTATGATTCAAAAACCTTTGTGTTTTGTATAATATACTAGTCATAACCCATGCTCATAGGGCATGGTTCATTTAAGGTATTTCCCCTCAAAATCTTGGACCCCCAATTTTAAACGAACAATAATAGTTTTGAGGCTCCCATCAAAATATTATATCCAACCACTGCTGGATGTGAATTTTCTTTGGATTTTCCATAAAATTCCACTCTCAATAATGCTCATCCACAACCATTATGAGGCCCCCATCAAAATATTAAATTTCAACCATCAAAATATTAAATCCCCATTTTTGGATTCCCCATAAAACCCCACTCCCAATAATGCTCTTCCCCATAAAATCCCACAACCGTTGATTCACCAAGATTAAATCAAGATTAAATCCCAACCACTCTTTATCTTGGCACAGTCAGCCCTAGGATTTCAAAAACCTTTGTGTTTTGTATAATATATATATATATATATATATATATATATATATATATATATATATATATATATATATATATATATATATGATGAGTCTGGCCTGCACGGTGCGAGACATCAACAACGTCTGAGTACTTATGACAAATGGCCAAAATTTGTGCTTGTGTGGGCCACGAATGGAACGTCCGCTCATGATAACTCAACAGATAGGACGCCGCACGGACGGTCGGAAACCGGCACCATGCTACCACGGGTATAAATGACGGCCGACCACGCGATCAAGACCCAGATCCAAGATACAATAAAACCAAGGGTATAACTTGGCTAGGAGTACTCCAGCACCCTGAAGTACAGTTACGGTTGTGCAAAAGAAGAGGGTTAGCTAAAGCCATCAATCTTTTTTTTTTAAACCAAAGCCGGTGGACGACTCCATCCGACCTTGGCCCGGAGGCTGTGACCACTGCCACCCAGCCACCTCCGTGGGAGGGAGGGCTCGAATCCGGCCCTCACCTCCGGTGCATGGTGGTGTTATCAGTACACCACGACTCGATGTGCTTCATCAATCTTATATGGTCCACATCAATTCTATTTCTCAATCCGAAACAAACAAGAAACAACAAAAAATCAAATAGATGATAAAAACACTAAGGTCTCACAAACACAATAAGATAAGGGATATTTTAGCATATGCCCCCATTCTAAATGTTGATACTAGCATATACCCCCACTATTTTTTTTAACTACCAAATACCCCCATTTTTGGTACGGAAGAGTAAAATATTTAAGATATACCCCCACTTTTTTTGAATTTTTTTTGCTGTTTTACACGAGGGTGGGGGTATTTGCTAATTAAAAAAAATATTGGGGACATATGCTAGTTTCATCATTTGGAATGGGGGCATTTGCTAAAATATCCCATAAGATAATGATCATGGAATTAGTGATTCATATTGTAAGAATAACAGAGTACAACAGCACATTGTACCAAAACTAGATGTAGTATAGTATTGTTATAAGCAAGCATAAGTTTTGGTAGATTCTCATGCTCGTCTATGATATGGCCATACAAAACTAGCATAGTCCCGTAAGTACCAAAATAAAAATTTTAAGGTAAGTCAAAAGTCAACACACAAGTAAATTAAAGAAACCATTAAACCTGAAAAAAAAAAATTCAGATGGGAATCTATTACCACGTTTGTTTGGCTTATAAAAAATTTATTCCCGAAAATTATAAATATCCGGATAAATAGTTTACCCACAAAATATGGGAATTCTATCCCTTGAGAATAGGTGGGTATTTTTTTTTCCGGGCAAAAAAAAAATTGTCTAAATTTTTTCCTCCTTTTTTGATCAATTTTGATTAGTTTTGAATATTTTTTCTGTTTTGTCGTTTTTATCGTTTTTTTGTTATTTTTTATCGTTTTTACCAAATTTTTTCGTTTTAAGCAATTTTTTGTCATTTTTATCCTTTTTTGTTCTTTTTGTCACTTTTTGATTTTTTTTGTCGTTTTTACCCATTTTTGTCCTCTTTGTCATTTTTTGTCATTTTTGTCGCTTTTACCGATTTTTTGTCGTTTTTGTCGTTTTTTTTGTCATTTTTACTGATTTTATGTCTTTTTTTGTCATTTTTTGTCACTTTTACCGATTTTTGTCGCTTTTTGGTTATTTTTTTCGTTTTAACCGATTTTTTGTCGTTTTTAAACTTTTTTTTTTTTGTCCTTTTGTCGTTTTTATCGATTATTTTTCGTTTTTTTTTTTTCGTTTTTTGGTTATTTTTTGTCGTTTTAACTAGGAGTGCAACTCGGGCGGGTTGGGTCGGGATTGAGGTCAACCCGAGCCCAATCCCGATGAATCATAAGCCTAGCCCGAGCCCAAGCCCGGCCCGACCTCGGGTTCAACATATGAAGCCCAAGACCAAGCCCGGAGGATCGGGTTTGGCTCGGGTTGAACTCGGGTCGGGTCAGGTCCATCGGGTTTATCGGACTCTAATATACTAACTGAAATAATTTTAAACAAAAATAATATTAAACATATAATTAAATAGTAATCAAGCCTTGATCATTACAAAACACAAACTGAAATAAGATTTAGGATAAGGAGTTGAAGAGTTTGGGTGAAGAAGTTTATGATTTAAACTTTTTATTTAAGAAGTATGACTATATATATATATATATATATATATATATATATATATATATATATATATATATATGTGTGTGTGTGTGTGTGTGTGTGTGTGTGTGTCGGGTTTCGGGTTCCTCGGGTAACCCGGCATATGAACTCGAGCCCAACCCAATTTATGATCGGGTTCAAATATTTGAACCCAAATCCGAGCCCGAACCCGAACCCGAGTATCTTCAACCCTAATCCAACCCATTAACGGGTTTACCCGATCGGGCTTATATATATATATATATATATATATATATATATATATATATATATATATATATATATATATGGGAGCGGATCGGGAGCCCCGCCGAAGCCCCGTCCCGCCTTAGCCGTTGGATCGCGCGGGCTTGTGCGGGCCCCACGCGGGCCCCGCGCGATCCGATGGTGCAAGGGGGGACGGGGCTTCGACGGGGCTCCGCGGGCGGGGCCTTTGATCCGCTCCCTATATATATATATATAAGTCGGGTTTCGGGTTCCTCGGGTAACCCGGCATATGAACCCGAGCCCAACCCAATTTATGATCGGGTTCAAATATTTGAACCCGAACCCGAGTATCTTCAACCCTAATCCAACCCATTAACGGGTTTACCCGATCGGGCTCGGGTTTAGCCCGCCCAAGTTGTACCCTAGTTTTAACCAATTTTTTGTCGTTTTAAACCGATTTTTTGTCGTTTTAACCGATTTTTTGTTGTTTTTTGTCGTTTTTGCCGTATTTTGATTTTTTGTCGTTTTTACCGATTTTATGTCATTTTTGTCGTGTTTTGGTTATTTTTGTCGTTTTTACCCTTTTTTGTTATCTTTTGTCGTTTATACATTTTTTGTCGCTTTTTAGTTATTTTTGTCGTTTTAACCGATTTTTTGTCGTTTTTCATCATTTTTTGTTATTTTGTCGTTTACCGATTTTTGTCGTGTTAACCTTTTTTTCGTTTTTACCGATTTTTTGTCGTTTTTATCCGTTTTTTTATATTTGTTCATTTTTTTTCGTTATTATTATTTTTTATTTTTTTCCGGAAATATTTATATTGTCACCAAACATGGGAATTAATTTTCCAGAAAATTTAATTTCTTAAAATTTGATTCCCGAAAATATAGAATTTCCGGCTATATATTATTCCGCATACCAAACGTCCCCTAAAGAGTACTATCTATAGAGCAGTAATCATGCCTCTAAGTCTACTACGCAAACACATAATGGTTGAACCGAATGGAGGAGAGAGAAAGATCGGTTAGATTTAGGTTTTTGATTTGTATATATATATATATGATGGGAGTATTTTGGTAAATTTAGTTATCCATAGTCGATTTTTGGTTCGGATTCGAAATTATATCCTAAAATCATAATCCTAATCAAAATTCAAATTTTTTTAAACATTCAAACAGAATTCCGATCCAGTTTTTAAAAATCTATCTGAACTCTATTACGGTCGGATCGAATTCGGTTCTAAAACTTTTTTTTTCATCCCTAATTCCAAAGCAAATTAACAAAAATGTTTTGGTTTTGCTGCTGGTGACAATGACCCAACCTTGTCACTGTTGTTGCTTTCCAAACTGTAATTCCTGACAAGACCAACATAAAAACGAGAGAGCAATATGTTCTACCAAACTTGGCAACTAATCCCCAGTGATCCCTTGATAAATGCGAATACTGAGTGACTACCCCTAATAATAAAGAGGCATCAGTCCTTCCCTACAACTTATGTAGGGTCCTTCGGAACTCCCAAAGACCAACCAATTTTACTACAATCTTAAAGGGACTGTTTGGATAGATGTAACTCTTTGAAAGTGTGAAAGTGGCACTTGTAGCAAGTTGAGTTTTCGTGGACTTGCAGCAAGTGGCACTTTTTAAAATGTGTTTGGATAGAATATTTTTTGTCTGCTGCAAGTGGAAAAAAAAATTGGTTTGGTGTTTGGATAGTTATGTAAGTAGAAAGTGGAAGTTTTTTGGAGATGTGGTAAACCTAGGTATGGTTACCCCCCAATAATTAAATTATTTATCATAATTAAACAAAAAAAAATACCACAAATTAATTAATTCTAAAATAAACCAATATATATCCCCCCTCCCTCTCTCTCTCTCTCTTCACAGATTTTTTTTTTACCACAAGTGGCAGCCTCCTCCTCCTCCTCCACCGCCTCCTCCTCCGCCTCCTCCACCGCCTCCTCCTCCACCGCCTCCTCCACCGCCTCCTCCTCCACCGCCGCCTCCTCCTCCTCCACCGCCTCCTCCTCCTCCTCCACTGCCTTCTCCTCCTCCTCCTCCTCCTCCACCGCCTCCTCCTCCTCCTCCCACTCCGCTGCCTCCACTGCCTCTCCCGTTCACCACTTGCAGCCCACTCCCCTCTCACTTTCACCCATTTTTGGCTGCAACTGATCTTTGGAAAAAACCAAAGAGGAGTTACTGCCCACCTTCCGCGATGTGACACTTACCGCTCAGTTGTTGTGGCGAACCAAACACTGCAAGTGCTAAACTGATCGATCACTTTCATGTGAAAGTGCCACTTTCACTCCACTCTCCGCGAACCAAACAGCCCCAAAGTGTAGGCAGCTGCATCCCAACCAAAACCTATAAATACTTATTGAATCAGTATAAAGAAAAAAAAACAGTAAATTTACTGTACAATAAAAAATTTAATATAAATTACTAATAACGATAAAAGTTTGAAAAATTTACGTAAACGATAAGATCCGACAGGCGGACTGTCGGAATTTGAAGTGATGACCAAATTCCGACAGACGGTCTGTCGAAAATTGGACGAAGCCCAATTTTCGACAGACGGTCTGTCGGAATTTGGACATCACCCCAAATTCCGACAGTTGGTCTGTCGGAAATCCCCCCCCCCCGGTTCACTTCGGTTCAGCGCCACCCCCCCTCCTTCACTTCGGTTCAGTTGGCTCCCGTTCACTTCGGTTCAGTCGTAAGATTGGATATTTAATAGGCAGGGCCGGCCCTGAGTTAATGGGGGCCCTAGGCAAATTTTTAAAATGGGGCCCATATATAATATAAAAAAATTGAACTAAAAAATGATACAGCCAAGGCTAGAACCTATGATCTCTTGTGTACAAGTATAACAAACTACCACTACACCACAAATGTTTTGTGATAAAGGAGGATCATATTATATATTAGTTCTATTTTCAATATAATATTACTAATATATATATACATTTAAATTAATTTTTTTGGGCCCCCAAATTTTTTGAGGCCCTAGACGGTCGCCCTGGCCGCCCTGGGCCAGGGCCGGCCCTGTTAATAGGTTGGTGGGGTGGTTGGTAGGTGGGGAGTAAAGTGTTGGTGGGGAGTAGTGTTGTTGCTATGAGTGAAGCCGAGAAGAAGAAGAAGAAGAAGAAGAAGAAGAAGAAGAAGAAGAAGAGGAGGAGGAGGGAGAAGGAGAAGAACTTCAAAGAAGAGTGGTTAGTTTTTTTTTCTTTCTCATTTTGTATCCTAATGTTCATCTTTGTATCCTAAACAGTAATGTTGATATTTCTCATATTTTTCTAGGACATATTTCTCATATTCTAACACAAATATTTTTTTTTAATTTTATTTATTACATGTAATGTTCATCCTTGTATCCTAACACTATTTTTGAACCACTATCAAAATCCTACGAGCATAAACACTAATGTTCATTTATAGGTATCATTTTCTATAAAATTGTAGGTATTTTAATTATTTCTAAAAATAACAACCACTATCATTTATAGGTATCATTTAATCATTTTCTATAAAATTGTGTGTCATTTTATATCAACCACTAATAACAACCACTAATTTTCATTGATATATTAGTGTTCTAGCTCTAATATTCATTGATATTTACAATTAGTGTTCATATTTGTGTAAAATCAATGAAAATTAGTGTTAGGATACAAGGATGTAAACACTAATTGTGTGTCATAAACTCTAATGTTATTTTTAGAAATAATCAATGTTACCTACAAATTTAAAGAAAATAACAACCACTAATGTTCATTGATAGTGTATATTACATAAACACTAATGTTCATCCTTGTATCCTAACACTAATTTCAAACCTAACTTAAACCCCAACCCTAACTTAAACCTAATCTTGAACCTAACTTAAACCCCCAAATTAATCCTACCATTGACCTTTATCCTAATCATATTCAAAATCCTAGTAATAATCTTAATCCTAACCTAATGTAAACCTTAATCATGATCCTAATGTAGATCTTATTCATGAGTATTTAAATATGCATTTTGACAACCATCCTTTTACAGATGGATACCCAAAACGATGGTCATATACCAGGGGGGCCAACTACATAATTGATTAAGCAGCAACGCGAGTCGCACATATGTAGTTTGATATTTACTGGAGAGGTATATATACTTTTATTTGTGTTAGTGAATAAAATTTATATTTTATATGTTTTGTAATAACATAGTTTGTATGTTTTATATATAGCTATGTGATTATAAAAAGGAAGTGCGGTGTCGAGAACATAATACATAGCGCTATGAGGGCCAACTTGGTTTCTGGAAATTGACTAGTGACCAAGAAGCTTTATTGCACGTATTTGGTTTTCAGTACCTTGATCAAATACGTTTTCTACGTCATGATAGAGACTTGATTCTCAGTCTAGTAGAGCGTTGGTGGCCCGAACGAAATACGTTCCAGCTACCTTTCGGAGAAATGACTATTGTGCTTAAAGATGTTGCAAATATTTTAGGTCTACTTATCACAAGTGAACCTATAATATTTGATGAGTCATTTTCCGCTGAGACAACAATCATGGAGTACCTAGGTGTGGAGGCACAAAAATTGAAAGGCAAAGGCCTAGTGTCCTATTCATGGCTTCGTCAGAATTTTATGCACGTAGATCGTATCGGTGACGAAGAAATCTCAGTTGATGAGGAACGGGTAAGTAGCACGTATATGGTTAATATTTAGGACGAAGAAATCTCGATTTAATTTAGCTAATAATTTTTTTTCATATTCTGTTCAGGTCATTGCATGCACCAGAGCCTATCTACTAGGCCTAATTAATGCATTTTTCTTTTCCGACGCATCGAATATGGTAAATTTACGGTTCCTGTTATTTCTGAAAGATTTGACTGAACCGACGAGTCATGCTTGGGGAGCGTCAATGATGACATATCTATACAGTGCTATGTCAAATTTTGTGCAGTTCCAGTCAAAGGACAAATTGATGAAAAATCTAAATGGATGCGCTACATTGATTCAGGTACGAAAATTGTTTGAATTTGGCATACATTTATAATTTGTACACTTATATTATATATTTTTTAGGTTTGGTCCTACGAGCATTTTTCTATCGGTAGGCCACTTTCTCGTATCAGTAGCGACACACATGTATTTCCGGTCGCTTTACGGTGGACTACTGATGCGGTCGATCCCGCACACTGTGTTTACTCGGTTGTCCAAATATATCAGGGTCAATTTGATTCACTCAAGATTTCAAAGGTAAATAAAAGTCACCATTCTACATCATATGGATGTATTTTCTGCTTTATTAACTTATAATTATTTGCCAAAAAACAGGTTCAAATGGTGCATTATTGTATTAATCCTTATCCTTCCGAGATAGAACGAACAACATATGAATTAAGTCTCCATAGGTTTTACATAATATACCATAGAGACAGAATATATCATCCAGCTGATCGGGTTATGCGACAATTCGGTATGAAACAACATATACCCGAAGATCCGCCTCACTACAATCGTGGTAGAGGAAGTGCAACCGCAAGAGCCCGCAAATTAATTCCTGCTTGGAATTCCAGACTAGAGACGCATAACATCTCACATTTGTCTCAGAACATAGCTACTATGGAGGACTGTAGGTTATTTTAAAGTTAATATTTTATCCATATTTGTCTCATAACATCTCACATTTTTCGTATATGCAACAGTATACGGAGATTTTGCATATAGATCTTGGTGGGGATCTCCAGTTATAAGCAACAGACGCTACATATATCAGGAGCCTCGATTCGAGCATAGAGCTATAGATGATTATAGTCTGCGTGGATTTTATGAACATATAATAAGAACTGAAGTAAGTATTTTTTTTTACAATATTTTAGCTTATAATGTATTAGCTTACATAAGAACTAACTTAAATAATGTGTTATTATTTCAGGTTCCAGCTTTGGAGCAAGCATGTGATAACCCAGATCCTGAAGTGTTGAGAACAACAGTAAGAAACTTTGTGAATTGGGAGAAAGCGGATCCGGAGCCTCCGAACCCTCCGCTACATATTCTGCCAGATTATCCTGTAGGCATTATTAGCCAACGTCAACCACTTCCTGTAAAATCTCTATTTTACATTTTTATTTTTATTATTTTATTAGACTTAAAAATGAATTTATACAATTTATGGTTTTATTTTTTTTAATGACCTTAGCCATTGTTGAGTTTTGGAGCACTAGACGACCATGACTTTTAGCACGGAAGTTGTAGCAGTGTGCCTTGACTAGTGTACCAGTCATGCCGGGGGAAGTCTAGCCATGGTGATGTCCAAACTAGAAAAACTAGGCCAAGTTGTGAATGGACTTATTTAAATTATTTTTAATTAAATATTATTTTATATATTGATTTTTAGGTGACCCGGTTTGTCCAATTCAGCCCGAACTGGGCCCAAACCAAATTTAAGCCCATGTAGGCATGGGATGGGACCAAGGTGGCCATGTAGACATATTTTATGTACGTAGAAATATTTCCTAAATTATTTTAGAATTTTATGTACAATTTCTAATTATTTAAATATTTGTACTATTATTGGTATTTTATTATTAAATAATATCTTACAAAATTGTACGTATTTCTGGACCGGATAAGGGTGTGCGGTATAAGTCCACCAATTGGGACGAGTTTATTATTTTATTATTATTATAGTTATTTTGTGGAAATTTAATAAACATGATTTTCTATTTAAATATTATTATTATTTGAGTTGATTTATTAAGGATTGAATTTATATATATATGTAGATATGTTTAAATATATTAAATATTTGGATATGTGACATCTAAATTATTATTTGGATTTAAATAGATTTTTTATGGATATATACATATATATGTATAGATAGGTATAAGTATTAAAAGATTTAGATAAAGCAAAAAAAAAATATATATATATATAACAATGTGTGGTCGGCCCCACATGTGGGAACCGACCACAACATTAGCAAGTAGCAGCAGCTACTTTGTGCTAGGGGTGAGCATTCGGTTTATTCGGTTTAAAATCGAACCGAATAAGCAAAACCGAATTCGACCGAAACCGAATAAGCAAACCGAAACCGAACCGAATTGGTCAATAACCGAACCGAACCGAACCGAACCGAATTAAATCGGTTCGGTTTTCGGTTTATTCGGTTTTTTTTTTTGGTTTTTTTTGTGTTTTTTTGTTAATATATATAATAACTAAATATACCTAGATATATTTATTATATACATATAGTATATACCTCTCTCTCTCTCTCTCTCTATATATATATATATATATATATATATATATATATATATATATATATATATATATATATATATATATATATATATATATTAATTATAGGTATATACTAAATATATATAGATATATACTATAGGTATATATATATATATATATATAAACAAAAATTTCTTATTCGGTTTTCGGTTTTGAACCGAAACCGAAATCCAAAACCGAAACCGAATAAGAAAATTTAGTATTTTCAAAACCGAAACCGAACCGATTTTTTTCAAAACCGAACCGAATCTCTTATTCGGTTCGGTTCGGTTCGGTTTTCGGTTCAAAACCGAATAATGCTCACCCCTACTTTGTGCGCCCTCCATTAATAGCTAGCAGCATCACCATTGTGCCGACCCCCCTAACCCTTTATATGTACACACACACACACACACACACACACACACACACATATATATATATATATATATATATATATATATATATATATATATATATATATATATATATATATATATATATATGGGAGCGGATCAAAAGCCCCCCTTAGAAAGCCTCCCAAAAACCCCCCTCACTCTAATTCGTAATATTAATGTTAATATTAATGTTAATATTAATGTTAATGTTAATATTAATGTTAATATTAATTTTAATGCTAATATTAAATTTTTTTAAATTTTATTATATATTAATGTTAATGTTATTGTTAATATTAATGTTAATGTTAATATTAATGTTAATATTAATTTTAATGTTAAATTTAATGTTAATTTTAGTATTTAATGTTAATATTAACATTAATATTAATATTAAAATTAATATTAACATTAAATTACGGATTAGAGTGAGGGGGGTTTTTGGGGGGCTTTCTAAGGGAGGCTTTTGATCCGCTTCCTATATATATATATATATATATATATATATATATATATATATATATATATATATATATATATATATATATATATCCTCCTTCTTCCTTTCTCCTTCCTTCCTCCTCCTCTCTCCTCCACCCTCGGCCAACCTCTCCCCTCCGCGAGCAGAGCAGCACCCCGTGACAACGGCAACAGAAACGACAACAACAACAACAGCAGAATTTAACTTTACGGTACCTAACTTCTCCGTTGGATTTCTCTCTCGATTCTAATCCAATTTTAGATCCGTAAATTCGTGTAGAAAGCCCACATGACCCTCTTCGAGATCCCCCAGGTGGATTTCGACATAGCCATCCAACTTGCTCGAAAAATCGAGGCGAAGTTGGAGAAAAACCACTTTTCTAAAATATTAAAACTGTTTTAAAACACCAACTTGTCGGCCACTTTTCTTTCTGTACAATAGGATTTTGTAGAAACTAATTGAAAGCAGTCAAAGACAACATAACCGAGATTGTAACGCACCTTCTGGGTTCACTTTTCATCTAGTGTGTAAAAAGTTACACGTTGTTAAAGTTTTACGAAAAATTATAAATTCTGTTTTCAAAAAGTAGAAAAACACCCGATACGGCGTGTGTCCGACAAACCGGGCGACATGGTCGCGCACTATACACATCGAAAGGCACGTATGGATGTTGTCGACGTGTGGGAACTGACAGAACCCGATTTCGTTGCATGTGCGCGACGGAATCAGTACGTATCCGTCGAGATATCCCCGTATCGACCTTTTGCAAATTAAGTCACAACTTCGTGTACACTCATCAAATTGCGACGAAACATGCGCCATTGGACTCAAAATATTTTTCTGGTCCTGTGAGCCAAGTTTGGTTCAATTTTGAGAAGGTTGATCGGGACGCCATTTTAGCGGGCCCACAATCCCACTCAACAGGCGATTTTGTGCACAGCCCACCGGAATCCAAAATTGGACATACCATTGGGTTCACCTCATCAAAGTAAATTCGTAGACATGTAGTTTGACGACTTTAGATACCGTAGATATTGGCACGCATTTCGGTGCAAAGCGGGTCCAACGACAGTCACGCCCCAGAACCAGAATACTGGAGAGTGGGGGCAGACATAGCCAGCTACGTATATTAAAATGGAAACCACCTCGATATACGGTCACGGCTGTCTAGATATATGAGGGTTTACTACAAGCCAACAGTCTCTTATGGTCATGAACAAGCCTAATGTCTCAATCACAAGCAAGTAAGCAAGGTCGCAAGATGTATGATCATTAAATATACAATAATAAGGCGTCCCAAATATTACATATTCAGCTGATCATGAAGCTAGTCGTTACAAAATGTTAGGACTAGCAAGAGTTTAGTCGTACATGATCAACCCTAGGATTTGTTAATCATGTTTACAGCCCGTAGACAGACAGTAAGTAAAACTGCATCGAGCTAACAGGTGCTCGTCGGCTAAACGCCTTAAAAGAATAATTTTACAGTAGAGTGAGCGAAACAAAATAGAAAATCCACTCGTAGTCCGGGTTCCTTCTAGTCGCCACCATTGGGCTGGAAGCTTGGTAGATCCTCGGAAGCTGCTCCGAAATCTGGCCAAACAAAACCAGCTGGGTCAACCCCAGAAAGAGCAAGTGCCACAAGGGGGCCACGAAATAAGAACAAAAGCCAGCAATCAGCACAAGAAAATCTAATATTAAAATTAAAACTTACGAAAACATGGCAGGGTAATATACGACGAGATAACCATGAAACTATTCCGATAGCCAGGTTACAACCCGTAAACCAAACAAGGACCGGGGTTGTAACCCTTCGTCTGAACAGAACTTGGTTTCCCACCATTTATCGGCAAGATAATAATGCAAGAAATCAAGGCAGGGAGCAATCTTGTACTGGATCAAGACATGACTAGACTGGTTATACCTCATTCAATCAATCACGGCCAAGCAGATACTACGGCTTACTACTTTAACTAACTAGGGTTATCACAGACCTAATTACTAACAAGATGCAGTGAGATGATTCCACAGCCACAAGCCCTGCAGACCATCCAGGTTACCCAGGTCGAAAATTAGGGGTTGAATTCAGGTGGGTACATCGCCCGGGAGACAAATGTACCCTTAGGTGACTTAGAGGGTGCAATACGCGACGGTGTGCTGGAAATGTGCCCTACTCGACGGCAGGCTACAGATCCCAAGAACGCCCAGGTAACGGGATTGCCTGTAGCTGTGTCATCTCTTCATAACTACTGTGTTATTCTAGTTATTAACCTTAATCCATTTTAGTAGGTACTCCTGACCGTGGTACTCAGGATTCCCATCCTAGACATGATGCAAGACAGGACAAGTGGATTTAACAAGCAAGCAAGAAAGAACTACCCACGGTGTCAAGGCAAGTCGAGTTAATTAGCCGTCGCAACAGCATTAAGATAAATCATGTCAGGGTACTTGTCAGGAGTGCGCCACGACGGACCACTATCATGTCAGGTTGGTCATGTCAGGAGTGCACCACTATGGGTCACTGTCGTGTTATGCTAGTTCCTTGTCATACCATGCCATGTACAATAGTCATTCCAAACATATTAAGTAAAATCAAGTTCATGACAAAATGCGTAAGGATATAAAATGGGCGTAAAATATCTAATAAAATATCAATATACAGGGCTATAGAAGAGCCAAGCTTAAAGAAATAAGACCAAAACTCCAAGAGCCAATGGGTTAAGCAAGGGGTTCAGGGTGCAGCGTACGCACAAGGGCATGCACAGCGTACGTACGAAAGCACGCACGCAGGAGAGCTAAAGTACGCATGCAGGAGAGCTGCGTACGCGAAAAGTCACGCACGCAGGAGAGCTGCGTACGAGAAATGTCACGCACGCAGGAGAGCTGCGTACGAGAAAAGTCACGCACGCATGAGAGCTGCGTACGAGAAAAGTCACGCACGCAGGAGAGCTGCGTACGAGAAAAGTCACGCACGCAGGAGAGCTGCGTACGCGTAAAAACACGCACGCAGAGGAGCTGCATACTTACAAAGCACGCACGCAGGAGAGCTGCGTACGCATAAAAACACGCACGCAGAGGAAAGGGTCTTCTTCTCCATGGCTGAGAAGAAGCTCTCATGGCTCCCAAAACTTCAAGGCATCACAACTTGGCCATCCGAACTCCAAATCCGGATTTCCAAAGTTCCAACCAGGGTGGAATTGAACTCTCTTCCACATGAAAACATCAAAACCCATAAAAATCCAACCTAAATAGATCAAAACCATGCAAAACCAAAAATAGGGAAAAAATTAGATCTAGAACAATGGAGACTCCAAACCACAAAATACCAAGTTCTAATGTTGATCACCATGTCCTAATCTATCAAATGGACAAGTAAAAGAGGGTTCTCATATGGTGGCAAGGTGCACTTGCTTAAGGGTTGGTGTTGTGTAGAGGAAGGAGAAGAGTGTTGTGTAGAGGAAGGAGAAGAAGAAATTAATGGAGGTTTATGAGGAGAGAGAAAAAGTTGGTGGAGTTTTAAAGAGGGTGGGATGTGGTGTGTTGAGGGTGGAGCATAGGCTAAGGTGTTCCAATACATAATAAACCAAACCAAACCAAACCAAGCCAAATCAATCCAATTAAAACCGAGCCATGTCCAAATCCGAAATACGAGAAATACCGAAATTCCACAAGTTGAGAAAAATAAAAATATATGCCAAAATCTAGATACGAGTATAAATACGAAATACGGAAAATACAGGAAATGAGGGTGATGCGCAGTTCGCCAAGGGGCAAGCTGCGCAGTCGGCGCTGCGCTAAAGAGCGCTGGCCGAGGGGGATGCGCAATCCAGCCCTGCGCTAAAGAGCGCAGGCTGCTGTCTTCTTCTCCAGGCCGAGAAGAAGACTCCAAGAACTCTAAGGTTCAAAACTTCATATCTTGGTAAAATCAAAACCAAATCTAGATTTTCAAGGGTCTAACTTGAGTAAAATTGAATTCTCTTCCACATGGAAGCATCAAAACCCACAAAAATCCAACCAAAATAGATCAAAACCATGTAAACCCGAAAATAGTCAAAACCTAGATCTAGAAAAATGAAAGCTCCAAATCACAAAATGTCAAGCTCTAAAGTTGTTCTCCATGGCCTAATCTAGCTAATAGATAAATAAAAAGTGGTGCTTATTTGATGGCAAGGTGCACTTGCCTATGGGTTAGGGAGTTGTGTGGAAGAAGGAAGAAGAAGAAGTTGTAAGAAATTAATGGAGTTATGGAGGAGAGAGAAAATGTTGGTAGGTTTTAATGAGGGTGGTTGTGATGGAATGGAGGTGGAGAATAGGCTAAGGTGTTCCACTCATGATGAACTAAACCAAATCAAACCAACTCCACAAAATAAAACCAAGCCATGGTCCAAAACCCATTTACGAGAACCCGAATCCATAAGTCGAGAAAATAAAATACGTGCCAAAAAAATCAATTACGAGTACAAATACGAAATACAGGAAATGGGGGTGACAACTCTACCCACCTTCAAAGAATTCCGTCCTCGGAATTTAATCAAGGAGCTAGAGATTGCCACGACAAGCTATACTAAGCACAGGCAAGCTACACTAAGCAGTTCAATCATACAATCATACAATACAAGCAAGGAAAGGGAAAGCGTAAGGCATAAGAAAGACATTATACCTCACAAGTCAAATAGGTAGGGATATCGCGATCGGATGTCGTCCTAACGCTCCCACGTTGACTCACCTAGAGAGTGATGACCCCAAGCAACACGGACTAAGTTAATAGTCTTGTTCTTGAACGTCTTTTCTCTCCGGTCCAATATAGACACGGGCCTCTCCTCATACGAAAGGTTGGTACCAACAACCAATTCCGAATGATCTAGGATATGGCTCGGGTCCGGGATGTACCGTCTTAATTGGGATACATGGAATACATCATGTACCTCACTTAGCGACGGCGGAAGAGCGAGACGATAGGACACATCGCCTACTCGCTCCAGAATATCGAACGGCCCTATATACCTAGGACTAAGCTTTCCCCGTACGCCAAAACGAATGACGCCGCGGGTAGACGAGATCCTAAGGAATACATGGTCGCCGACGGCAAATTCTAAGGGACGCCGATGAGCATCGACCCAATGGCGCTGGCGATCCTGAGCAACTCGGAGGTGATCTCTGACTTTCCTGACCACTTCAACCGTCTGAGAAATCAGTTCTGGACCGAGCATCTGCCTCTCTCCGACATCGTCCCATGCTAACGGGGATCTGTACTTTCTGCCATACAGAGCCTCGAAGGGTGCCATCTGGATACTGGCCTGGAAACTATTGTTGTACGAGAATTCCACCAGGTGCAGGTGATCCTCCCATGAACCACCAAAGTCAAGGGTACACGACCGCAACATATCTTCGAGAGTTTGTATAGTACGCTCTGACTGCCCATCTGTCTGCGGATGATATGCTGAGCTAAACTTGAGACGAGTCCCCAAACTTTGATGAAGACTGCGCCAGAAGTGCGATGTGAATCTCGTATCCCTGTCTGATACTATGCTGACTGGCACTCTGTAAAGTCGGACGATTTGCCTGAGATACATCTCTGCTAGCTGCGCCTCGACTGTCCAACTCTAAATGGAAGAAAGTGTGCCACCTTGGTAAGCCTGTCCACAATGACCCAAATAGCATCTCTGCCTGCCGGAGATCTGGGTAGCCCAGTCACGAAATCCATGGTAAGGTGCTCCCATTTCCATTCTGGGATCGGCAAGGGTTGAAGAAGTCCAGCTGGCCTCTGATGTTCAGCCTTGACTTGTTGGCAAACCAAACATCGAGAGACATACCGGGCTATCTCTCTCTTCATACCATTCCACCAAAAGTGTTGACGAATATCTCTGTACATCTTCGTGCTGCCTGGGTGGATGGAATACTGCGAACTGTGAGCCTCTGCCGTGACTTCCTGTCTGATATCTCCACTGGATACACAAAGACGCGTGCCGTGTCGAAGTGTACCATCCTCATGAATACATAACTCTGGCCTTCTCCCTGCCTCGCACTCTGCTCTGAGCCGCTGAATCTTGGAATCTGTTAACTGTGCTGTCCGGATCCTCTCAATTATGGTAGACTGAATCTGTAGGCTGGCCATCAAGGCCACATTGGAAGGAAGAACCACTTCAATTCCCATCTTCTGAAGATCCGACAATAACTCTGGTTGCGCCGTCAGAAAATAAACTCCGGCTCTCCGGCTCAACGCATCTGCTACAACGTTGGCCTTCCCTGGATGATACTGCAAATCCACATCGTAGTCCACCAGTAGCTCGAGCCATCTTCTCTGCCGCATATTAAGATCCTTCTGGGTGAAAACATACTTCAGGCTCTTATGATCAGTAAAGATCTCCACTCTATCTCCGTACAAGTAGTGCCTCCACAACTTAAGTGCAAACACTACTGCTGCTAGCTCCAAGTCGTGGGTCGGATAATTCTTTTCATGATCACGGAGTTAACGTGACGCATAAGCAATTACCTTCCCATGCTGCATCAAAACACATCCCAATCCTCTGCCTGAAGCGTCGCAATAAACTGTGAATCCTCCGGTCCCATCTGGAAGGGTGAGAATGGGAGCCGTTATCAAACCTCGCTTCAACTTCTCAAATGATTCCTGCTATTCTGCTGTCCAAATGAACGGCACATCCTTGCGGATCAACTGGGTCATCGGCGCTGAAATCCTTGCAAAATCAGAGACGAACCGTCGGTAGTAGCCGGCCAATCCAAGAAAGCTGCGAACTTCTGCCACTGAGCTGGGTACTGGCCATGCCTCGATAGCCACAATCTTCTGGGGATCCACTTCTACTCCTCCTCTGGTAATGATGTGACCCAAGTAAGAAATACGATCGAGCCAGAACTCATATTTACTGAACTTGGCGTACAACTGGTGCTCTCTGAGAATTTAGAGAATAATTTTGAGATGCTACTCGTGCTCTGCTTCACTCTTGCTGTAGACCAGGATGTCATCAAGGAACACTATCACAAACTGATCCAAGTAAGGCATAAAAATACGGTTCATGAGGTCCATGAACACTGCCGGCGCATTGGTCGCTCCAAAGGGCATAACTAGAAACTTCCAATGCCCGTACCTAGATCTGAACGCCGTCTTCGGGATGTCCTGCTCTCTGACTCTGATCTGGTGGTATCCTGACCGCAAGTCTATCTTCGAGAAAACTGAAGCCCCCTTGAGTTGATCAAACAAGTCATCTATCCTCGGGAGAGGGTATCTGTTCTTGATTGTCACTGAGTTCAAGGTACGATAATCAACACATAGCCTGGACGTACCATTCTTCTTTTTCACAAGAAGCATCGGGGCTTCCCAAGGCGATCCACTTGCACGAATGAATCCCTTGGTCCTGAGTTCTTCAATCATCTTGTACAAAATCTCCAACTCTGAAGGTGCCATTCTGTAGACTCGCTCTGATACTGGTGCTGTCCCGGGGATCAAGTCTATGGTGAACTCAATCTCCCGCTCTGGCGGCATCCCTGGAAGTTCCTCTGGGAAGATATCTGGAAACTCTTCAACTATCCGGGGCAACTGCACTGCTGCTACTGCCATCCGCAATACTGGAGGAGATGGCTCTACTGTGCCTCTGGAAAATGAAAACTCTGGCTCTCCGGGAATACTAAAGACAACTCTGCCAATATGGCAGTCTATCCTAGCATAATGGTTCCTCAACCAATCCATGCCTAAGACTACATCATAGTCTGCCATAGGGAACTCTATGAGCCTAGCGGGGAACTCTCTACCGCTAACTACAATCCGACACGAGGAAAATACTCGATCTACTCCCACAAGACCATTACCAGTAAGTATATTGAGCCTCACTGATAATGACTCGGGCTCCAATCCTATCCGTGTCGTGAATCGTGCAGACATGAATAAATGCGATGCACCAGAATCAAATAATACAGATGCTGGAAAGGTGTTGACGAGAATAGTACCTGCCACTACCTCACCTGGTGCAACTTCTTCTTCCATGGTCATTATCATAGCCCGACCTCTAGCTGCAGGTCCTCTCTGCTGGAAACCCCTCTGTCGGTTCTGTGCTGGAGCCTGGGTGAACTGCTACTGGTTCTGCTGCTGAAAGGCCTGGGCCTGAGGCAACAATGGCCTCGGGTACTGCTGCTGCTGCTGGACTGGAACTGGGACTGGTCCTCCCACCGAAGAACTAGAATGGTTGGAGGATGATGGACCTCCCCTATTCGGGCAGGTCCCTATCTGGTGGTCTGCCCTTCCACAAGCCAGGCACAATCCCTGTGCCCTACGACACTCTGCCACTACATGGCCCGGCTTCTCGCAATGCGAACATCCCACCGCGGAAGACTGCTTCTGCTTCTGCTGCTGCGGATACGTCGGGGTTGAATGCTGAACCGACGTCACTGAGGCCGCCCGCCTCGGAGTTCCAATAGTCAAACTTTTAGCTGCTGGGGCTGGAGCTGATGATTGGTGCATCTGACCGTGGGACCGCTTCCTGCCTCCGGTCCTGTCCACAATTCTCCGGGAGGTATACTCATGCCTCCTTGCTGCCTTCAACACTGCATCGAACGTCTGGTGCTCGAACTGCTCCACAGCTAATAATATCTCTAAATGCAGCCCCTGCTGGAACCGCTGGGCCCTATCGAATTCGGTTGCCACCAAGGTGGGGGCGAACCTACTCAGCCTGGAAAACTCGGTCGCATAGCCATCGACCGTCCTGCCTCCTTGCTTCAAGTTGGTGAATCTGGTCTGCAGGTCGTACCGTGCCACCGCATCGAAGTACTTTTTCTGGAACCTCTCTCTGAACGTCGCCCAAGTGACTGGTGCCGCTAACCCCATGGCCTGAGCTGCCCACCAATCGCGAGCCAAGTCTAACAACTGTAGGCGTACCACCGCCACCTTCTCATTTTCAGGTGTCCTAGCTGCTTCTAGAACCACCTCGGTATCCTGAAGCCAAGCATCCACGGCAATCGCATCTTCACTGCCGTCAAAGAAGGGAGGGTTCAAGCGCTTGAAACTGTTGGCCGCCTGATTCCCTTGGGGACCTCCTCGGTTTAGTGCATCATGAACTTCCTGGTGCAAGGCGTCGCCTCGACGATCTTGGGATGCAAGCAGTTCTCTGATAAGCCCTACCAAAGGTCCCTCATCCTGTCTAGCTGGTTGAACGGGCGGAGCTGCCTGAACTGGAGGTTCTGAGCCTCCGGAAAGCATAACTCGGGAGGCTACTCCAGAGTGCTGAGCTTGATCTTCCTGGCACTGGGGTACTTGTCGAGCTTCCTCTGGCTGGTTGGCAGGTCCGAAAGTAATGCCGCTGAAGAAGACGACATAGGGAACAATAAGGAAAGGACCAGGACAGATCAATGATACAAGCAATGTGATCAGGTCAAGAATCTCAGGGATTTGAAGATACGAGCAGAGATCAAGGGCGAATATTGATTGAGACATCTATTCGGTAAACCCTCATATTTTTTGAATGCCAGGACCTGTATGGGCTACCACTTAAACCGTGTCACGCCCCAGAACCAGAATACTGGAGAGCGGGGGCAGACATAGCCAGCTACGTATATTGAAATAGAATACATCTCAACTATACGGTCACGGCTGTCTAGATATAAGGGTTTACTACAAGCCAGCAGTCTCTTAAGGTCAAGCCTATTGTCTCAATCTCAAGCAATTAACAGAGTTACAAGATATTAGAGCATCAAATATATATATAAGGCGTCCCAAATATTACATATTGGATGATCATGAAGCTAGTCGTACAAAATGATGGGACTAGCAAGAGTTCAGTCATACATGATCAACCCTAGGATTTGTTAATCATGTTTACAGCCCGTAGACAGACAGTAAGTAAATGTGCATCGAGCTAACAGGTGCTCGTCGGCTAAACGCCTCAAAAGAATAAATTTACAAATAAGTGGGTGAAACAAAAAGGAAAACCCACTCTTGGCCCGGGTTCCGTCTAGTTGTCACCATTGGGCTGGAAGCTCGGTAGATCCTCGGGAGCTGCTCCGAAATCTGGCCACACAAAACCAGCTGGGTCAAACCCCAGAAAGAGCAAGTGCCACAAAGGAGGCCACAAATAAGAACAAAAGCCAGCATATCAAAATCATAAAGAATAAAAGGAAAGTACAAGTAATAGAAGTACACAGAGCGATAAATGACTAGGGATGTGGAACCATTCCGGGAGCCAGGTTACAATCCTTAAACCAGACAAGGACCGGGGTTGTAACCCTTCGCCTGAATAGCTCACTGTCTCTACTCATTTATCGTTAAGATAAGTAAAACAAACATGCTCAGGAGATAGCAGGTACTGGAGCTAGACAAGACTTAGACAAGGCTGGACACTATTCATTCACAATCGGCCAAGCAAGTACTACGGCTTACTACTTTAACTAACTAGGATTATCACAAGCCTAATTACTAACAAGATGCAAGTGAAAAACTCCCAGTCCCAAGCCCTGCAGACTATCCAGTTATCCTTCCGCGGGTTGAGAGTTATAGGTGGGTACATTGCCCGGGAGATAAATGTACCTTTAGGTGACTTAGAGGGTACAACACATGACAGTGTGCTGGAAATGTGCTCTACTCGTCGGCAAGCTACAAGTCCATTAAAGCGCCCAGATAACGAGATTGCCTGTGACTGGGAATTCTTCATGTTCTAGTTTGATCTAATAATTAGCCTAATCCAATTTAGCGCGAGTCCCTGGCCGTGGTACCCAGGAAGTCACGTCCTAGACATGATGCAAGACAAGACAAGTGGATTGTACAAGCAAGCAAGCAGGAACACCCACGGTGTCAAGTTGATTATACGAGTCAAGTTACAAGTTACAAGTCAAGTCAGGAGTGCGCCGCCACCGGCCACTATCAAGTTATCAAGATAAATCACGTCAGGGTACTGTCAGGAGTGCGCCACTACGGGCCATTATCAAGTCAGGTTGGTCATGTCAGGAGTGCACCACTACGGGTCACTGTCGTATTATGCTAGTTCCTTGTCATGCCATGCCATGTACAACAGTCATTCCCAACATATTAAGCAAAATCAAGTTCATGTCAAAAGGCGTAAGGATATAAAATGGGCGTAAAAAATCTAATAAAATACTAATATAAATAGGACTATAGAAGAGCCAAGATCAAGAAATAACAAATTCATCATAGACAAGTAGGTTGTGCAGGGTATGTACTGCGCAGGGTGCCAAGTGCGCAGGGTGAGCTGCGCAGGGTACCAACTGCGCAGGGTGCCAAGTTCGCAGGGTGAGCTGCGTAGGATACCAACTGCACAGGGTACCAAGTGCGCAGGGTGAGCTGCGCAGGGTGAACTGCGCAGGGTGAGCAGCGCAGCAGATGGATTGCGCTGGATCAGGTTGCGCAGGAATGGATGGCGCAGGGTCAGATTGCGCATGAGTGGAGTGCGCAGGGATAGATTGCGCATGAGCAGACTGCGCATGAGCAGACTGCGCATGAATCCATGCGCACTCGGGTTGAGCGCAGTTCGCCAAGGGGCAAGCTGCGCAGTCGGCGCTGCGCTAAAGAGCGCTGGCCGAGGAGGATGCGCAATCCAGCCCTGCGCTAAAGAGCGCAGGCTGCTGTCTTCTTCTCCAGGCCGAGAAGAAGACTCCAAGAACTCTAAGGTTCAAAACTTCATATCTTGGTAAAATCAAAACCAAATCTAGATTTTCAAGGGTCTAACTTGAGTAAAATTGAATTCTCTTCCACATGGAAGCATCAAAACCCACAAAAATCCAACCAAAATAGATCAAAACCATGTAAACCCAAAAATAGTCAAAACCTAGATCTAGAAAAATAAAAGCTCCAAATCACAAAATGTCAAGCTCTAAAGTTGTTCTCCATGGCCTAATCTAGCTAATAGATAAATAAAAAGTGGTGCTTATTTGATGGCAAGGTGCACTTGCCTATGGGTTGGGGAGTTGTGTGGAAGAAGGAAGAAGAAGAAGTTGTAAGAAATTAATGGAGTTATGGAGGAGAGAGAAAAGGTTGGTAGGTTTTAATGAGGGTGGTTGTGATGGAATGGAGGTGAAGAATAGGCTAAGGTGTTCCACTCATGATGAACCAAACCAAATCAAACCAACTCCACAAAATAAAACCAAGCCATGGTCCAAAACCCATTTACGAGAACCCGAATCCACAAGTCGAGAAAATAAAATACGTGCCAAAAAAATCAATTACGAGTACAAATACGAAATACAGGAAATGGGGGTGACAGATCCCAAGAGCGCCCAGGTAACGGGATTGCCTGTAGCTGTGTTATCTCTTCATGACTACTGTGTTATTCTAGTTATTAACCTTAATCCATTTTAGTAGGTACTCCTGACCGTGGTACTCAGGAGTCCCATCCTAGACATGATGTAAGACAGGACAAGTAGATTTAACAAGCAAGCAAGAAAGAACTACCCACGGTGTCAAGGCAAGTCAAGTTAATTAGCCGTCGCAACAGCATTAAGATAAATCATGTCAGGGTACTTGTCAGGAGTGCGCCACGACGGGCCACTATCATGTCCGGTTGGTCATGTCAGGAGTGCACCACTATGGGTCACTGTCGTGTTATGCTAATTCCTTGTCATACCATGCCATGTACAATAGTCATTCCAAACATATTAAGTAAAATCAAGTTCATGACAAAAGGCGTAAGAATATAAAATGGGCGTAAAATATCTAATAAAATATCAATATACAGGACTATAGAAGAGCCAAGCTTAAAGAAATAAGACCAAAACTCCAAGAGCCAATGGGTTAAGCAAGGGGTTCAGGGAGCAGCGTACGCACAAGGGCACGCACAGCGTACGTACGAAAGCACGCACGCAGGAGAGCTAAAGTACGCACGCAGGAGAGCTGCGTACGCGAAAAGTCACGCACGCAGGAGAGCTGCGTACGAGAAAAGTCACGCACGCAGGAGAGCTGCGTACGAGAAAAGTCACGCACGCAGGAGAGCTGCGTACGAGAAAAGTCACGCACGCAGGGGAGCTGCGTACGAGAAAAGTCACGCACACAGGAGAGCTGCGTACGCATAAAAACACGCACGCAGAGGAGCTGCGTACGCACAAAAGCACGCACGCAGGAGAGCTACGTACGCGTAAAAACACGCACGCAGAGGAAAGGGTCTTCTTCTCCATGGCTGAGAAGAAGCTCTCATGGCTCCCAAAACTTCAAGGCATCACAACTTGGCCATCCGAACTCCAAATTCGGATTTCCAAAGTTCCAACCAGGGTGGAATTGAACTCTCTTCCACATGGAAACATCAAAACCCATAAAAATCCAACCTAAATAGATCAAAACCATACAAAACCAAAAATAGAGAAAAATTAGATCTAGAACAATGGATACTCCAAACCACAAAATACCAAGTTCTAATGTTGATCACCATGTCCTAATCTATCAAATGGACAAGTAAAAGAGGGTTCTCATGTGGTGGCAAGGTGCACTTGCCTAAGGGTTGGTGTTGTGTAGAGGAAGGAGAAGAGTGTTGTGTAGAGGAAGGAGAAGAAAAAATTAATGGAGGTTTATGAGAAGAGAGAAAAAGTTGGTAGAGTTTTAAAGAGGGTGGGATGTGGTGTGTTGAGGGTGGAGCATAGGCTAAGGTGTTCCAATACATAATAAACCAAACCAAACCAAACCAAACCAAACCAAACCAATCCAATTAAAACCGAGCCATGTCCAAATCCGAAATACGAGAAATACCGAAATTCCACAAGTTGAGAAAAATAAAAATACATGCCAAAATCCAGATACGAGTATAAATACGAATTACAGGAAATACAGGAAATGAGGGTGACAACGACGGACATCGTTTTGATCTGAAATTACGATTTTGTCCCTGTTCCAGAATTTAACTTTTGGACAGGCATTTCCTAGGAATATCTTATATTCCAAACTCGTTCGTGATGTTTGTTGCAACATCCGGAGTCATCTGCGGGATTTGACTTTTCTTGCTTCGTTTATTTGTCTGTTCGAGCTACTGGATTACTCTTTTTTGTACATAACCTCAGGCAAGATACCTTGCCATTATACTGTTTACATTCAGTCTGTATTTTATTACATATCACTGTTTATTATTTTTAGTTATTACAGTTCTTGATTTACTACATGTTCAGTGATTATTAGTTTACTTTGTTACTATCCTTTGGTTGCATATGAACCTAGAGTTAGGGGACTACCATTTATAGTGTATTGTATATGTCTCGACACAGTTGTACCACGAAGATGTGTGAGACGAGTAGCATGTAGAGGTCCTTGCGTATGGGCTGATCCTCCATGTGCATGCGTTAGGGCTAACTGCTAATAGAGGTATGTTAGGAGACTTAGCAGTTAGTAGAGGTATATGAGGCATGGATGTGACTCTGTTAGGCATTGGGTGGGAAGAACAGTTCCTTAACATATGGGTCCTTATGCACTTTCCTATTACTGATACTGCTGGCCTCTGACATTCGAAGAATGTTATGCTTTGAGGTCCCTGGTATCCTGATGGGGCCATACCTGAGATTACTGATACTGCTGGCCTCTGACATTCGAAGAATGTTATGCTTTGAGGTTCCTGGTATCCTGATAGGATCATACCTGAGTTACTGCTACTGAGCCAGATACCCATGCGTTGTTCTTAACTGCATAAACACCGTAGTACGGTTAGATTACCTTATTGTTGTCTTGTAACTTATTTTCTTTGTGGCATATTACGTATTCAGTATTTATGGCATGTTCTTCCTGTATCTTGTTACGTCCCTCTGAGGACCTGGTTATCTCTCCAGGTGTGTGCTTCTGTGATATTGCAGGTGTTCTAGTCGAGGTCGCGATCTTCTCTATACATTCAGAGATGACGTGTCTTGGGTCTTTCTTTGCTACTCCCGCCAAATTATTTTCATTGCCATGTATATTTTTCCTTACTTGTTGGTAGTGGATTTGTCTCCGCCCAACGTGTCACGACCCGCACTCGCTTTTCGGATACGAGACGTGTCCAAGCCAGCCTACGCCGCAGAGTCGACGGTAGAACGCTGTCAATCCCGCAAGAAATAAATGCTCAAATATCACATTTGCTGCTCATTCACATTTCTAAATTTATTACAACAGTTACAATATTTATATTTAAAGGAAAATACAAAGTTTTCACAATTAATAAAAATGACAACCAGTTCCACTATCTAGGTCGGTCTCTTCCCAGTACTTAAGAGTGATCGCGGCTAACCTAAAAAATAAAGGTTTCCAGTCAGGAATGAAACAAGCACACAAACCGACGATAATGCAAAATACAATAGAATTAACAAGACATAAAAATAACATATGGAATATGAAAGCTAGTAAGAAACTGATGACATAGCACGATAGAGAAGTAAACAAGGAAAAGCTAATAAAAGACATCTATCTAGGTGGTATAAAATATCTGTTTTGACATGTGAACGGCTAGGGGGTAAATAAGGCTCACTGCACGTGTCGTGTGCAGCTGCTAGCATTCACGAGAGACACGGGGATAGTTCTGGGTAGTCCACATGTCTACTAAGATATTTTCCCTCCCGACTACTCCGTGTGAAGAGCGTGTCAACAAGCAGCATATATATGTATAGACATGAAATGAGAAAACTACTATAAATCGAAAGCAATCAGAAAGTGCACTTGCCTGAGGTCCTTAGCTGGAGAAACCAATAATACTATACCACTCAATGAGCCACAATCAGTCAACACATACAGAAGTCTCCAGATGCTGAAATAAACAGTACCAACGTTCTCAGAATAGTCAAATTAGCTAGAATTGCCTGTCCTTAAGTCTAATTCTGGACACAGGAGTAAAACAGTAATTTTGGGCAAAAACGATGTCCGCCGTTGGACCCGTTTTGTACCGAAAAGCGTGCCAGAGTCAACGGTCTCTAAAGTCGTCAAACTATATGTCTACGAATTCGGTTTTTCAATACGAACCCAACCGTATGTCCAAAGTTGAATTCCGGCGGGCCGTGCACAAAATCGACCGTTGAGTGGTACCGTGGGGCCCACAAAACGGTAATTTTATCAACTGTCTCAGAATCGGACCAAACTTGGCATACAGGACCAAAAAAATGATACGGTTCCGTTGGCATAAGTTTCGTCTCGATCTGACGAGTGTGCACAAAGTAATTGGAGTTTGTGCAAAGTGGTCGATACGGTGAATTTTGACGGATACGTATCAAATTCGTCGCGCACACGCGACCAATTTGAATTCCGTCAAAGCCCACACAACCATGAAGCCGTTATGCAGCTTTCGATACTTTCGGTTCGCGACCACGTCGCCCGGATTGGCGGAACGCACGTCGTGTGGAACAATTTTCTAGTTTTTAAAACAGGTTTTTGGGAAACTTTGGGATTCGATTTTTCGACGCGTAGTCGATGATTTCAGAATCCACAAAAAGGAATGTGAAGCCCTATATGTTGTCTAAAAGTGCCTTCAAATAGTTTTTCTAATATGGTACTGGATCGATCGGGATCGATCCTCAAACGTGGATGAATGGACTGAAATTGTGCTCTATTTTTTACCGGTTTTTGGTCGATTTCTCGTCGAATTCTACAGGGTTTTAATCCATTTTAAAATAAAACTATTTAATGGGATTAAGAGGTGTATAGGTTAGGTTTATACCTGAGAAGACGAATCGCAAAACCACGGATCGTACGCGACGGAACATCGCTGCGAAGTTGCCCGCGCGGCTTGCTGCTGTGCGCCCTGACTGTCATCCGCACGCGCACGCGGCTATTCTGGCCGGCGACGGCTGCCCCCCGGCGGCGCATGGGGTCAGGGTGGTGCGCCAGTTACGGGTGGTGGTCGACGTAGTGTTTTAGGTTAGGGTTTTCGTGTAACCCCCCTGAATTTTCAGGGAATTTTTAAAATTATTTTTTTATTTGAAGAATAGCTTGTTAATTTATTTTAATTAAATAATTTATTAATTATTTCTAATCAGGATTTAATTTATATTGTATATATATAGATGCAAGATGATGCTATTTTCTATCTGACAATATTGTTGGCAAGATCATTAGGGTTACTTTTATTAGTGCTAGTCAAATTTTATCCTTATAAATATTGGCTCTATTACTATTTATAATCCTTAGTTATTGTCATATTATTATAATTAATAACAAGTTTATAATTATTTATTACCTTTTATTTATGGTTTATCACTATTATTATATTTTTATTATTGCCATGGTCTATTATTATTATTTTATTAAATTGGATATCCCTATTAGGTTTTATTATTAAATTTTATTATTTATCTTAAGAATTGCTTATAGATGTCTTATTAGATTTATATATATATATATATATATATATATATATATATATATATATATATATATATATATATATATATAGCCTTCTTTAACCAAGTTCCTCTTAACCCTAACCCTAGAGCTTTGTCTCCAAGCCGCCCCCCCTGACCTCACCTTTACCTCGCCTACCTCCTCCCTCAACCTGAGACTCCTCGCCGACGTACGGAGGAGCACAAGGCCGGACGGGACTACGGTTGCCGCTGTGAGCAGCAGAGCCGGCCGATCTCGGCGACCCCCGGCGGCGCCACCGCGCCTGGAGGCCGACCCCGACCCCCTGCGGCGGGCAGGTAACCCCCCCGAGCGACCCCGTGGCTCTTCCACGTGGGAAATCTTATTTTTTACTGTAACCCTAGTTTTAGGGTTTTTAATCCAATTAATTCAGTTTTTTTTAGTGTTAATTATTGCCTAATTATTGGTAATTAATTAGATCTAATTGAAAGGGATCATTAGTAATTAAGTATAGGATCTACATTAAATTTTGTGTGAATTAATATTATTTATTAGTATTTATTACTATTTACTTATAAATTTTATACGCGGTTAATTAATTGTTTGTATTTACTGTTTTAATCGTTAATTAATAATTTTATTATTAATTAAATAAAACCTTGTAGAGGAAAAAGTTTATAAAATTTATGTAGTATTTTATAACAAATTTTCCAGAAATTATAGAATTTTATTTGTAATTATTTTATATTAAAAACTGAGAACTTTAGATTTTTAAATTAATTCTAATTACCGTTTTTTAATTTATATTATTTAATTGGTTGTTAATTAATTAATATATGTTATATAGAAAATGTTTGTAAAAATATACTTTACTGTATAAAAATATTTCCAATATTTAATTATATTTATTTATATTTATTTAGATTTTAGAAGGGTAATTTTGATTACTAAGTATATTATATAATTAATTGATATTAATTATATAATTATTTGTAAATGGGTAAATGTTAAGGTTTCTGTTGTAAATAGATAATTAAACTATTTTGGAAATTATTTTAGGTATTTTATATTTATTACTAATTTTTAGGATTTAAAAGTAATTTCTAGAATTATTTTAGAATTATTTATTAAATTGTTTAATAATTATTTATTAATTTAAATAATTACTAATTATGTGTTATTATTGTGTAGAATAGTGAATTTAGATTTAATGGTTAAATTTAGGTTTTATAGTGAATTTTCAAGATTTATTTCGAATTATTATGTATTATTTAACTATTTATTTAATAAATAGTTTTAATGGTAATAAATTCATTTCTGTAAAAATATATATATAATATATATTTATTATTCTGGTATTATTTAGTTTATTATTATAATAGACTAGAAATGATTTTTAAGGACTTTTACTATTTTTGTTAGTATTATTAGGAATTGTGTATGCACGTGTGTATTAAATTGAGTAGTTAATTGATTATAATTAATTAATTAATTACTAAATATCATGTTGTATTATTAATTACAGAATATAAATGTATGATAATAAGTATATTTACATACTTATTATTGTATAAGTATTATTCATAATTATTGGTACTAGTTAGCTAGTTTTAATAAAATACTAATGTTTGTTGGTTAATTAGCAATTAATCAATTTAGTAAATTGTTAAATAGAGATTAATTATAAATCATGCTTGTTTAGGATTGTTTGTTTCTCGGAACTCGGACTCTACATCAGACCCGGATACTCAGTTGCTGGACACAGGCAAGTACACCTTGCTTGATTGTATATTTTTGCAGTTAGTTTATGTTACCTAGTTACTTCTCAGTTGTGTGCACGTGTCTAGTAGTAGTGGACTTATCCCGTGTATTGTGAAGGTATGTGGTACCTTCTAGCCGGACACCGTATCATACACGATCACTATATGAGTGAGTTGAGAGCATGGATTTGTGTGTCGACTGATCATTGGCACGTGAGTTCGCGTCTGGTCTAGTGGTTGGTACAGGTCTACTTATATATACTATGACGTCTTGCATATTATTTATACCGCGTATACGATACAGATATACATTGGGTGGGGAGAGTCTACTAGTGGTGTATGAGAATTCTGTTTCCAATGGACGCTGGATGCTCGTAGCCCCTCATTTCTCAAACCGTAGAACGCTTGGTGGCAGTTTCTTCTTCTTCTCCCTCCCTCATGCACCATTAGAGATGTCTCGAGTGCATTACACATAGATGGTTAGTTTACCTGTCGTATGTCGCATGATATATCCTGTCCTTGTTTGGTTGAGGAGATGTTATGTTATATTTTGTTCTAGTTATTTATATACTGCCCTGTACTATCATGCATGTCGATTTCTTGTGTACTTGTTACGTCCCTCTGAGGACCTGGTACCTTTTCCAGATTGGGACGAGCACAGGTACCGACGGACTACGGAGATTGGAGACTTTTGCTGACGAGGACTTCAATATTGAGCCTCGTGAGTTTCTTGAGTTCTTAGGTGATTTTTGCTAGTGGCTATCTATTTCTTTTCTGGTTCAGTTGTACTCTTTTAGTAGTTCTTTCATACATTTATTGGTGGATTATTTTCCACTAGTCATGACTTGTAGTTTGATTCAGAGTTATTTTCATTCCTTCCAGCTTTATTCTGTGATTTTTTCTGTGGATGAGATTAGTATTTACCTGCCTGTATTGTTATTTAGTTGTTACTTCAGCGTACTACGATCGAGTATAGTCCATTAAATTGGGGTTTTTCTATACTTGATCGTACAGCTGGCACGCCACGTGTTCTTGGTCCCACATATTTTGGAACCGGGGCGTGACATGTTTTTAGTGGTGGCCCATGCAGGTCGAGAAAATATTGTTTGGTTACTTTACCGTACCAAGCAAGCCTGCGTATAGGATTAGGACTATTGTGTCTCATCCATAATTGATTATTTTTATCCTTTGATCTCGTTTGATTTTGACTCATTTCAAACTCCTCGAAGTACTTGGTCTCTTCTTTGATTTATATCTTCTGACTCTTTGACTTCCTTGCAATTATATCCTTCTCGATCTAATCTACCGTACCCCTTGCTTGTCATGATTGATAGAGGTTTGGAAGATGCTATACTATATACACTCTTGAGTTAACTATATGGCTAGATGGGTTACCTTGGCAGCTAATTATACGGTTGAGTCTATAATTGAATTCTTGGAAAGTACTAAATATTGCAGGTTGATGAACACCATATTTTTGAAAGATATAACTTTTGCATGAATGATTAGTTAATTCAAAGTTGAGTAGTAATGATATATTAATTTCGAATGATAGTGAGAAAGATTACTTATACTCATATGGGAAAGACTGTTAGAAGTTGATTAATAAAATAAACTCGATGATCGATTTGAGAGGATGATTTAAAGTTTTGATTTGAGTTTTTAAAAAAAAATTTCTATGATTGGTTAGAGAGGATATAAAATCAACTTGATGATTAAAAATTTAAATATTCACATTGCTACATGAGATTTAAATTGGTTGATGATTTATGTTGGTTTCCAAAATAGAAGAATAAGTTTTTTTTTATAAATTTGAGGATAGATGATTGTAAATAGAAATAGTTAAGAGTTGCCTATGAGATTTATATTTCTTTAAAGATTGAATATTTTGACCTTGATGAAAAAAAGGGTTTATTTAAGAAGAATTTAGAAATTTGATGCATTTCATAAAGTGATTTAAAATTTGGAGTTGGGTAATTTTAATCTAAAAATTTTGAGGAGAAAAGAAAAGGATGTTTGTACTATAATAAAGTTTATTTCGAGGATCGATTTAGAAATTTGAGGTATTTTTTTGTGATTGAATTTTGTTTGATGGAACAAATTTTGATTGAAAAAAAATTGAGATTTAAATCTTTTTTTTAGATTGATAAATTTTTATTGAAGTTTCTTTTGGAAAAAAAAGAAGAAAAATTTAGTATTATGATAATATTTATCTCGGTGATTGATTTAAGTATTTTCATAAGAGAGTTACAATCTTTTATATTAGGTAAACTGAATTAAAGTTGAGGAAAAAAAAGGAGGAAAATAAAAGGGAGTTGGTGTGATGATAAAAGGATTGGTTGGGTATTTTAAAGTTATAATTATGATTATATGCGACGATCTTAAAGAGATTAAGGAAATTGGTGGATGATAGTTTTGATTTAAAGATTTTATACTGAAGAAATTTATGAAGAAATTTTATTTACAGGAATTTGATTTTTTTATCTTGATGAGGAAATAAACATAGAGGATGTTACTCTAATGAGATAGAAGTGTCACACCTTAGTTGCCATATTTTTCATAGCCATGATAGTGATTATATGCAGTTATAGTTAAGTCATCGACCCATGTGACTATGTCTTCTTCTTAAAATTTTATCATCCTTGTTCTCGACCCTAAACTAGTATCATGATTCCCTAATTGTTTAGAGCTATAGATGTCTATAAATTTTTCTTGACCATACCCCAAATCCGTCAACCAGTATATCTTCTCCTATATTTTAGTATTATATTATTAGTATTAATATTAGGAATATCTATTTAGTTGTTTGTTACTTTACCTGTAGACAATATTGGTTGATATTTTCTGTAATAAAAATTTTCCTTCACCTTTAGCTCATGCCACGGTTGCCGAGCTAAATGCTGTAAGAATTTTTTTATTATCTAATTAGTTTATTTTCTTTCCTGATTTACTATTTATCGTGCTGCATAATTCTAGTACTATCGATCCAAAATTTTGTTTTCTTAAGCAATAATAGAAAGCAGATCATTACGTCTTATCCTTTTGAATAGACCAAAGGACTTTTTTTTTCTCATGTTAGGATTATTATTGCTTCTCTAGAAAATTCTATGTTGTTGCTACAATTTGGTAGGATAAACTTGCTTTCCTAAAGAGACAGTTAGAGGTACTAGTTCAATTCTTATAAGTTGGGTAGTATACCTTGTAGTCTAGCATCATACTTTTCTCAGGACCATTAAGAAATTATAGTTGGATAACACTGACTATATGTTGCTATAAGTATTTAGATTACCTAGACATAACTTTGTGGGTTCCTATCCCCTAGCTCAACTAAGGTTAGAGATTCATAGGGCAACTAGAAAGGTCAAATCATTATTTGTGTTTTGGACTTGAACTATCTTGTACTTTCTTTTCTTCTGTACGTTTATTTTTATCGTCTTGACTAATACTGCTGTTATAGCCTAGTTTTTACAAGCTTCTTCTTTTTTCAAGCTTGTTCTTGACACATATATTATTGGGTGCACCCACTAAAATGTTGTCTAATCAGAATTGGTGCATGATGGTCTGGCCAACCTAGTGCATGTTGATTTGCTTTCCCTATGATTATTTTATGCAGATGAAGATATAGTTAAACTTGTCCTAGGATCTCATTTGCGACCGTTTTGACAATTATTTTTTCTTGAAACATTTATTCGCATTGGACCTTCAAATTTGTAATCGACCCCATCCCCCTTGAACTCTTCTTTATTCTGCGTCTTAGTATAGAATTTCTCTTTATAACCCTTTATTAGCTATGATTTATAGTAGAACCATCTTTCTACTAAGTCAGTTAAGTATACCTTGTATGATATCTTATTTTAGTAATACCCTTAGCACCCTAGTAGCCATCTTAGACTGATTTTAGTCGGACATTTAGCAAATAAAAGTTTTCCTATTATCCTTTCCTTGGTTCATATCATTTGATCCCTTACCGTGACTTGGATAATTGAAGCACAATATTAGGATTTTTTTTTCCAATAATTGCACCATTATGATCTAGACAAACCGCACCATACACATGACATTTATGCCCCCCATAAACACACCTTTATGTGCTCTATTTTAATAACTCTACTTGTTTGACAAATCTTTCCCTTAGAATAGACTATTTGTGTCCTCTCCTTATCCTATTAGATTTGACCATGCAATATCGATCTATTCCCTGATCACTTGGAAATCCTATGACCTATGCCGGACCTAGAACATATTCTTGTAGGATATGATGCCAGTTTTGACCCCTCTATAAACCCCCAAGTATCGTTGTAAATTGTCTTGTTGAGTAAGTTACAATTTACATATTTACTTTTCATTGATTTTCTTATTATTTCTTCGGTATTAGAATTATTTTAAATTTCGAGGACGAAATTCTTATAAGTTGGGTAGATTGTAACCCCCCTGAATTTTCAGAGAATTTTTAAAATTATTTTTTTATTTGAAGAATAGCTTGTTAATTTATTTTAATTAAATAATTAATTAATTATTTCTAATCAGGGTTTAATTTATATTGTATATATATAGATGCAAGATGATGCTATTTTCTATCTGACAATATTGTTGGCAAGATCATCAGGGTTACTTTTATTAGTGCTAGTCAAATTTTATCCTTATAAATATGGCTCTATTATTATTTATAATCCTTAGTTATTGTCATATTATTATAATTAATAGCAAGTTTATAATTATTTATTACCTTTTATTTATGGTTTATCACTATTATTATATTTTTATTATTGCCATGGTCTATTATTATTATTTTATTAAATTGGATATCCCTATTAGGTTTTATTATTAAATTCTATTATTTGTCTTAAGAATTGCTTATAGATGTTTTATTAGATTTAGATATATATTCTATATATATATATATATATATATATATATATATATATATATAGCCTTCTTTAACCAAGTTCCTCTTAACTCTAACCCTAGAGCTTTGTCTCCAAGCCGTCCCCCCTGACCTCACCTTCACCTCGCCTACCTCCTCCCTCAACCCGAGACTCCTCGCCGACGTACGGAGGAGCACAAGGCCGGACGGGACTGCGGTTGCCGCTGTGAGCAGCAGAGCCGGCCGATCCCGGCGACCCCCGGCGGCGCCACCGCGCCTGGAGGCCGACCCCGACCCCCGGCGGCGGGCAGGTAACCCCCCCGAGCGACCCCGTGGCTCTTCCACGTGGGAAATCTTATTTTTTACTGTAACCCTAGTTTTAGGGTTTTTAATCCAATTAATTCAGTTTTTTTAGTGTTAATTATTGGCAATTAATTAGATCTAATTGAAAGGGATCATTAGTAATTAAGTATAGGATCTACATTAAATTTTGTGTGAATTAATATTATTTATTAGTATTTATTACTATTTACTTATAAATTTTATACGCGGTTAATTAATTGTTTGTATTTACTGTTTTAATCGTTAATTAATAATTTTATTATTAATTAAATAAAACCATGTAGAGGAAAAAGTTTGTAAAATTTATGTAGTATTTTATAACAATTTTTCCAGAAATTATAGAATTTTATTTGTAATTATTTTATATTAAAAACCGAGAACTTTAGATTTTTAAATTAATTCCAATTACCGTTTTTTAATTTATATTATTTAATTGCTTGTTAATTAAATAATATATATTATATAGAAAATGTTTGTAAAAATATAATTTACTGTATAAAAATATTTCCAATATTTAATTATATTTATTTATATTTATTTAGATTTTAGAAGGGTAATTTTGATTACTAAGTATATTATATAATTAATCGATATTAATTATATAATTATTTGTAAATGGGTAAATGTTAAGGTTTCTGTTGTAAATAGATAATTAAACTATTTTGGAAATTATTTTAGGTATTTTATATTTATTACTAATTTTTAGGATTTAAAAGTAATTTCTAGAATTATTTTAGAATTATTTATTAAATTGTTTAATAATTATTTATTAATTTAAATAATTACTAATTATGTGTTATTATTGTGTAGAATAGTGAATTTAGATTTAATGGTTAAATTTAGGTTTTATAGTGAATTTTCAAGATTTATTTCGAATTATTATGTATTATTTAACTATTTATTTAATAAATAGTTTTAATGGTAATAAATTCATTTCTGTAAAAATATATATATAATATATATTTATTATTCTGGTATTATTTAGTTTATTATTATAATAGACTAGAAATGATTTTTAAGGACTTTTACTATTTTTGTTAGTATTATTAGGAATTGTGTATGCACGTGTGTATTAAATTGAGTAGTTAATTGATTATAATTAATTAATTAATTACTAAATATCATGTTGTATTATTAATTACAGAATATAAATGTATGATAATAAGTATATTTACATAATTATTATTGTATAAGTATTATTCATAATTATTGGTACAAGTTAGCTAGTTTTAATAAAATACTAATGTTTGTTGGTTAATTAGCAATTAATCAATTTAGTAAATTGTTAAATAGAGATTAATTATAAATCATGCTTGTTTAGGATTGTTTGCTTCTCGGAACTCGGACTCTACATCGGACCCGGATACTCAGTTGCTGGACACAGGCAAGTACACCTTGCTTGATTGTATATTTTTGCAGTTAGTTTATGTTACCTAGTTACTTCTCTGTTGTGTGCACGCGTCTAGTAGTAGTGGACTTATCCCGTGTATTGTGAAGGTATGTGGTACCTTCTAGCCGGACACCGTATCATACACGATCACTATATGAGTGAGTTGAGAGCATGGATTTGTGTGTCGACTGATCATTGGCACGTGAGTTCGCGTCTGGTCTAGTGGTTGGTACAGGTCTACTTATATATACTATGACGTCTTGCATATTATTTGTACCGCGTATACGGTACAGATATACATTGGGTGGGGAGAGTCTACTAGTGGTGTATGAGAATTCTGTTTCCAATGGACGCTGGATGCTCGTAGCCCCTCGTTTCTCAAACCGTAGAACGCTTGCTGGCAGTTTCTTCTTCTTCTCCCTCCCTCATGCACCATTAGAGATGTCTCGAGTGCATTACACATAGATGGTTAGTTTACCTGTCGTATGTCGCATGATATATCCTGTCCTTGTTTGGTTGGGGAGATGTTATGTTATATTTTATTCTAGTTATTTATATACTGCCCTGTACTATCATGCATGTCGATTTCTTGTGTACTTGTTACGTCCCTCTGAGGACCTGGCACCTTTTCCAGATTGGGACGAGCACAGGTACCGACGGACTACGGAGATTGGAGACTTTTGCTGACGAGGACTTCAATGTTGAGCCTCGTGAGTTTCTTGAGTTCTTAGGTGATTTCTGCTAGTAGCTATCTATTTCTTTTCTGTACAATAGGATTTTGTAGAAACTAATTGAAAGCAGTCAAAGACAACATAACCGAGATTGTAACGCACCTTCTGGGTTTACTTTTCATCTAGTGTGTAAAAAGTTACACGTTGTTAAAGTTTTACGAAAAATTATAAATTCTGTTTTCAAAAAGTAGAAAAACACCCGATACGGCGTGTGTCCGACAAACCGGGCGACATGGTCGCGCACTATACACATCGAAAGGCACGTATGGATGTTGTCGACGTGTGGGAACTGACAGAACCCGATTTCGTTGCATGTGCGCGACGGAATCAGTACGTATCCGTCGAGATATCCCCGTATCGACCTTTTGCAAATTAAGTCACAACTTCGTGTACACTCATCAAATCGCGACGAAACTTGCGCCATTGGACTCGAAATATTTTTCTGGTCCTGTGAGCCAAGTTTGGTTCAATTTTGAGAAGGTTGATCGGGACGCCATTTTAGTGGGCCCACAATCCCACTCAACGAGCGATTTTGTGCACAGTCCACCGAAATCCAAAATTGGACATACTATTGGGTTCATCTCATCAAAGTAAATTCGTAGACATGTAGTTTGACGACTTTAGATACCGTAGATATTAGCACGCATTTCGGTGCAAAGCAGGTCCAACGACTGTCACGCCCCAGAACCAGAATACTGGAGAGCGGGGGCAGACATAGCCAGCTACGTATATTGAAATGGAAACCACCTCGATATACGGTCACGGCTGTCTAGATATATGAGGGTTTACTACAAGCCAACAGTCTCTTATGGTCATGAACAAGCCTAATGCCTCAATCACAAGCAAGTAAGCAAGGTCGCAAGATGTATGATCATTAATATACAATAATAAGGCGTCCCAAATATTACATATTCAGCTGATCATGAAGCTAGTCGTTACAAAATGTTAGGACTAGCAAGAGTTTAGTCGTACATGATCAACCCTAGAATTTGTTAATCATGTTTACAGCCCGTAGACAGACAGTAAGTAAAAGTGCATCGAGCTAACAGGTGCTCGTCGGCTAAATGCCTCAAAAGAATAATTTTACAGTAGAGTGAGCGAAACAAAATAGAAAACCCACTCGTAGCCCGGGTTCCTTCTAGTCGCCACCATTGGGCTGGAAGCTTGGTAGATCCTCGGGAGCTACTCCGAAATCTGGCCAAACAAAACCAGCAGGGTCAACCCCAGAAAGAGCAAGTGCCACAAGGGAGCCACGAAATATGAACAAAAGCCAGCAATCAGCACAAGAAAATCTAATATTAAAATTAAAACTTACGAAAACATGGCAGGGTAATATACGACGAGATAACCATGGAACTATTCCGATAGCCAGGTTACAACCCGTAAACCAAACAAGGACCGGGGTTGTAACCCTTCGTCTGAACAGAACTTGGTTTCCCACCATTTATCGGCAAGATAATAATGCAAGAAATCAAGGCAGGGAGCAATCTTGTACTGGATCAAGACATGACTAGACTGGTTATACCTCATTCAATCAATCACGGCCAAGCAGATACTACGGCTTACTACTTTAACTAACTAGGGTTATCACAGACCTAATTACTAACAAGATGCAGTGAGATGATTCCACAGCCACAAGCCCTGCAGACCATCCAGGTTACCCAGGTCGAAAATTAGGGGCTGAATTCAGGTGGGTACATCGCCCGGGAGACAAATGTACCCTTAGGTGACTTAGAGGGTGCAACACGCGACGGTGTGCTGGAAATGTGCCCTACTCGACGGCAGGCTACAGATCCCAAGAACGCCCAGGTAACGGGATTGTCTGTAGCTGTGTCATCTCTTCATGACTACTGTGTTATTCTAGTTATTAACCTTAATCCATTTTAGTAGGTACTCCTGACCGTGGTACTCAGGATTCCCATCCTAGACATGATGCAAGACAGGACAAGTGGATTTAACAAGCAAGCAAGAAAGAACTACCCACGGTGTCAAGGCAAGTCGAGTTAATTAGCCATCGCAACAGCATTAAGATAAATCATGTCAGGGTACTTGTCAGGAGTGCGCCACGACGGGCCACTATCATGTCAGGTTGGTCATGTCAGGAGTGCACCACTATGGGTCACTGTCGTGTTATGCTAGTTCCTTGTCATACCATGCCATGTACAATAGTCATTCCAAACATATTAAGTAAAATCAAGTTCATGACAAAATGCGTAAGGATATAAAATGGGCGTAAAATATCTAATAAAATATCAATATACAGGGCTATAGAAGAGCCAAGCTTAAAGAAATAAGACCAAAACTCCAAGAGCCAATGGGTTAAGCAAGGGGTTCAGGGTGCAGCGTACGCACAAGGGCATGCACAGCGTACGTACGAAAGCACGCACACAGGAGAGCTAAAGTACGTACGCAGGAGAGCTGCGTACGCGAAAAGTCACGCACGCAGGAGAGCTGCGTACGAGAAATGTCACGCACGCAGGAGAGCTGCGTACGAGAAAAGTCACGCACGCAGGAGAGCTGCGTACGAGAAAAGTCACGCACGCAGGAGAGCTGCGTACGCGTAAAAACACGCACGCAGGAGAGCTGCGTACGCATAAAAACACGCACGCATAGGAAAGGGTCTTCTTCTCCATGGCTGAGAAGAAGCTCTCATGGCTCCCAAAACTTCAAGGCATCACAACTTGGCCATCCGAACTCCAAATCTGGATTTCCAAATTTCCAACCAGGGTGGAATTGAACTCTCTTCCACATGAAAACATCAAAACCCATAAAAATCCAACCTAAATAGATCAAAACCATGCAAAATCGAAAATAGGGAAAAATTAGATCTAGAACAATGGAGACTCCAAACCACAAAATACTAAGTTCTAATGTTGATCACCATGTCCTAATCTATCAAATGGACAAGTAAAAGAGGATTCTCATGTGGTGGCAAGGTGCACTTGCCTAAGGGTTGGTGTTGTGTAGAGGAAGGAGAAGAGTGTTGTGTAGAGGAAGGAGAAGAAGAAATTAATGGAGGTTTATGAGGAGAGAAAAAAAGTTGGTAGAGTTTTAAAGAGGGTGGGATGTGGTGTGTTGAGGGTGGAGCATAGGCTAAGGTGTTCCAATACATAATAAACCAAACCAAACCAAACCAAGCCAAATCAATCCAATTAAAACCGAGCCATGTCCAAATCCGAAATACGAGAAATACCAAAATTCCACAAGTTGAGAAAAATAAAAATATATGCCAAAATCTAGATACGAGTATAAATACGAAATACGGGAAATACAGGAAATGAGGGTGACAACTCTACCCACCTTAAAAGAATTTCGTCCTCGAAATTTAATCAAGGAGCTAGAGATTGTCACGACAAGCTACACTAAGCACATGCAAGCTACACTAAGCAGTTCAATCATACAATCATACAATGCAAGCAAGGAAGGGAAAACGTAAGACATAAGAAAGACATTATGCCTCACGAGTCAAACAGGTAGGGATATCGCGATCGGATGTCGTCCTCACGCTCCCACGTTGACTCACCTAGAGAGTGATGACCCCAAGCATCACGGACTAATTTAATAGTCTTGTTCTTGAGTATATTTTCCCTCCGGTCCAAAATAGACACGGGCCTCTCCTCATACGAAAGGTTGGTACCAACAACCAATTCCGAATGGTCTAGGATGTGGCTCGGGTCCGGAATATACCGTCGTAATTGGGACACATGGAATACATCATGTACCTCACTTAGTGACGGCGGAAGAGCGAGACGATAGGATACATCTTCTACTCGCTCAAGAATATCGAACGGCCCTATACCTAGGACTAAGCTTTTCCCGCACGCCAAAGCGAATGACGCCGCGGTTAGGCGAGATCCTAAGGAATACATGGTCGCCGACAGCAAATTCTAAGGGACGCCGATGAGCATCGGTCCAATGGCGCTGGCGGTCCTGGACAACTCGGAGGTGATCTCTGACCTTCTTGACCACTTCAACCGTCTGGGAAATTAATTCGGGTCCGAGCATCTGTCTCTCCCCGACATCGTCCCATGCTAGCGAGGATCTGTACTTCCTGCCATAAAGAGCCTCGAAGGGTGCCATCTGGATACTGGCCTGATAACTGTTGTTGTACGAGAATTCCACCAGATGCAGATTATTCTCCCATGAACCACCGAAGTCAAGGGTACAGGATCTCAACATATCTTCAAGAGTCTGGATTGTGCGCTCTGACTGACCATCCGTCTGCGGGTGATAAGCTGAGCTGAATTGAAGGCGAGTCCCCAAACTCTTCTGCAAGCTGCGCCAAAAGTGTGATGTGAATCTTGAATCCCTGTCCGAGGTGATGCTGACTGGCACACCGTGAAGGCTGACGATCTGCCTGAGATACATCTCTGCTAACTGTGCCGTTGACTGTCCAACTCTGAATGGGAGAAAGTGTGCCACCTTGGTAAGCCTGTCCACAATTACCCAAATAGCATCTCTGCCGGCCGGAGATCTGGGCAATCCGGTCACGAAATCCATGGTTATATGTTCCCATTTCCATTCTGGGATCGGTAAGGGTTGAAGAAGTCCAGCGGGCCTCTGATGTTCAGCTTTAACCTGTTGGCAAACCAAACACCGAGAGACAAACCGGGCTATCTCCCTTTTCATGCCATTCCACCAGAAATGCTGACGAATATCACGGTACATCTTCGTACCACCCGGATGAATAGAATATTGAGAACTGTGGGCTTCAGCTATGACTTCCTGTCTGATATCTCCACTGGGTACACAAAGACGAGTGCCGTGCCGAAGTGTACCGTCTTAATGGATACATAACTCTGGCCTTCTTCCTACTTCACACTCTGCTCTGAGTCGCTGGATCTTGGAATCTGTTGACTGCGCCACCCGGATTCTCTCAACTATGCTGGACTGAACCTGTAGGCTGGCCATCAATGCCACGCTGGTTGGAAGAACCACTTCAATTCCCATCTTCTGAAGATCTGCCAATAATTCTGGTTGCACCGTCAGGAGATAAACTCCGGCTCTCCTGCTCAATGCATCTGCTACAACGTTAGCCTTCCCGGGATGATACTGTAAATCCACATCATAGTCCACCAGTAGCTCGAGCCATCTTCTCTGCCGCATATTAAGGTCCTTCTGGGTGAAAATATACTTCAGGCTCTTATGATCAGTAAAGATCTCCACTCTATCTCCATACAAGTAGTGTCTCCACAACTTCAAAGCAAACACTACCGCCGCCAATTCCAAGTCGTGGGTCGGGTAATTCTTCTCATGATCACGTAGTTGACGTGACGCATAAGATATTACCTTCCCATGCTGCATCAAGACACAGCCCAATCCTCTGCCTGAAGCGTCGCAATAAACCGTGAATCCTTCGGTCCCATCTAGAAGGGTGAGAATGGGAGCCGTTATCAAACCTCGCTTCAACTTCTCAAATGATTTCTGACACTCTGCTGTCCAAACAAACGGCACATCCTTGCGGGTCAACTGGGTCATCGGCGCTGAAATCCTTACAAAATCTGAAACGAACCGCCGGTAGTAGCTGGCCAATCCAAGGAAGCTACGAACCTCTGCCACTGAGCTGGGTACCGGCCATGACTCGATAGCCACAATCTTCTGGAGATCCACTTCCACTCCTCCTCGGGTAATGATGTGACCCAAGTATGATATGCGATCGAGCCAGAACTCGCATTTACTGAACTTGGCGTACAACTGATGCTCCCTAAGCGTCTGGAGGACGACTCTGAGATGTTGCTCATGCTCTGCTTCACTCTTGCTGTAGACCAGGATGTCATCTAGGAACACGATCACAAATTGATCCAAGTAAGGCATGAAAATGCGATTCATGAGGTCCATGAATACGGCCGGCGCATTGGTCGCTCCAAAGGGCATAACAAGGAACTCCCAATGTCCATACCTCGATCTGAATGCTGTCTTCGGGATGTCCTGCTCTCTGACTCTGATCTGGTGGTATTCCGACCGCAAATCGATCTTCGAGAACATTGAAGCCCCTCTGAGCTGATCAAACAAGTCATCTATCCTCGGAAGAGGGTATCTGTTCTTGATTGTCACCGAATTCAAGGTACGATAATCAACACATAGCCTGGACGTACCATCCTTCTTTTTCACAAGAAGCATTGGGGCTCCCCAAGGCGATCCACTCGCACAGATGAATCCCTTGGTCCTCAGTTCTTCAATCATCTTATATAAAATTTCCAACTCTGAAGGCGCCATCCTGTAGACTCGCTCTGATACTGGTGCTGTCCCGGGAATCAAGTCTATAGTGAACTCAATCTCCCGTTCCGGCGGCATCCCTGGAAGCTCCTCTGGAAAGACATCTGGAAACTCTTCAACTATACGGGGTAACTGCACTGCGGCTACTGCCATCCGTAATGCTGGGGGAGACGGCTCCACTGCGCCTCTAGAAAACGAAAACTCTGGCTCGCCGGGGATACTAAAGACAACTCTGCCAATATGGCAGTCTATCCTAGCATACTGGTTCCTCAACCAATCCATGCCTATGACTACATCATAGTCTGCCATAGGAAACTCTATGAATCTAGCAGGGAACTCCCTACCGCTAACTACGATCCGATACGAAGAAAACACTCGATCTACTCCCACAAGGCCATTACCAGTAAAAATATTGAGCCTCACTGATAATGACTCGGGTTCCAATCCTATCCGTGTCGCGAATCCTACAGACATGAATGAATGCGATGCACCAGAATCAAATAATACAGACGCTGGAGAGGAGTTGACGAGAATAGTACCTGCCACAACCTCACCTGGTGCAACTTCTTCTTCCATAGCCATCATCATGGCCTGACCTTGTCCTCTGGCTGCTGGTCCCCTCTGCTAGAAATCTCTCTGCCTATTCTGGGTCTGAGCTTGGGCTTGTGCATACTGCTGGGGGTGTTGCAGCTGGAATGCCTGAGACTGAGGCGGCAAAGGCCTCGAAGACTAATACTGCTGCTGCTGAACTGGTGCTGGGGCCGGTCCTCTCACCGAAGAGCTAGATGGGTTAGATGCTGATGAACCACCCCTATTCGGGCAAGCCCCTATCCTATGATCTGCTGCTCCACACGCCAGGCACAATCCCTGTGCCCTGCGACAGTCTGCCACCACATGCCCTGGCTTTCCACAATGAGAATATCCCATCGCGGAAGTCTTCTTCTACTTCTGCTGCTGCAGGTACATCGGGATCGAATGCTGAACCGACGTTACTGAGGCCGCCCGTCTCGGAGTTCTAATGGTCAATCCCCTAGCTGCCGGGGCTGGAGCTGATGATTGGTGCATCTGACTGTGGGACCGCTTCCTACCTCCGGCCCTATCCACGATCCTCTGGGAGGTGTACTCATGCCTCCTAGCTGCTCTCAAGACTGCATCGAACGTCTGGTGCTCGAACTGCTCAACCGCCAACAAGATCTCCAAATGCAGTCCCTGTTGGAACCGCTGGGCCCTATCAAACTCGGTCGCCACCAAAGTGGGGACAAACCTACTGAGTCTAGAAAACTCCGATGCAAAACTGTCGACTGTTCTGTCTCAATGCTTCAAGTTGGTAAATCTGGTCTGCGGGTCGTACCGAGCCACAGCATCGAAATACTTCGTCTGGAATCTCTCTCTAAACACTGCCCAAGCAATGGGTGCCACTAATCCCATGGCTTGTGCCGCCCACCAACTGCAAGCCAAGTCCAACAACTGCAGGCGTACCACCTCCACCTTCTCATTCTCGGGTGTCCTAGCTGCTTCCAGAATTACCTCGGTATCCTGAAGCCATGCATCCGCGGCAATCGCATCCTCGGTGCCGTCGAAGAAAGGAGGGTTCAATCGCTTGAAGCTGTTCGCCGCCTGGTTCCCTGGATGTCCGCCTCGGGTCAAAACATCTTGAACTGTCTGGTGCAGGGCGTCGCTTCGACGATCCTGGGAAGCTATCAAAGTTCTGATGAGGCCTACTAAGGTACCATCATCTGGCTCTGCGGGCTGGACGGGCCGAACTGGTGACTCTCCTCCAGTAGGCACAACTCTGGAGGCTACCCCGGAATGCTGGGCCTGATCTCCGGGTTGCTGCTGGTCCACGGGAGGTGCTTCTCCTTGCTGATCGACAGGGTCAGGTATAGTGCCGCTGAGGAAGACGACACAGAGAAACAATAAGAAAGGACCAGGACAGATCAACGATACAAGCATGTAATCAGGGCAAGAATTTCAGGGATTTGAAAATACGGACGGAGATCAAGGGCGAATACTGATTGAGACATCTATTCGGTAAACCCTCACATTTCTTGATTGACAAGACCTGCATGGGCCACCACTTAAACCATGTCACGCCCCAGAACCAGAATACTGGAGAGCGGGGGCAGACATAGCCAGCTACGTATATTGAAATGGAAACCACCTCGATATACGGTCACGGCTGTCTAGATATATGAGGGTTTACTACAAGCCAACAGTCTCTTATGGTCATGAACAAGCCTAATGTCTCAATCACAAGCAAGTAAGTAAGGTCGTAAGATGTATGATCATTAAATATACAATAATAAGGCATCCCAAATATTACATATTCAGCTGATCATAAAGCTAGTCGTTACAAAATGTTAGGACTAGCAAGAGTTTAGTCGTACATGATCAACCCTAGGATTTGTTAATCATGTTTACAGCCCGTAGGCAGACAGTAAGTAAAAGTGCATCGAGCTAACAGGTGCTCGTCGGCTAAACGCCTCAAAAGAATAATTTTACAGTAGAGTGAGCGAAACAAAATAGAAAACCCACTCGTAGCCAGGGTTCCTTCTAGTCGCCACCATTGGGCTGGAAGGTTGGTAGATCCTCGGGAGCTGCTCCAAAATCTGGCCACACAAAATCGGCTGGGTCAACCCCAGAAAGAGCAAGTGCCACAAGGGGGCCACGAAATAAGAACAAAAGCCAGCAATCAGCACAAGAAAATCTAATATTAAAATTAAAACTTACGAAAACATGGCAGGGTGATATACGACGAGATAACCATGAAACTATTCCGATAGCCAGGTTACAACCCGTAAACCAAACAAGGATCGGGGTTGTAACCCTTCGTCTGAACAGAACTTGGTTTTCCACCATTTATCGACAAGATAATAATGCAAGAAATCAAGGCAGGGAGCAATCTTGTACTGGATCAAGACATGACTAGACTGGTTATACCTCATTCAATCAATCACGGCCAAGCAGATACTACGGCTTACTACTTTAACTAACTAGGGTTATCACAGACCTAATTACTAACAAGATGCAGTGAGATGATTCCACAGCCACAAGCCCTGCAGACCATCCAGGTTACCCAGGTCGAAAATTAGGGGTTGAATTCAGGTGGGTACATCGCCCGGGAGACAAATGTACCCTTAGGTGACTTAGAGGGTGCAACACGCGACGGTGTGCTGGAAATATGCACTACTCGACGGCAGGCTACAGATCCTGTCACGCCCTAGAACCAGAATACTGGAGAGCGGAGGCAGACATAGCCAGCTACGTATATTGAAATAAAATACATCTCAACTATACGGTCACGGCTGTCTAGATATGAGGGTTTACTACAAGCCAGCAGTCTCTTAAGGTCAAGCCTATTGTCTCAACCTCAAGCAATTAACAGAGTTACAAGATATTAGAGCATCCAATATATATATAAGGCGTCCCAAATATTACATATTGGATGATCATGAAGCTAGTCGTACAAAATGATAGGACTAGCAAGAGTTCAGTCATACATGATCAACCCTAGGATTTGTTAATCATGTTTACAGCCCGTAGGCAGACAGTAAGTAAATGTGCATCTAGCTAACCGGTGCTCGTCGGCTAAACGCCTCAAAAGAATAAATTTACATATAAGTGGGTGAAACAAAAAGGAAAACCCACTCTTGGCCCGGGTTCCGTCTAGTTATCACCATTGGGCTGGAAGCTCGGTAGATCCTCGGAAGCTGCTCCAAAATCTGGCCACACAAAACCAGCTGGGTCAAACCCCAGAAAGTGCAAGTGCCACAAAGGAGGCCACAAATAAGAACAAAAGCCAGCATATCAAAATCATAAAGAATAAAAGGAAAGTACAAGTAATAGAAGTACACAGAGCGATAAACGACTAGGGACGTGGAACCATTACGGGAGCCAGGTTACAATCCTTAAACCAGACAAGGACCGGGGTTGTAACCCTTCGCCTGAATAGCTCACTGTCTCTACTCATTTATCGTTAAGATAAGTAAAACAAACATGCTCAGGAGATAGCAGGTACTGGAGCTAGACAAGACTTAGACAAGGCTGGACACCATTCATTCACAATCGGCCAAGCAAGTACTACGGCTTACTACTTTAACTAACTAGGGTTATCACAAGCCTAATTACTAAGAAGATGCAAGTAAAAAACTCCCAGTCCCAAGACCTGCAGACTATCCAGTTATCCTTCCGTCGGTTGAGAGTTATAGGTGGGTACATTGCCCGGGAGACAAATGTACCCTTAGGTGACTTAGAGGGTGCAACACATGACAGTGTGCTGGAAATGTGCTCTACTCGTCGGCAAGCTACAAGTCCATTAAAGCGCCCAGATAACGAGATTGCCTGTGACTGGGAATTCTCTATGTTCTAGTTTGATCTAATAATTAGCCTAATCCAATTTAGCGCGAGTCCCTGGCCGTGGTACCCAGGAAGTCACGTCCTAGACATGATGCAAGACAAGACAAGTGGATTGTACAAGCAAGCAAGCAGGAACACCCACGGTGTCAAGTTTATTATACGAGTCAAGTTACAAGTTACAAGTCAAGTCAGGAGTGCGCCGCCACAGGCCACTATCAAGTTATCAAGATAAATCATGTCAGGGTACTGTCAGGAGTGTGCCACTACGGGCCATTATCAAGTCAGGTTGGTCATGTCAGGAGTGCACCACTACGGGTCACTGTCGTGTTATGCTAGTTCCTTGTCATGCCATGCCATGTACAATAGTCATTCCCAACATATTAAGCAAAATCAAGTTCATGTCAAAGGCGTAAGGATATAAAATGGGCGTAAAATATCTAATAAAATACTAATATAAATAGGACTATAGAAGAGCCAAGATTAAGAAATAACAAATTCATCATAGACAAGTAGGTTGTGCAGGGTATGTACTGCGCAGGGTGCCAAGTGTGCAGGATGAGCTGCGCAGGGTACCAACTGCGCAGGGTACCAAGTTCGCAGGGTGAGCTGCGTAGGGTACCAACTGCGCATGGTGCCAAGTGCGCAGGGTGAGCTGCGCAGGGTGAACTGCGCAGGGTGCCAAGTGCACAGGGTGAGCTGCGCAGGGTGAACTGCGCAGGGTGAGTAGCGCAGCAGATGGATTGTGCTGGATCAGGTTGCGCTGGAATGGATGGCGCAGGGTCAGATTGCGCATGAGTGGAGTGCGCAGGGATAGATTGCGCATGAGCAGACTGCGCATGAGCAGACAGCGCATGAATCCATGCGCACTCGGGTTGAGCGCAGTTCGCCAAGGGGCAAGCTGCGCAGTCGGCGCTGCGCTAAAGAGCGCTGGCCGAGGGGGATGCGCAATCCAGCCCTGCGCTAAAGAGCGCAGGCTGCTGTCTTCTTCTCCAGGCCGAGAAGAAGACTCCAAGAACTCTAAGGTTCAAAACTTCATATCTTGGTAAAATCAAAATCAAATCTAGATTTTCAAGGGTCTAACTTGAGTAAAATTGAATTCTCTTCCACATGGAAGCATCAAAACCCACAAAAATCCAACCAAAATAGATCAAAACCATGTAAACCCGAAAATAGTCAAAACCTAGATCTAGAAAAATGAAAGCTCCAAATCATAAAATGTCAAGCTCTAAAGTTGTTCTCCATGGCCTAATCTAGCTAATAGATAAATAAAAAGTGGTACTTATTTGATGGCAAGGTGCACTTGCCTATGGGTTGGGGAGTTGTGTGGAAGAAGGAAGAAGAAGAAGTTGTAAGAAATTAATGGAGTTATGGAGGAGAGAGAAAAGGTTGGTAGGTTTTAATGAGGGTAGTTGTGATGGAATGGAGGTGGAGAATAGGCTAAGGTGTTCCACTCATGATGAACCAAACCAAATCAAACCAACTCCACAAAATAAAAACCAAGCCATGGTCCAAAACCCATTTACGAGAACCCGAATCCACAAGTCAAAAAAATAAAATACGTGCCAAAAAAATTAATTACGAGTACAAATACGAAATACAGGAAATGGGGGTGACAACTCTACCCACCTTCAAAGAATTCCGTCCTCGGAATTTAATCAAGGAGCTAGAGATTTCCACGACAAGCTATACTAAGCACAGGCAAGCTACACTAAGCAGTTCAATCATACAATCATACAATGCAAGCAAGGAAAGGGAAAGCGTAAGGCATAAGAAAGACATTATACCTCACGAGTCAAACAGGTAGAGATATCGCGATCGAATGTCGTCCTCACGCTCCCACGTTGACTCACCTAGAGAGTGATGACCCCAAGCAACACGGACTAAGTTAATAGTCTTGTTCTTGAGCGTCTTTTCTCTCCGGTCCAATATAGACACGGGCCTCTCCTCATACGAAAGGTTGGTACCAACAACCAATTCTGAATGATCTAGGATATGGCTCGGGTCCGGGATGTACCGTCTTAATTGGGATACATGGAATACATCATGTACCTCACTTAGAGACGACGGAAGAGCAAGACGATAGGACACATCGCCTACTCGCTCTAGAATATCGAACGGCCCTATATACCTAGGACTAAGCTTTCCCCGTACGCCAAAACGAATGACGCCACAGGTAGGCGAGATCCTAAGGAATACATGGTCGCCGACGGCAAATTCTAAGGGACGCCGATGAGCATCGGCCCAATGGCGCTGGCGATCCTGAGCAACTCGGAGGTGATCTCTGACTTTCCTGACCACTTCAACCGTCTGAGAAATCAGTTCTGGACCGAGCATCTGCCTCTCTCCGACATCGTCCCATGCTAACGGGGATCTGCACTTTCTGCCATACAGAGCCTCGAAGGGTGCCATCTGGATACTGGCCTGGAAACTATTGTTGTACGAGAATTCCACCAGGTGCAGGTGATCCTCCCATGAACCACCGAAGTCAAGGGTACACGACCGTAACATATCTTCGAGAGTTTGTATAGTACGCTCTGACTGTCCATCTGTCTGCGGATGATATGCTGAGCTGAACTTGAGACGAGTCCCCAAACTTTGATGAAGACTGCGCCAGAAGTGCGATGTGAATCTCGTATCCCTGTCTGATACTATGCTGACTGACACTCCGTGAAGTCGGACGATTTGCCTGAGATACATCTCTGCTAGCTGCGCCGTCGACTGTCCAACTCTAAATGGAAGAAAGTGTGCCACCTTGGTAAGCCTGTCCACAATGACCCAAATAATATCTCTGCCTGCCCGAGATCTGGGTAGCCCAGTCATGAAATCCATGGTAAGGTGCTCCCATTTTCATTCTGGGATCGACAAGGGTTGAAAAAGTCCAGCTGGCCTCTGATGTTCAGCCTTGGCTTGTTGGCAAACCAAACATCGAGAGACATACCGGGCTATCTCTCTCTTCATACCATTCCACCAAAAGTGTTGACGAATATCTCTGTACATCTTCGTGCTGCCTGGGTGGATGGAATACTGCGAACTGTGAGCCTCTGTCGTGACTTCCTGTCTGATATCTCTACTGGGTACACAAAGACGCGTGCCGTGTCGAAGTGTACCATCCTCATGAATACATAACTCTGGCCTTCTCCCTGCCTCGCACTCTGCTCTGAGCCGCTGAATCTTGGAATCTGTTAACTGTGCTGTCCGGATCCTCTCAATTATGGTAGACTGAATCTGTAGGCTGGCCATCAAGGCCACATTGGAAGGAAGAACCACTTCAATTCCCATCTTCTGAAGATCCGACAATAACTCTGGTTGCGCCGTCAGAAAATAAACTCCGGCTCTCCGGCTCAACGCATCTGCTACAACGTTGGCCTTCCCTGGATGATACTGCAAATCCACATCGTAGTCCACCAGTAGCTCGAGCCATCTTCTCTGCCGCATATTAAGATCCTTCTGGGTGAAAACATACTTCAGGCTCTTATGATCAGTAAAGATCTCCACTCTATCTCCGTACAAGTAGTGCCTCCACAACTTAAGTGCAAACACTACTGCTGCTAGCTCCAAGTCGTGGGTCGGGTAATTCTTCTCATGATCACGGAGTTGACGTGACGCATAAGCAATTACCTTCCCATGCTGTATCAAAACACATCCCAATCCTCTGCCTGAAGCGTCGCAATAAACTGTGAATCCTCCGGTCCCATCTGGAAGGGTGAGAATGGGAGCCGTTATCAAACCTCGCTTCAACTTCTCAAATGATTCCTGATATTCTGCTGTCCAAACGAACGGCACATCCTTGCGGGTCAACTGGGTCATCGGCGCTGAAATCCTTGCAAAATCAGAGACGAACCGTCGGTAGTAGCCGGCCAATCCAAGAAAGCTGTAAACTTCTGCCACTGAGCTGGGTACTGGCCATGCCTCGATAGCCACAATCTTCTGGGGATCCACTTCTACTCCTCCTTTAGTAGTGATGTGACCCAAGTAAGAAATACGATCGAGCCAGAACTCGTATTTACTGAACTTGGCGTACAACTGGTGCTCTCTGAGAATCTGGAGGATAATTCTGAGATGCTGCTCGTGCTCTGCTTCACTCTTGCTGTAGACCAGGATGTCATCAAGGAACACTATCACAAACTGATCCAAGTAAGGCATGAAAATACGGTTCATGAGGTCCATGAATACTGCCGGCGCATTGGTCGCTACAAAGGGCATAACTAGAAACTCCCAATGCCCGTACCTAGATCTGAACGCCGTCTTCGGAATATCCTGCTCTCTGACTCTGATCTGGTGGTATCCTGACCGCAGGTCTATCTTTGAGAAAACTGAAGCCCCCTTGAGTTGATCAAACAAGTCATCTATCCTCGGGAGAGGGTATCTGTTCTTGATTGTCACTGAGTTCAAGGTACGATAATTAACACATAGCCTGGACGTACCACCCTTCTTTTTCATAAGAAGCATCGGGGCTCTCCAAGGCGATCCACTTACACGAATGAATCCCTTGGTCCTGAGTTCTTCAATCATCTTGTACAAAATCTCCAACTCTGAAGGTGCCATTCTGTAGACTCGCTCTGATACTGGTGTTGTCCCGGGGATCAAGTCTATGGTGAACTCAATCTCCCGCTCTGGCGGCATCCCTGGAAGTTCCTCTGGGAAGACATCTAAAAACTCTTCAACTATCCGGGGCAACTGCACTGCTGCTACTGTCATCTGCAATACTGGAGGAGATGGCTCTACTGTGCCTATGGAAAATGAAAACTCTGGCTCTCCGGGAATACTAAAGACAACTCTGCCAACATGGCAGTCTATCCTAGCATAATGGTTCCTCAACCAATCCATGCCTAAGACTACATCATAGTCTGCCATAGGGAACTCTATGAGCCTAGCGGGGAACTCTCTACCGCTAACTACAATCCGACACGAGGAAAATACTCGATCTACTCCCACAAGACCATTACCAGTAAGTATATTGAGCCTCACTGATAATGACTCGGGCTCCAATCCTATCCGTGTCGCAAATCGTGCAGACATGAATGAATGCGATGCACCAGAATCAAATAATACAGATGCTGGAAAGGTGTTGACGAGAATAGTACCTGCCACTACCTCACCTGGTGCAACTTCTTCTTCCATGGTCATCATCATAGCCTGACCTCTAGCTGCGGGTCCTCTCTGCTGGAAACCCCTCTGTCGGTTCTGTGCTGGAGCCTGGGTGAACTGCTGCTGGTTCTGCTGCTGAAAGGCCTGGGCCTGAGGCAATAATGGCCTCGGGTACTGCTGCTGCTGCTGGACTGGAACTGGGGCTGGTCCTCTCACCGAAGAACTAGAATGGTTGGAGGATGATGGACCTCCCCTATTCGGGCAGGTCCCTATCTGGTGGTCTGCCCTTCCACAAGCCATGCACAATCTCTGTGCCCTACGACACTCTGCCACTACATGGCCCGGCTTCTCGCAATGCGAACATCCCACCGCGGAAGACTGCTTCTGCTTCTGCTGCTGCGGATACGTCGGGGTTGAATGCTGAACCGACGTCACTGAGGCCGCCCGCCTCGGAGTTCCAATAGTCAAACTTCTAGCTGCTGGGGCTAGAGCTGATGATTGGTGCATCTGACTGTGGGACCGCTTCCTGCCTCCGGTCCTGTCCACAATTCTCCGGGAGGTATACTCATGCCTCCTTGCTGCCTTCAACACTGCATCGAACGTCTGGTGCTCGAACTGCTCCACAGCTAATAATATCTCTAAATGCAGCCCCTGCTGGAACTGCTGGGCCCTATCGAATTTGGTTGCCACCAAGGTGGGGGCGAACCTACTCAGCCTGGAAAACTCGGTCGCATAGCCATCGACCGTCCTGCCTCATTGCTTCAAGTTGGTGAATCTGGTCTGCAGGTCGTACCGTGCCACCGCATCGAAGTACTTTGTCTGGAACCTCTCTCTGAACGTCGCCCAAGTGACTGGTGCCGCTAACCCCATGGCCTGAGCTGCCCACCAATCGCGAGCCAAGTCTAACAACTGTAGGCGTACCACCGCCACCTTCTCATTTTCAGGTGTCCTAGCTGCTTCTAGAACCACCTCGGTATCCTGAAGCCAAGCATCCACGACAATCGCATCTTCACTGCCGTCAAAGAAGGGAGGGTTCAAGCGCTTGAAACTGTTGGCCGCCTGATTCCCTTGGGGACCTCCTCAGTTTAGTGCATCATGAACTTCCTGGTGCAAGGCGTCGCCTCGATGATCTTGGGATGCAAGCAGTTCTCTGATAAGCCCTACCAAAGGTCCCTCATCCTGTCTAGCTGGTTGAACGGGCGGAGCTGCCTGAACGGGAGGTTCTGAGCCTCCGGAAAGCATAACTCGGGAGGCTACTCCAGAGTGCTGAGCTTGATCTTCCTGGCGCTGGGGTGCTTGTCGAGCTTCCTCTGGCTGGTTGGCAGGTCCGGGAGTAATGCCGCTGAAGAAGACGACATAGGGAACAATAAGGAAAGGACCAGGACAGATCAATGATACAAGCAATGTGATCAGGTCAAGAATCTCAGGGATTTGAAGATACGAGCAGAGATCAAGGGCGAATATTGATTGAGACATCTATTCGGTAAACCCTCACATTTTTTGAATGCCAGGACCTGTATGGGCCACCACTTAAACCGTGTCACGCCCCAGAACCAGAATACTGGAGAGCGGGGGCAGACATAGCCAGCTACGTATATTGAAATAGAATACATCTCAACTATACGGTCACGGCTGTCTAGATATGAGGGTTTACTACAAGCCAGCAGTCTCTTAAGGTCAAGCCTATTGTCTCAATCTCAAGCAATTAACAGAGTTACAAGATATTAGAGCATCAAATATATATATAAGGCGTCCCAAATATTACATATTGGATGATCATGAAGCTAGTCGTACAAAATGATGGGACTAGCAAGAGTTCAGTCATACATGATCAACCCTAGGATTTGTTAATCATGTTTACAGCCCGTAGGCAGACAGTAAGTAAATGTGCATCGAGCTAACAGGTGCTCATCGGCTAAACGCCTCAAAAGAATAAATTTACATATAAGTGGGTGAAACAAAAAGGAAAACCCACTCTTGGCCCGGGTTCCGTCTAGTTGTCACCATTGGGCTGGAAGCTCGGTAGATCCTCGGGAGCTGCTCCGAAATTTGGCCACACAAAACCAGCTGGGTCAAACCCCAGAAAGAGCAAATGCCACAAAGGAGGCCACAAATAAGAACAAAGGCCAGCATATCAAAATCATAAAGAATAAAAGGAAAGTACAAGTAATAGAAGTACATAGAGCGATAAATGACTAGGGACGTGGAACCATTCCGGGAGCCAGGTTACAATCCTTAAACCAGACAAGGACCGGGGTTGTAACCCTTCGCCTGAATAGCTCACTGTCTCTACTCATTTATCGTTAAGATAAGTAAAACAAACATGCTCAGGAGATAGCAGGTACTGGAGCTAGACAAGACTTAGACAAGGCTGGACACCATTCATTCACAATCGGCCAAGCAAGTACTACGGCTTACTACTTTAACTAACTAGGGTTATCACAAGCGTAATTACTAACAAGATGCAAGTGAAAAACTCCCAGTCCCAAGCCCTGCAGACTATCCAGTTATCCTTCCGCGGGTTGAGAGTTATAGGTGGGTACATTGCCCGGGAGACAAATGTACCCTTAGGTGACTTAGAGGGTACAACACATGACAGTGTGCTGGAAATGTGCTCTACTCGTCGGCAAGCTACAAGTCCATTAAAGTGCCCAGATAATGAGATTGCCTGTGACTGGGAATTCTCCATGTTCTAGTTTGATCTAATAATTAGCCTAATCCAATTTAGCGCGAGTCCCTGGCCGTGGTACCCAGGAAGTCACGTCCTAGACATGATACAAGACAAGACAAGTGGATTATACAAGCAAGCAGGAACCCCACGGTGTCAAGTTGATTATACGAGTCAAGTTACAAGTTACAAGTCAAGTCAGGAGTGCGCCGCCACAGGCCACTATCAAGTTATCAAGATAAATCATGTCAGGGTACTGTCAGGAGTGCGCCACTACGGGCCATTATCAAGTCAGGTTCGTCATGTCAGGAGTGCACCACTATTGGTCACTGTCGTGTTATGCTAGTTCCTTGTCATGCCATGCCATGTACAATAGTCATTCCCAACATATTAAGCAAAATCAAGTTCATGTCAAAAGGCGTAAGGATATAAAATGGGCGTAAAATATCTAATAAAATACTAATATAAATAGGACTATAGAAGAGCCAAGATCAAGAAATAACAAATTTATCATAGACAAGTAGGTTGTGCAGGGTATGTACTGCGCAGGGTGCCAAGTGCGCAGGGTGAGCTGCGCAGGGTACCAACTGCGCAGGGTGCCAAGTTCGTAGGGTGAGCTGCGCAGGGTACCAACTGCGCAGGGTGCCAAGTGCGCAGGATGAGCTGCGCAGGATGAACTGTGCAGGGTGCCAAGTGCGCAGGGTGAGCTGCGCAGGGTGAACTGCGCAGGGTGAGCAGCGCAGCAGATGGATTGCGCTGGATCAGGTTGCGCAGGAATGGATGGCGCAGGGTCAGATTGCGCATGAGTGGAGTGCGCAGGGATAGATTGCGCATGAGCAGACTGCGCATGAGCAGACTGCGCATGAGCAGACTGCGCATGAATCCATGCGCACTCGGGTTGAGCGCAGTTCGCCAAGGGACAAGCTGCGCAGTCGGCGCTGCGCTGAAGAGCGCTGGCCGAGGGGGATGCGCAATCCAGCCCTGCGCTAAAGAGCGCAGGCTGCTGTCTTCTTCTCCAGGCCGAGAAGAAGACTCCAAGAACTCTAAGGTTCAAAACTTCATATCTTGGTAAAATCAAAACCAAATCTAGATTTTCAAGGGTCTAACTTGAGTAAAATTGAATTCTCTTCCACATGGAAGCATCAAAACCCACAAAAATCCAACCAAAATAGATCAAAACTATGTAAACTCGAAAATAGTCAAAACCTAGATCTAGAAAAATGAAAGCTCCAAATCACAAAATGCCAAGCTCTAAAGTTGTTCTCCATGGCCTAATCTAGCTAATAGATAAATAAAAAGTGGTGCTTATTTGATGGCAAGGTGCACTTGCCTATGGGTTGGGGAGTTGTGTGGAAGAAGGAAGAAGAAGAAGTTGTAAGAAATTAATGGAGTTATGGAGGAGAGAGAAAAGGTTTGTAGGTTTTAATGAGGGTGGTTGTGATGGAATGGAGGTGGAGAATAGGCTAAGGTGTTCCACTCATGATGAACCAAACCAAATCAAACTAACTCCACAAAATAAAACCAAGCCATGGTCCAAAACCCATTTACGAGAACCCGAATCCACAAGTCGAGAAAATAAAATACGTGCCAAAAAAATCAATTACGAGTACAAATACGAAATACAGGAAATGGGGGTTACAGATCCCAAGAGCGCCCAGGTAACGGGATTGCCTGTAGCTGTGTTATCTCTTCATGACTACTGTGTTATTCTAGTTATTAACCTTAATCCATTTTAGTAGGTACTCCTGACCGTGGTACTCAGGAGTCCCATCCTAGACATGATGTAAGACAGGACAAGTAGATTTAACAAGCAAGCAAGAAAGAACTACCCACGGTGTTAAGGCAAGTCAAGTTAATTAGCCGTCGCAACAGCATTAAGATAAATCATGTCAGGGTACTTGTCAGGAGTGCGCCACGACGGGCCACTATCAGGTCAGGTTGGTCATGTCAGGAGTGCACCACTATGGGTCACTGTCATGTTATGCTAATTCCTTGTCATACCATGCCATGTACAATAGTCATTCCAAACATATTAAGTAAAATCAAGTTCATGACAAAAGGCGTAAGGATATAAAATGGGCGTAAAATATCTAATAAAATATCAATATACAGGGCTATAGAAGAGCCAAGCTTAAAGAAATAAGACCAAAACTCCAAGAGCCAATGGGTTAAGCAAGGGGTTCAGGGAGCAGCGTACGCACAAGGGCACGCACAGCGTACGTACGAAAGCACGCACGCAGGAGAGCTAAAGTACGCACGCAGGAGAGCTGCGTACGCGAAAAGTCACGCACGCAGGAGAGCTGCGTACGAGAAAAGTCACGCACGCAGGAGAGCTGCGTACGAGAAAAGTCACGCACGCAGGAGAGCTGCGTACGAGAAAAGTCACGCACGCAGGAGAGCTGCGTACGCGTAAAAACACGCACGCAGAGGAGCTGCATACGCACAAAAGCACGCACGTAGGAGAGCTGCGTACGCGTAAAAATACGCACGCAGAGGAAAGGGTCTTCTTCTCCATGGCTGAGAAGAAGCTCTCATGGCTCCCAAAACTTCAAGGCATCACAACTTGGCCATCCGAACTCCAAATTCGGATTTCCAAAGTTCTAACCAGGGTGGAATTGAACTCTCTTCCACATGGAAACATCAAAACCCATAAAAATCCAACCTAAATAGATCAAAACCATGCAAAACCAAAAATAGAGAAAAATTAGATCTAGAACAATGGACACTCCAAACCACAAAATACCAAGTTCTAATGTTGATCACCATGTCCTAATCTATCAAATGGACAAATAAAAGAGGATTCTCATGTGGTGGCAAGGTGCACTTGCCTAAGGGTTGGTGTTGTGTAGAGGAAGGAGAAGAGTGTTGTGTAGAGGAAGGAGAAGAAAAAATTAATGGAGGTTTATGAGAAGAGAGAAAAAGTTGGTAGAGTTTTAAAGAGGGTGGAATGTGGTGTGTTGAGGGTGGAGCATAGGCTAAGGTGTTCCAATACATAATAAACCAAACCAAACCAAACCAAACCAAACCAATCCAATTAAAACCGAGCCATGTCCAAATCCGAAATACGAGAAATACCGAAATTCCACAAGTTGAGAAAAATAAAAATACATGCCAAAATCCAGATACGAGTATAAATACGAAATACAGGAAATACAGGAAATGAGGGTGACAACGACGGACATCGTTTTGATCTGAAATTACGATTTTGTCCCTGTTCCAGAATTTAACTTTTGGACAGGCATTTCCTAGGAATATCTTATATTCCAAACTCGTTCATGATGTTTGTTGCAACATCCGGAGTCATCTGCGGGATTTGACTTTTCTTGCTTCGTTTATTTGTCTGTTCGAGCTACTGGATTATTCTTTTTTGCACATAACCTCAGGCAAGATACCTTGCCATTATACTGTTTACATTCAGTCTGTATTTTATTACATATCACGGTTTATTATTTTCAGTTATTACAGTTCTTGATTTACTACATGCTCAGTGATTATTAGTTTACTTTGTTACTATCCTTTGGTTGCATATGAACCTAGAGTTAGGGGACTACCATTTATAGTGTATTGTATATATCACAACACAGTTGTACCACGAAGATGTATGAGACGAGTAGCATGTAGAGGTCCTTGCGTATGGGCTGATCCTCCATGTGCATGCGTTAGGGCTAACTGCTAATAGAGGTATGTTAGGAGACTTAGCAGTTAGTAGAGGTATATGAGGCATAGATGTGACTCTGTTAGGCATTGGGTGGGAAGAACAGTTCCTTAACATATGGGTCCTTATGCACTTTCCTATTACTGATACTGCTGGCCTCTGACATTCGAAGAATGTTATGCTTTGAGGTCCCTGGTATCCTGATGGGGCCATACCTGAGATTACTGATACTGCTGGCCTCTGACATTCGAAGAATGTTATGCTTTGAGGTTCCTGGTATCCTGATAGGATCATACCTGAGTTACTGCTACTGAGCCAGATACCCATGCGTTGTTCTTAACTGCATAAACACCGTAGTACGGTTAGATTACCTTATTGTTGTCTTATAACTTATTTTCTTTGTGGCATATTACGTATTCAGTATTTATGGCATGTTCTTCATGTATCTTGTTACGTCCCTCTGAGGACCTGGTTATCTCTCCAGGTGTGTGCTTCTGTGATATTACAGGTGTTCGAGTCGAGGTCGCGATCTTCTCTATACATTCAGAGATGACGTGTCTTGGGTCTTTCTTTGCTACTCCCGCCAAATTATTTTCATTGCCATGTATATTTTTCCTTACTTGTTGGTAGTGGATTTGTCTCCGCCCAACGTGTCACGACCTGCACCCGCTTTTCGGATACGAGACGTGTCCAAGCCAGCCTACGCCGCAGAGTCGACGGTAGAACGCTGTCAATCCCGCAAGAAATAAATGCTCAAATATCACATTTGCTGCTCATTCACATTTCTAAATTTATTACAACAGTTACAACATTTATATTTAAAGAAAAATACAAAGTTTTCACAATTAATAAAAATGACAACCAGTTCGACTATCTAGGTCGGTCTCAGCATACCCATGTCTTTCCAGTACTTAAGAGTGATCGCGGCTAACCTAAAAAATAATAGTTTCCAGTCAGGAATGGAACAAGCACACAAACCGACGACAATGCAAAACACAATAGAATTAACAAGACATAAAAATAACATATGGAATATGAAAGCTAGTAAGAAACTGATGACATAGCACGATAGAGAAGTAAACAAGGAAAAGCTAATAAAAGACATCTATCTAGGTGGTGTAAAATATCTGTTTCGACATGTGAACGGCTAGGGGGTAAATAAGCAGCAGATATATGTATAGACATGAAACGAGAGACACGGGGATAGTTCTGGGTAGTCCACATGTCTACTAAGATATTTTCTCTCCCGACTACTCCGTGTGAAGAGCGTGTCAACAAGCAGCAGATATATGTATAGACATGAAATGAGAAAACTACTATGAATCGAAAACAATCAGAAAGTGTACTTGCCTGAAGTCCTTAGCTGGAGAAACCAATAATACTATACCACTCAATGAGCCACAATCAGTCAACACATACAGAAGTCTCCAGATGCTAAAATAAACAGTACCAACGTTCTCAGAATAGTCAAATTAGCTAGGATTGTCTGTCCTTAAGTCCAATTCTGGACACAGGAGTAAAACGGTAATTTCGGGCAAAAACGATGTCCGCCGTTGGACCCGTTTTGTACCGAAAAGCTTGCCAGAGTCAAATTAGCTAGGATTGTCTGTCCTGAAGCCCTATATGTTGTCTAAAGTGCCTTCAAATAGTTTTTCTAATATGGTACTGGATCGATCGGGATCGATCCTCAAACGTGGATGAATGGACTGAAATTGTGCTCTGTTTTTTACCAGTTTTTGGTCGATTTCTCGTCGAATTCTACAGGGTTTTAAACCATTTTAAAATAAAACTATTTAATGGGATTAAGAGGTGTATAGGTTAGGTTTATACCTGAGAAGACGAATCGCAAAACCACGGATCGTACGCGACGAAACATCGCTGCGAAGTTGCCCGCGCGGCTTGCTGCTGTGCGCCCTGACTGTCGTCCGCACGCGCGCGCGGCTATTCTGGCCGGCGACGGCTGCCCCCCGGCGGCGCATGGGGTCAGGGTGGTGCGCCAGTTACGGGTGGTGGTCGACGTCGTGTTTTAGGTTAGGGTTTTCGTGTAACCCCCCTGAATTTTCAGGGAATTTTTAAAATTATTTTTTTATTTGAAGAATAGCTTGTTAATTTATTTTAATTAAATAATTTATTAATTATTTCTAATCAGGGTTTAATTTATATTGTATATATATAGATGCAAGATGATGCTATTTTCTATCTGACAATATTGTTGGCAAGATCATCAGGGTTACTTTTATTAGTGCTAGTCAAATTTTATCCTTATAAATATTGGCTCTATTATTATTTATAATCCTTAGTTATTGTCATATTATTATAATTAATAGCAAGTTTATAATTATTTATTACCTTTTATTTATGGTTTATCACTATTATTATATTTTTATTATTGCCATGGTCTATTATTATTATTTTATTAAATTGGATATCCCTATTAGGTTTTATTATTAAATTCTATTATTTGTCTTAAGAATTGCTTATAGATGTTTTATTAGATTTATATTATATATATATATATATATATATATATATATATATATATATATATATATATATATATATATATATATATATATATATATATATATATATATATATATATAGCCTTCTTTAACCAAGTTCCTCTTAACCCTAACCCTTGAGCTTTGTCTCCAAGCCGCCCCCCCCTGACCTCACCTTCACCTTGCCTACCTCCTCCCTCAACCCGAGACTCTTCGTCGATGTACGGAGGAGCATAAGGCCGGACGGGACTACGGTTGCCGCTGTGAGCAGCAGAGCCGGCCGATCCCGGCGACCCCCGGCGGCGCCACCGCTCCTGGAGGCCGACCCCGACCCCCTGCGGCGGGCAGGTAACCTCCCCGAGCGACCCCGTGGCTCTTCCACGTGGGAAATCTTATTTTTTACTGTAACCCTAGTTTTAGGGTTTTTAATCCAATTAATTCAGTTTTTTTAGTGTTAATTATTGCCTAATTATTGGTAATTAATTAGATCTAATTGAAAGGGATCATTAGTAATTAAGTATAGGATCTACATTAAATTTTGTGTGAATTAATATTATTTATTAGTATTTATTACTATTTACTTATAAATTTTATACGCGGTTAATTAATTGTTTGTATTTACTGTTTTAATCGTTAATTAATAATTATATTATTAATTAAATAAAAACTTGTAGAGGAAAAAGTTTGTAAAATTTATGTAGTATTTTATAACAAATTTTCCAGAAATTATAGAATTTTATTTGTAATTATTTTATATTAAAAACCGAGAACTTTAGATTTTTAAATTAATTCCAATTACCGTTTTTTAATTTATATTATTTAATTGGTTGTTAATTAAATAATATATATTATATAGAAAATGTTTATAAAAATATACTTTACTGTATAAAAATATTTCCAATATTTAATTATATTTATTTATATTTATTTAGATTTTAGAAGGATAATTTTGATTACTAAGTATATTATATAATTAATCGATATTAATTATATAATTATTTGTAAATGGGTAAATGTTAAGGTTTCTGTTGTAAATAGATAATTAAACTATTTTGGAAATTATTTTAGGTATTTTATATTTATTACTAATTTTTAGGATTTAAAAGTAATTTCTAGAATTATTTTAGAATTATTTATTAAATTGTTTAATAATTATTTATTAATTTAAATAATTACTAATTATGTGTTATTATTGTGTAGAATAGTGAATTTAGATTTAATGGTTAAATTTAGGTTTTATAGTGAATTTTTAAGATTTATTTCGAATTATTATGTATTATTTAACTATTTATTTAATAAATAGTTTTAATGGTAATAAATTCATTTCTGTAAAAATATATATATAATATATATTTATTATTATGGTATTATTTAGTTTATTATTATAATAGACTAGAAATAATTTTTAAGGACTTTTACTATTTTTGTTAGTATTATTAGGAATTGTGTATGCACGTGTGTATTAAATTGAGTAGTTAATTGATTATAATTAATTAATTAATTACTAAATATCATGTTGTATTATTAATTACAGAATATAAATGTATGATAATAAGTATATTTACATACTTATTATTGTATAAGTATTATTCATAATTATTGGTACTAGTTAGCTAGTTTTAATAAAATACTAATGTTGTTGGTTAATTAGCAATTAATCAATTTAGTAAATTGTTAAATAGAGATTAATTATAAATCATGCTTGTTTAGGATTGTTTGTTTCTCGGAACTCGGACTCTACATCAGACCCGGATACTCAGTTGCTGGACACAGGCAAGTACACCTTGCTTGATTGTATATTTTTACAGTTAGTTTATGTTACCTAGTTACTTCTCAGTTGTGTGCACGCGTCTAGTAGTAGTGGACTTATCCCGTGTATTGTGAAGGTATGTGGTACCTTCTAGCCGGACACCGTATCATACACGATCACTATATGAGTGAGTTGAGAGCATGGATTTGTGTGTCGACTGATCATTGGCACGTGAGTTCGCGTCTGGTCTAGTGGTTGGTACAGGTCTACTTATATATACTATGACGTCTTGCATATTATTTGTACCGCGTATACGATACAGATATACATTGGGTGGGGAGAGTCTACTAGTGGTGTATGAGAATTCTGTTTCCAATGGACGCTGGATGCTCGTAGCCCCTCGTTTCTCAAACCGTAGAACGCTTGGTGGCAGTTTCTTCTTCTTCTCCCTCCCTCATGCACCATTAGAGATGTCTCGAGTGCATTACACATAGATGGTTAGTTTACCTGTCGTATGTCGCATGATATATCCTGTCCTTGTTTGGTTGAGGAGATGTTATATTATATTTTGTTCTAGTTATTTATATACTGCCCTGTACTATCATGTATGTCGATTTCTTGTGTACTTGTTACGTCCCTCTGAGGACCTGGCACCTTTTCCAGATTGGGACGAGCACAGGTACCGACGGACTACGGAGATTGGAGACTTTTGCTGACGAGGACTTCAATATTGAGCCTCGTGAGTTTCTTGAGTTCTTAGGTGATTTTTGCTAGTGGCTATCTATTTCTTTTCTGGTTCAGTTGTACTCTTTTAGTAGTTCTTTCATACATTTATTGGTGGATTATTTTCCACTAGTCATGACTTGTTGTTTGATTCAGAGTTATTTTCATTCCTTCCAGATTTATTCTGTGATTTTTCCTGTGGATGAGATTAGTATTTACCTGCCTGTATTGTTATTTAGTTGTTACTTCAGCATACTACGATCGAGTATAGTTCATTAAATTGGGGTTTTTCTTTACTTGATCGTACAGCTGGCACGCCACGTGTTCCTGGTCCCACATATTTTGGAACCGGGGCGTGACATGGTTTTAGTGGTGGCCCATGCAGGTCGAGAAAATATTGTTTGGTTACTTTACCGTACCGAGCAAGCCTGCGTATAGGATTAGGACTATTGTGTCTCATCCACAATTGATTATTTTTATCCTTTGATCTCGTTTGATTTCGACTCATTTCAAACTCCTCGAAATACTTGATCTCTTCTTTGATTTATATCTTCTGACTCTTTGACTTCCTTGCAATTATATCCTTCTCGATCTAATCTACCGTACCCCTTGCTTGTCATGATTGATAGAGGTTTGGAAGATGCTATACTATATACACTCTTGAGTTAACTATATGGCTAGATGGGTTACCTTGGCAGCTAATTATGCGGTTGAGTCTATAATTGAATTCTTGGAAAGTACTAAATATTGCAGGTTGAAGAACACCATATTTTTGAAAGATATAATTTTTGCATGAATGATTTGTTAATTCAAAGTTGAGTAGTAATGATATATTAATTTCGAATGATAGTGAGAAAGATTACTTATACTCATATGGGAAAGACTGTTAGAAGTTGATTAATAAAATAAACTCGATGATCGATTTGAGAGGATGATTTAAAGTTTTGATTTGAGTTTTTAAAAAAAAAATTTCTATGATTGGTTAGAGAGGATATAAAATCAACTTGATGATTAAAAATTTAAATATTCACATTGCTACATGAGATTTAAATTGGTTGATGATTTATGTTGGTTTCCAAAATAGAAGAATAAATTTTTTTTATAAATTTGAGGATAGATGATTGTAAATAGAAATAGTTAAGAGTTGCCTATGAGATTTATATTTCTTTAAAGATTGAATATTTTGACCTTGATGAAAAAAAAGGGTTTATTTAAGAAGAATTTAGAAATTTGATGCATTTCATAAAGTGATTTAAAATTTGGAGTTGGGTAATTTTAATCTAAAAATTTTAAGGAGAAAAGAAAAGGATGTTTGTACTATAATAAAGTTTATTTCGAGGATCGATTTAGAAATTTGAGGTATTTTTTTGTGATTGAATTTTGTTTGATGGAACAAATTTTGATTGAAAAAAAAATTGAGATTTAAATCTTTTTTTTAGATTGATAAATTTTTATTGAAGTTTCTTTTGGAAAAAAAAAGAAGAAAAATTTAGTATTATGATAATATTTATCTCGGTGATTGATTTAAGTACTTTCATAAGAGAGTTACAATCTTTTATATTAGGTAAACTGAATTAAAGTTGAGGAAAAAAAAAGGGGGAAAATAAAAGGGAGTTGGTGTGATGATAAAAGGATTGGTTGGGTATTTTAAAGTTATAATTATGATTATATGCGACGATCTTAAAGAGATTAAGGAAATTGGTGGATGATTGTTTTGATTTAAAGATTTTATACTGAAGGAATTTATAAAGAAATTTTATTTACAGGAATTTGATTTTTTTATCTTGATGAGGAAATAAACATAGAGGATGTTACTCTAATGAGATAGAAGTGTCACACCTTAGTTGCCATATTTTTCATAGCCATGATAGTGATTATATGCAGTTATAGTTAAGTCATCGACCCATGTGACTATGTCTTCTTCTTAAAATTTTATTATCCTTGTTCTCGACCCTGAACTAGTATCATGATTCCCTAGTTGTTTAGAGCTATAGATGTCTATAAATTTTTCTTGACCATACCCCAAATCCGTCAACCAGTATATCTTCTCCTATATTTTAGTATTATATTATTAGTATTAATATTAGGAATATCTATTTAGTTGTTTGTTACTTTACCTGTAGACAATATTGGTTGATATTTTCTGTAATAAAAATTTTCCTTCACCTTTAGCTCATGCCACGATTGCCGAGCTAAATGCTGTAAGGATTTTTTTATTATCTAATTAGTTTATTTTCTTTCCTGATTTACTATTTATCGTGCTGCATAATTCTAGTACTATCGATCCAAAATTTTGTTTTCTTAAGCAATAATAGAAAGCAGATCATTACGTCTTATCCTTTTGAATAGACCAAAGGACTTTTTTTTTCTCATGTTAGGATTATTATTGCTTCTCTAGAAAATTCTATGTTGTTGCTACAATTTGGTAGGATAAACTTGCTTTCCTAAAGAGACAGTTAGAGGTACTAGTTCAATTCTTATAAGTTGGGTAGTATACCTTGTAGTGTAGCATCATACTTTTCTCAGGACCATTAAGAAATTATAGTTGGATAACACTGACTATATGTTGGTATAAGTATTTAGATTACCTAAACATAACTTTGTGGGTTCCTATCCCCTAGCTCAACTAAGGTTAGAGATTCATAGGGCAACTAGAAAGGTCAAATCATTATTTGTGTTTTGGACTTGAACTATCTTGTACTTTCTTTTCTTCTGTACGTTTATTTTTATCGTCTTGACTAATACTGCTGTTATAGCCTAGTTTTTACAAGATTCTTCTTTTCTCAAGCTTGTTCTTGACACATATATTATTGGCTGCACCCACTAAAATGTTGTCTAATCAGAATCGGTGCATGATGGTCTGGCCAACCTAGTGCATGTTGATTCGCTTTCCCTATGATTATTTTATGCAGATGAAGATATAGTAAACTTGTCCTAGGATCTCATTTGCGACCGTTTGACAATTTTTTTTTTCTTGAAACATTTATTCGCATTGGACCTTCAAATTTGTAATCGACCCCATCCCCCTTGAACTCTTCTTTATTCTGCGTCTTAGTATAGAATTTCTCTTTATAACCCTTTATTAACTATGATTTATAGTAGAACCATCTTTCTACTAAGTCAGTTAAGTATACCTTGTATGATATCTTATTTTAGTAATACCCTTAGCACCCTAGTAGCCATCTTAGACTGATTTTAGTCGGACATTTAGCAAATAAAAGTTTTCCTATTATCCTTTGCTTGGTTCATATTATTTGATCCCTTACCGTGACTTGGGTAATTGAAGCACAATATTAGGATTTTTCTTCCAATAATTGCACCATTATGATCTAGACAAACCGTACCATACACATGACATTTATGCCCCCCATAAACACACCTTTATGTGCTCTATTTTAATAACTCTACTTGTTTGACAAATCTTTTCCTTAGAATAGACTATTTGTGTCCTCTCCTTATCCTATTAGATTTGACCATGCAATATCGATCTATTTTCTCATCACTTGGAAATCCTATGACCTATGCCGGACCTAGAACATATTCTTGTAGGATATGATGCCAGTTTTGACCCCTCTATAAACCCCCAAGTATCGTTGTAAATTGTCTTGTTGAGTAAGTTACAATTTACATATTTACTTTTCATTGATTTTCTTATTATTTCTTCGGTATTAGAATTATTTTAAATTTCGAGGACGAAATTCTTATAAGTTGGGTAGATTGTAACCCCCCTGAATTTTCAGAGAATTTTTAAAATTATTTTTTTATTTGAAGAATAGCTTGTTAATTTATTTTAATTAAATAATTAATTAATTATTTCTAATCAGGGTTTAATTTATATTGTATATATATAGATGCAAGATGATGCTATTTTTTATCTGACAATATTGTTGGCAAGATCATCAGGGTTACTTTTATTAGTGCTAGTCAAATTTTATCCTTATAAATATTGGCTCTATTATTATTTATAATCCTTAGTTATTGTCATATTATTATAATTAATAGCAAGTTTATAATTATTTATTACCTTTTATTTATGGTTTATCACTATTATTATATTTTTATTATTGCCATGGTCTATTATTATTATTTTATTAAATTGGATATCCCTATTAGGTTTTATTATTAAATTCTATTATTTGTCTTAAGAATTGCTTATAGATGTTTTATTAGATTTAGATATATATTCTATATATATATATATATATATATATATATATATATATATATATATATATATATATATATATATATATATATATATATAGCCTTCTTTAACCAAGTTCCTCTTAACTCTAACCCTAGAGCTTTGTCTCCAAGCCGCCCCCCTGACCTCACCTTCACCTCGCCTACCTCCTCCCTCAACCCGAGACTCCTCGCCGACGTACGGAGGAGCACAAGGCCGGACGGGACTGTGGTTGCCGCTGTGAGCAGCAGAGCCGGCCGATCCCGGCGACCCCCGGCGGCGCCATCGCGCCTGGAGGCCGACCCCGACCCCCTGCGGCGGGCAGGTAACCCCCCCGAGCGATCCCGTGGCTCTTCCACGTGGGAAATCTTATTTTTTACTGTAACCCTAGTTTTAGGGTTTTTAATCCAATTAATTCAGTTTTTTTAGTGTTAATTATTGCCTAATTATTGGTAATTAATTAGATCTAATTGAAAGGGATCATTAGTAATTAAGTATAGGATCTACATTAAATTTTGTGTGAATTAATATTATTTATTAGTATTTATTAATATTTACTTATAAATTTTATACGCGGTTAATTAATTGTTTGTATTTACTATTTTAATCGTTAATTAATAATTTTATTATTAATTATAAAACCTTGTAGAGAAAAAAGTTTGTAAAATTTATGTAGTATTTTATAACAATTTTTCCAGAAATTATAGAATTTTATTTGTAATTATTTTATATTAAAAACCGAGAACTTTAGATTTTTAAATTAATTCCAATTACCGTTTTTTAATTTATATTATTTAATTGGTTGTTAATTAAATAATATATATTATATAGAAAATGTTTGTAAAAATATACTTTACTGTATAAAAATATTTCCAATATTTAATTATATCTATTTATATTTATTTAGATTTTAGAAGGGTAATTTTGATTACTAAGTATATTATATAATTAATCGATATTAATTATATAATTATTTGTATATGGGTAAATGTTAAGGTTTCTGTTGTAAATAGATAATTAAACTATTTTGGAAATTATTTTAGGTATTTTATATTTATTACTAACTTTTAGGATTTAAAAGTAATTTCTAGAATTATTTTAGAATTATTTATTAAATTGTTTAATAATTATTTATTAATTTAAATAATTACTAATTATGTGTTATTATTGTGTAGAATAGTGAATTAGATTTAATGGTTAAATTTAGGTTTTATAGTAAATTTTCAAGATTTATTTCGAATTATTATGTATTATTTAACTATTTATTTAATAAATAGTTTTAATGGTAATAAATTCATTTCTGTAAATATATATATATAATATATATTTATTATTCTGGTATTATTTAGTTTATTATTATAATAGACTAGAAATGATTTTTAAGGACTTTTACTATTTTTGTTAGTATTATTAGGAATTGTGTATGCACGTGTGTATTAAATTGAGTAGTTAATTGATTATAATTAATTAATTAATTACTAAATATCATGTTGTATTATTAATTACAGAATATAAATGTATGATAATAAGTATATTTACATAATTATTATTGTATAAGTATTATTCATAATTATTGGTACTAGTTAGCTAGTTTTAATAAAATACTAACGTTTGTTGGTTAATTAGCAATTAATCAATTTAGTAAATTGTTAAATAGAGATTAATTATAAATCATGCTTGTTTAGGATTGTTTGCTTCTCGAAACTCGGACTCTACATCGGACCCGGATACTCAGTTGCTGGACACAGGCAAGTACACCTTGCTTGATTGTATATTTTTGCAGTTAGTTTATGTTACCTAGTTACTTCTCAGTTGTGTGCACGCGTCTAGTAGTAGTGGACTTATCCCGTGTATTGTGAAGGTATGTGGTAACTTCTAGCCGGACACCGTATCATACACGATCACTATATGAGTGAGCTGAGAGCATGGATTTGTGTGTCGACTGATCATTGGCACGTGAGTTCGCGTCTGGTCTAGTGGTTGGTACAGGTCTACTTATATATACTATGACGTCTTGCATATTATTTGTACCGCGTATACGGTACAGATATACATTGGGTGGGGAGAGTCTACTAGTGGTGTATGAGAATTCTGTTTCCAATGGACGCTGGATGCTCGTAGCCCCTCGTTTCTCAAACCGTAGAACGCTTGGTGGCAGTTTCTTCTTCTTCTCCCTCCCTCATGCACCATTAGAGATGTCTCGAGTGCATTACACATAGATGGTTAGTTTACCTGTCGTATGTCGCATGATATATCCTGTCCTGGTTTGGTTGGGGAGATGTTATGTTACATTTTGTTCTAGTTATTTATATACTTTCCTGTACTATCATGCATATCGATTTCTTGTGTACTTGTTACGTCCCTCTGAGGACCTGGAACCTTTTCCAGATTGGGACGAGCACAGGTACCGACGGACTACGAAGATTGGAGACTTTTGCTGACGAGGACTTCAATGTTGAGCCTCGTGAGTTTCTTGAGTTCTTAGGTGATTTCTGCTAGTGGCTATCTATTTCTTTTCTGGTTCAGTTGTACTCTTTAGTAGTTCTTTCATACATTTATTGGTGGATTATTTTCCACTAGTCATGACTTGTAGTTTGATTCAGAGTTATTTTCATTCCTTCCAGCTTTATTCTGTGATTTTTCCTGTGGATGAGATTAGTATTTACCTGCCTGTATTGTTATTTAGTTGTTACTTCAGCGTACTACGATCGAGTATAGTCCATTAAATTTGGGTTTTTCTATACTTGATCGTACAGCTGGCACGCCACGTGTTCCTGGTCCCACATATTTTGGAACCGGGGCGTGACATTTCGTCCAGGGACTCTCGGTTCTCTCTCTCTGTTATATTTGTAAAACCGCAACTGTGGAGCGGCCAGGCTCGGGTTGCTCAGCTGGGTTTGAGCCCTGGGCTGTGGGCCTGGGGAGAGTTTGGGCTCAGTCCCATGGGCTCGGGGCCTAGGTGTTCACAGGCTGGGGCTTGGGGTTTTCTAAGTTTTCTTTTTCCTTTTCTTATTTCTATTTAATTGTAACTAGGTATGTATATTTATACATTACAAGTATATGTATACATTTATATATTTATATATATACACCTATACGTATGTATTTATATACATTTGCATACGTACACACATATTATATTTTTTTATTTATATATACGTACCCGTATTTATATATATACACACATATATGTATTCATACATATATAAATTTATATGTATATGGTTAATACATATCTATACCACATATTTATAAATACATACATACATACTTATATCTATATACGTATATACACACACATGTAAATATTTACACAAAATGTATGTCTCTATATATCTTCCTATATACACACTTCAATAAAGTACATATTATAACCTCCTCATATTGTATATATATATTTACTCCAAATATATATGACCCTATATATCAATATATATATCTATGTCTCAATGTATATTCATATGAATACTAGTATAATAGTATCCATAAATATCTAATTAAAATACCAGTATTATCTATTCCTAGATTAGGGCCTATTTTATACAAAAGTCACTAAATATCACTAAAAATAATATTTATAATATTATTATATGAATACTTAGAAATATTTCTCAGTTTATTAAAATGGAATACAACGCTATCTTACAAAATACGTTAACACGAATGTCATTGGACGTCTCGCCTGACTACATGGGCTTGGGCTTGGTACGGGTCCAGTCCGGGCTAAAAATGGTACAACTGGGTCACTTAAATGTCAAATAATAATAATAATGAATAATTAAACCATTATAGTGGTCATGTCACAACTTAGTCTGGTTTTTCTAGTTAGGGTATCACTATTGCTCGGCCTTCCCTACCAAGGCTAATACACTAGTCAAAGCACGCCACTGCACTATCCGTGCCATGATCCCTAGTCGTCTTGTACTCCAACCCCTAATCATGACTAAAATTATCTACCGTAATATTTAACTAATTAATTATTTATAAAAACCTAAAATCAAAATTCTAATAAAATAAATAATAATAAAATATTTTAAAATTTCCGGGAAGGGGAGCTACAAATCTACCCACCTTAAAAATAATTTCATCCTCTAAATTCTAACTCATAGACATGCCAAAATTCACACATAAAAAATAAAAGAATAAATCCACATCACCACAATATCCTTGAATTTTAATTTCTCAGAACTATTTATATCCTCCTCCTAGCCATTTCGTAACTACGAATCATCGAGGACTTCTACCCACCTTTGGTCACACTACTCCTCAAACTAGAATCTTAAAATCTTCTAACTGGTTGCTAACAATCCTACCAACAAATATCTAGGCATATGGTATCTATAGTCCTCTCGTATCTATCAAGTAATCCAAAATTTAACATGCAACAAATTTACACTAGTAGCTAAGAAATATTGATAAACTCTAGTATGCATGACTATTCGTCGCTCCGAAGTAGGGAGGACAGAAAGATAAGGCAGAATAATCGAGAGCAACTTGTGAAGTTTTAAGAGCAGTAGAGAGTATCCAATGTTACATATAGAAAGGAAGTTTATGAACCCCTGCCTTATTTGCTAGATTGGGCTACTCTAGTCCAGTCACCTGCTAAATCGAAGAACCCTTATTTCTTAGTGAGGGGCTTGCAATCAGTGTAATACAGAAGTTCCGTTCTTGAAATTCTAATTCAAACAAGGTTCTATAACGGAACGGAATTTGAGAAATCAAGATTATGGTCTTAATGGGTTCTCTATTTGGATATCAGTCGTTGATTGGATGAACATTGGATTTCAATCTATATGGATTGGACAAGATCCTAATGATAAAACTCTTCCTACTAGATTAGGGTATCCTAGAATAGGTTTCTATCCAAGTGTTGAGCTAGTTGCCCGTCAAATTGGTTAGCTAGGTCCCTCAAGCCCAAATGCGCCTTCAGTAACTTTTGTGTTTAAGTAGCACATGAGGCCTCAATTGGATGGCACACTAATGACATGTGCGAAGTGGGCTTCGAGTAGGTCACTACCATATGTTGGGTCGAATGAATTGAGTCAAGGTTGAGTCTCTAATGGAAGTCAAAAATTATAGTGGTATTATGGTAAGGGTTATAGCTAGTTCTTTTGACCTGAAAGTCGTACCATAAAAATAGAGTACAAGGGGACGGGTTTGAGTGAGACATGATATACCTAGATGAAGATGGACTCGTCTAGATCTTACATGTGAAATTTGTTGGAAGGTAACAACTGGCATTGTGCTCCGAATATTAATGAAACGGCCGGGGACACAAAAAAATGATCTAAATGAAAAGTGGGAGTCCAAGGGCACTAATCATCATCCTAATGGAAGTTATTCTAATCACTCAGTAATCCTGGTATACCCTAAAATTTTCAGAAGGCTTACTGTCTACCCACCTTAGAAGCTAGGCTATGGTTTTAGGAATAATGAGGTTAGAGGGTTCCCAAAATTCGAATACTGTACCTCGACTCTGGTCAATAAAGAACAAGGCACATCGTAACGGAATACGGTAGATATAGGTCAAGTCAAGGGTCGTTCCTCATTAAATAGAAAACGAGTGCGTGTGCAATGACATATGGTCGATAAAATAGAATGACCTACTCGTCCACAGTATACATGAGTTGTTGCAGGGGTAACCAACTCTAAGGCACATCATATGAAAAGATTCCTAACAACTGAGTCGTGAATTTCTATTGGGGTCAAACCTGCCAGACTATTGTCACAAGGGTCCTAGTTGAAGCAAACTTCAAACTACTGATTAGAGGTTTACAACATTTGGTCTCTGGAGAATAGGTAGCCTCCTAGGTTGGCATTTGGTCAAGGGAGAAGATCCTAATCATTCTCGGACTCCAATGACCAGAAGATCATGATAGTAGGTTTTAGGGTCGCAGAGAGGAGAACGAATAACTCAAGGCAAGGTTCCCGTCACAGGGCTGGCCGATGGTAGCTATACTTGCGTATACAACTATCATAGCCATGGGAACACTCTGTATCCATCTATCAATTACGAGCTTTCGTCTTTCTAATCGGTGAAAGACAAAACAATAAAGAGTTCAAGAGGGATGTCCTGAATACGATTACGTGATTCAAAGGCGAATGTATAATTCAAGAGGAATTGTCAAAGCAGTCGTGGATGAGATCCTAGAGACATCTACATCTCAGTCTACGTAGGGAAATTAGATGAAGAGCGAACCAAATGCATCATGGTTGATCAGACCGTAATACAATGATTCTGATTAGACAATATGTTAGCGGGCGTCCCCAATAAACATATATCTTGAATCAAGCTCGATAAAAGGGCAAGCTTGCAAAACTAGGCTGTAATTGCAGCGTTGGCCAAGATAGTCAAAATATAAGTACGCGAGATTTTTGAAAAGAGATACTAGTAGTTTGAGAGAATCAAAACCTTACCTGGTGTTCTTACTTATATAGTCTTCCTACTATCCATAAGGCTTTGGTCGACTAATGGGTTATGGACTTCTGAGTTCTATTTTCTAAGTAAACCGATTAGTGTCAGTTAATTCCTTGTTAATAGATCACAAGGGCCACAGGATACTAAGTTGGGAGGCAGGCAACCAAACTTACAGCACTTTCACGATTTTGGCTTTGGATCTCACGGTACACACAGGGCATTTTTTTATTCTCTATAGTGTCCTAATCTTGTGATCACGTCAAAAATCATTTTACCGAGAATTATGCCTCGTCCATATAATCTGGCTGTGGCAAACCCTTGGTTCTGTGATTCAGGGGCGATATGCTATCAGGCACTCTACTCTATATTGGCACAAGGGTATCTAAGATCTAAAGAGGTCAGCGAGAACATAGTCTTAGCAATGATCTATAATCTATAATTCTTCAAAAGGATTTCAATTCTATGGGTTGTGCCTCACCAGTGCGCTGCTGACTGCAATGAACCCACACTCTCCACTCTCAGGTAATTGACGACAGTGCGCTACTGTCTAGTCATCGCAGTCGGTAAAATGCTCCAACTATATTCCTAAGAACGTCAAAGAGCTGCTAGGGATTCAAATTAGTTGACTAAGGTAGAAAGCGTAAACACCTGCCTGTAAGTCTCAATCCTTAAAGCAAAAGACTGGTCGGAAGGAAATATCTGAAGACAAGTGAAGTAAAAACATCCAAATCTTTATCTCGTACATATTTCAAATGGCTGAGGGGAAACTTTAAATCAAATCTAATTCCGGATTCATACAGGAATAACAGAATCAGAAATTATAAACTAACTCCTTACAGCAAAAGAGAATTTAAAATAGACAATTCTAACTTTATGATATAAAATTTATATCTAATAAAGCAAAAGAAAATTAAACAGTTCATCAAGATTAAAGCTTTAATTCTAGGCAATCCAAACATATCAAGCGAACAGTATATCCACTTTGGATCATATTGTCATATCAAAATAATAGTGTACCTATAGGGATCTAGCAAGCTATCTACATTGCATGGCCTATCTAATAACCTTAACTACCCAACGGTCATTTTGAATAAGGGACTCCTAGTCCTAGTCATTATCCTAAATTATTTTAATCCTAGTTTGTGAATGAGCATTTCCTGGGCGCAGGCTCGCAGCAGTACGACTAATATGGTACTACCGCGAGTTCACATAATTTGCGAAGACTGACCTGCATGGGCCACCATAAAAACTTGTCATGACCCGCACCCACTTTTCGGATACGAGACGTGTCCAAGCCAGCCTACGCCGCAGAGTCGGCGGTAGAACGCTGTCAAGCCCAAGAAATAAATGCTCAAATATCACATTTGCTGTTCATTCATATTTCTAAATTTATTACAACAGTTACAACATTTATATTTAAAGAAAAATACAAAGTTTTCACAATTAATGAAAATGACAACCAGTTCCACTATCTAGGTCGGTCTCAGCATACCCATGTATTCCCAGTGCTTAAGAGTGATCGCGACTAACCTGAAAAATGATGGTTTCCAGTCAGGAATGGAACAAGCACACAAATCGACGGCAATGTAAAACACAATAGAATTAACAAGACATGAAAATAGCATATGGAATATGAAAGCTAGTAAGAAACTGATGACATAGTACGATAGAGAAGTAAACAAGGAAAAGCTAATAAAAGACATCTATCTAGGTGGTGTGAAATATCTATTTCGACATGTGAACGGCTAGGGGATAAATAAGGCTCACTGCACGTGTCGTGTGCAGCTGCTAGCATTCATGAGAGACACGGGGATAGTTCTGGGTAGTCCACATGTCTACTAAGATATTTCCCCTCCCGACTACTCCGTGTGAAGAGCGTGTCAACAAGCAGCAAGATATGTATCGACATGAAATGAAAAAACTACTATGAATCGAAAGCAATCAGAAAGTGCACTTGCCTGAGGTCCTTAGTTGGAGAAACCAATAATACTATACCACTCAATGAGCCACAATCAGTCAACACATGCAGAAGTCTCCAGATGTTAAAATAAACAGTACCAACATTCTCAGAATAGTCAAATTAGCTAGAATTGCCTGTCCTTAAGTCCAATTCTGGACACAGAGGCAAAACGGTAATTTCGGACAAAAATGATGTCCGCCGTTGGACCCGTTTTGCACCGAAAAGTGTGCCAGAGTCAACGATCTCTAAAGTCGTCAAACTATATGTCTACGGATCCGGTTTTTCGATACAAACCCAACTGTATGTCCAAAGTTGGATTCCGGCGGACTGTGCACAAAATCGACCGTTGAGTGGAACCGTGGGGCCCGCAAAACGGTAATTTTATCAACTGTCTCAGAATCGGACCAAACTTGGCATACAGGACCAGAAAAATGATACGGTCCTGTTGGCGCAAGTTTCGTCTCGATCTGACGAGCGTGCACAAAGTAATTAGAGTTTGTGCAAAGTGGTCGATACGGTGAATTTTGACGGATACGCATCAAATTCGTCGCGCACACGCGACCAATTTGAATTCCGTCAAAGCCCACACGACCACGAAGCCGTTATGCAGCTTTTGATACTTTCGGTTCGTGACCACGTCGCCCGGATTCGCGGGACGCATGTCGTGTGGAACAATTTTCTAGTTTTTAAAACAGCTTTTTGGGAAACTTTGGGATTCGATTTCTCGACGTGTAGTCGATGATTTCCGAATCCACAAAAAGAAATGTGAAGCCCTATATGTTGTCTAAAAGTGCCTTCAAATAGTTTTTCTAATATGGTACTGGATCGATCGGGATCGATCCTCAAACGTGGATGAATAGACTGAAATCGTGTTCTGTTTTTTACCGGTTTTTGGTCGATTTCTCGTCGAATTCTACAGGGTTTTAATCCATTTTAAAATAAAACTATTTAATGGGATTAAGAGGTGTATAGGTTAGGTTTATACCTGAGAAGACGAATCGCAAAACTACGGATCGTACGCGACGGAACATCGCTGCGAAGTTGCCCGCGCGGCTTGCTGCTGTACGCCCTGACTGTCGTCTGCACGCGCGCGCGCGGCTATTCTGTCCGGTGGCGGCTGCCCCCTGGCGGTGCGTGGGGTCAGGGTGGTGCGCCAGTTATGGGTGGTGGTCGACGTCGTGTTTTAGGTTAGGGTTTTCGTCCAGGGACTCTCGGTTCTCTCTCTCTCTCTGTTATATTTGTAAAACCGCAACTGTGGAGCGGCCAGGCTCGGGTTGCTCAGCTGGGTTTGAGCCCTGGGCTGTGGGCCTGGGGAGAGTTTGGGCTCAGTCCCGTGGGCTCGGGGCCTAGGGGTTCACAGGCTGGGTCTTGGGGTTTTCTAAGTTTTCTTTTTCTTTTTCTTATTTCTATTTAATAGTAACTAGGTATGTATATTTATACATTACAAGTATATGTATACATTTATATATTTATATATATACACCTACACGTATGTATTTATATACATTTGCATACGTACACACATATTATATTATTTATTTATATATACGTACCCGTATTTATATATATACACACATATATGTATTCATACATATATAAATTTATATGTATATGGTTAATACATATCTATACCACATATTTATAAATACATACATACATACTTATATCTATATACGTATATACACACACATGTAAATATTTACATAAAATGTATGTCTCTATATCTTCCTATATACACACTTCAATAAAGTACATATTATAACCTCCTCATATTGTATATATATATTTACTCCAAATATATATGACCCTATATATCAATATATATATCTATGTCTCAATGTATATTCATATGAATACTAGTATAATAGTATCCATAAAAATCTAATTAAAATACCAGTATTATCTATTCCTAGATTAGGGCATATTTTATACAAAAGTCACTAAATATCACTAAAAATAATATTTATAATATTATTATAAGAATACTTAGAAATATTTCTCAGATTATTAAAATGGAATACAACGCTATCTTACAAAATACGTTAACACGAATGTCATTGGACGTCTCGCCTGACTACATGGGCTTGGGCTTGGGCTTGGTACGGGTCCAGTCCGGGCTAAAAATGGTACAACTGGGTCACTTAAATGTCAAATAATAATAATAATGAATAATTAAACCATTATAATGGTCATGTCACAACTTAGTCTGGTTTTTCTAGTTAGGGTATCACTATTGCTCGGTCTTCCCTACCAAGGCTAATACACTAGTCAAAGCACGCCACTGCACTATCCGTGCCATGATCCCTAGTCGTCTTGTACTCCAACCCCTAATCATGACTAAAATTATCTACCGTAATATTTAACTAATTAATTATTTATAAAAACCTAAAATCAAAATTCTAATAAAATAAATAATAGTAAAATATTTTAAAATTTCCGGGAAGGGGAGCTACACAACGTATTGTACACAGACTTATTACAGTTGATTTTATGATATCTTTTATTCTTCATTTGTGGATAAGCTTAGATTACTTTTGGTTTACTGCATTTTACAGCTTATGTATTCATACGAGGTTTCCATATATTGGAGTATACTTCGTATGTATGCAGCTGGCATGGATACGTACCTAGTACTAAGTATTTTGGGACTGGAGCGTTACATGTTTTTGTGGTGGCCCATGCAGGTCGAGTTTGTCACTTCGATTACGTTACTGTACCGATGTGAGCCTGCAACATAGGATTAGAATTTAGGAATCTCATCCATACAGCTTGACCTCTACCCTTAGCTTCAAATTTTGAACTCTCGTTCGACTTCCTTGAATTGCATCTTGCTTGATTCCTTTCTACCGTTGATTCTTAATTTCGTGCTTAGTGTCAACTAGGAAGATGACTACACTAGTATATGCTCATAGGTCAAACACATGGCTAGAATGGTTATATGGGCAATTGGAATACATTTAAGACTCTAATTGAGCTAAAAAGGTTTTTTTTTTAAAAGTGTGATTTAATGAGTGGTAATTTGTAAAGTAGGAATTACCAAGGGAAGTTTTAATCTTGATATTTCTAAATAGTAAACACCATAGGATTTATACTGCCGGAAGAAAAAAAAATAGCTAGATTCTGTATACCATTGATTTAAAAAATTGATTGGATTTTTGAGTTTTGATATTTATTAATTATGGAGTTATAGTTATACCTCTTTTATCAAATATAAAATTGATTTAGTTTTTTTTTGAGTTGTGATATCTATGATTTATTTGGTTATAGTTATACACCTTTGAACAATTATAAATTTGGTTTGAAAATGATCTTAGATTTCAAATGTGGTTGTAGAAATTATTTGCGATTTTCGTGTTTTGAATTTTAAATGGAAGTAAGGATGGTGAATTTTGGTTTAAAATATTTGAAAGTTTTGAAATGAGAATTTTTCTTTATTTTAAATTGTGTCCTAAGATTGAGAATTTACAAATCTATTTAGATTTTGTTTTTTAAAAAAAATTGTGAATTTGGATATCAAATTTCGTAAAAAAAAAGATTTTATGACTGATAAGATTATTTGAAAATTTAGTTTAATGTTGGATTGCTAATGTCACAAATTTTAAAATAAAAATATATTAATGATGTGATAAGGTTGTTTTGATTGATCAAATAAAGTTACCATTTAAAAGTTGTGATTATGTTGGAATGACTTAGTATGAATAGATGCTATAATTGATGAGTGCATTAAAATATTGAGCTAAAATTTTGAGATTGCTTTGTATGTGCTAGAAATTTTTATCGGAGGAGCTATTAATTTCTGTAGAGTTTTAAAGTTATGATTGATTATGGATATTTTATATATAGATTCATGATTTATAGGCTCTTGAGTTTGAAAGTTGAATGGAAAATGTAAAATTTTGAAAAAGTCAGTAGTAACATGACAAAAATTTGCATTGAGATTTATGAAAGTGATTAAAATTTTTTTTTCATGATGAATTTGAACGGCTTGGAGTGAATACAAATTTTAGTGGTTTATTTTTGAAAGTTTATTTTTGAAACTTTTGGAGTAAACTTGAGCTAAAAACTTAATGGTAGGCCATCAAGATAGCTCTAATAAGATAGATGTACTCCACACTAATTGCCATATCACTCATGACCATGATAGTAATATGTACACAAGTGTTGTTAGTCATCTACCAAACTACGTGACCATATTTCCACCTTGACTTACTCGATCTTCTTTCAATTCTAGATCTTTTAATTGCGACCTTCTAACCCATTTGCAATTTGAATAGTGATGTAATGGTTCCTTAACTATATTCATTTAGGAGACTATCTTCTCTCTGGAACTGTGTCCCTAAAATTATTTTACTGGATTTTTAATTAATTTTACTCCATGCTTCACCGTGATCTTCCTTATTTTTTGCATTAGTTGTCACCCCATGAACTCCCACTTTCTATTTTAGATCTTTTGGCGTCCCTTACCGTGACTTGGATATTTGGAGCACAACACTAGACTTCTCCTTCCAACAAATTTTATATGTAAGGCCTAGACAAGCCCACCTTCATGTAGATTTATCATGTCCCACTAAAACACGCCTCCTTGTACACTATTTTCATGATATGACCTTCTGGTCAAAATGGCTAAGCTATAATCTTTACCATGATACCGATATACTTTCGACCACGGATCGGGATTCAACCTCGACTCAAATCTTTCGACCCGATACGTGATTGTGTTTACTAAATTTCTTAAATACTTTATCTTGATTGCTTGACCCATTGTCCCATCATACTATTAGTTTAACTCTTGTAAGTTGGGTAGAATACCTCACCACCTAACAAACCTTTTTTCTTGTGAACCACATTGGTAAGTTCACTTAGACTATAAATTCAGAGGACCCTACCTTATCTAGTCTACCAAGCCATAAAATGAGAAACACTAGGACAACTGTATAGGCCCAAACTTCGGGCGAGTCTTGATTTTAAAAGATCTTGGACTATTTAAAATTTCCTTCATCAGTACCTCCCTTGCTCATATTTTGACTATTTTATGCTGCTAACGTAGCTTCAGTTTTGCAAGCTTATTTCGTTATCAAGCTTGATCATGACATATTTTATTGGGTGCACCCACTAACATATTGTCTAATCAGAACCGGTGCATGATGGTCTGATCAACCTATTGCACTTTGGTTCACTTTTCATGAATATTCTACGTGGATGGAGACATAGTTAAACCTGCCTTAGAGTCTCATCCCGACAGCATTGACAACTCTCATTTGAATTATTTCTGTCGCCTATGAAACTCGTATTTCGTACTAAATAGCATCGTCTTTGAACTCTTTTTGTTGTGGGCTTTACTTACTTTAGAAAGACCAGACACTGTACTTGATAGATAGACTCAAAGTATCACCTTTAGTTGCCCTATCAGCTATATATACACGAAACGTAGATAGCCACTGACCAACTCATGTGGCTATATCCTCACCTTAAACTCTTCTTCCCACAATCTTATAATTTTTATTGTGCCCTTCCAATCCCACTTGAACGCACGATAGTGATTCTAATCATCACTTAATCAAACCCTTGACCAAGACGATTAGTATCCAGTTCTCTCTTAAGGAATCATATCTCCTAAATGTCTAATTTATTCTCTTTTGTCTACTCAAATCCTTACTGTTCTCTAAAATTGGATATTCAAAATTTTGTTACCTTCACTAGCAATCCTTATTCAATTCCTTAACCAAGATATATTTTTGTATATATCGACTCCACAATTTTCTATGCATAGTTGTGTTGAACGCCGTTTTATCGCCTTCTCCAAAATTTAATTGTATTTTGGTATTGACGAACTTTTCCTATCCCTCAACCCTATCTACCCTAGTAATCCTAAATTTCGAGGACGAAATTCTTGTAAGTTGGATAGGATGTAAAATTCCTATTTTATATTTTTATTTTATATTATTTTATTAGACTTAAAAATGAATTTATACAATTTATGGTTTTTTTTAATGACCTTAGCCATTGTTGAGTTTTGGAGCACTAGACGACCATAACTTTTAGCAGGGAAGTTGTAGCAGTGTGCCTTGACTAGTGTACCAGTCATGCCGGGTGGAGCCTAGCCATGGTGATGTCCAAACTAGAAAAACTAGGCCAAGTTGTGAATGGACTTATTTAAATTATTTTTAATTAAATATTATTTTATATATTAATTTTTAGGTGACCCAGTTTGTCCAATTTAGCCCAAACTGGGCCTGAACCAAATTTAAGCCCATCTATGCATGGGATGGGACCAAGGTGGCCATGTAGACATATTTTATGTACATAGAAATATTTCCTAAATTATTTTAGAATTTTATGTATAATTTCTAATTATTTAAATATTTGTACTATTATTGGTATTTTATTATTAAATAATATCTTACAAAATTGTACGTATTTCTGGACCAGATAAGGGTGTGCGGTATAAGTCCACCAATTGGGATGAGTTTATTATTTTATTATTATTATAGTTATTTTGTGAAAATTTAATAAACATGTTTTTCTATTTAAATATTATTATTATTTTGAGTTGATTTATTAAGGATTGAATTTATATATATATATGTAGATATGTTTAAATATATTAAATATTTGGATATGTGACATCTAAATTATTATTTGGATTTAAATAGATTTTTATGGATATACATATATATGTATAGATAGGTATAAGTATTAAAAGATTTAGATAAAGCAAAAGAAAAAGGAAAAAAAAAAATATATATATATAACAATGTGTGGTCGGCCCCACATGTGGGAACCGACCACAACATTAGCAAGTAGCAGCAGCTACTTTGTGCGCCCTCCATTAATAGCTAGCAGCAGTTGATGGAACTGGGGATTCCCAGGACCCTTCCTTTGGTGTGCGTATTGATCGATAGAAAGTTAAACAGATCTAATACGTGTTCTAACACTTCATAGACGGAAACTAGGGTTCACGAATTATACCTGCGGCGGAAAGAAGATAAGTAATTCTTGACAATCTCGAGCGGACGACCCCAAGATCTTCTGCACGTATTCCTTCCTCGAGTTGGACGTCGTGTGGGCGACGATCTCCCAACCTTTTCTTCTCCTTGGCAGCCCTCTCTTTCTCTCCTTACGTGAATCACGAATTTAGAGAAAATTTCAGATTTCTGATCAGTAATCTGGCGGCAAGAGAATAGAGGATATATATAGGCTACAGCAGGGACCTTGAGGAGGAATTAGGGTTAGGCCTCTTAACGGATCTGGATATCCCGTGTTCAGTTCGAACACACAATCCAGGCCCATTAACAATAGCTCGGTCCACTAATGAGCTATTGTTGCACTACCTCCCTAATCCCAAATTATGTTTGTGGGCTCCTTTTATTATATGCTCGTTTGGCTCCCCATGTTAAGATATCGTATGTCCGTCGATCAAATTAAGTTACTGACAACTATATTGATTCGACATCTTTTATCCTTAAGTAGTACCGCTCAACTTTATTTGTCATGTCGGATATAATCCACCTGCAGGGTTTACATGATAATCCTTATGAGCTCCTTAAAAGGACATCATCAACCCGATGTATCGGGACATGGATTCTATTTATAATCAACAGCCCATCATACATACAATGTTATTACCCAATTCATAGAGGTTGTTGATCCATAATGAATCTCACTCTTTTATGAGTCAAAGTAATGCACACTGCATATACATGTCCGTTATTATATCCGGATTAAGAGTACAAGCATCCATAATAACAGAGGTGTTTGTTCTCTTATGTAGTCAGTACAAAGAGAACAACCTCAAGTGGTCCTGTTTAATACACACAAAGTGTACTATTGTAAACCTATAGTCAAGATAGACTAATACCAGATTACACTACAACCTTTCCAATAGATTGTCCAAGTCCATCTAGGTTGTGAACTATTTATATACTCCATAGGAAACTGATAATATGATCTTCTGTGTGACACCACACACCATATTATCTACAATATAGAATATCAGACATTTGTATTAACACTTGTAACAAATACAATATGCAAACATTTGCCTATATGATTCTCATTCAAAATTTAAGAAAATAAGGTTACTACAAAAGTGATGCTTTTAGTATATAACCCTAACAATCTCCCACTTATACTTAAAGCCATGCTGCTACACAACTGACTCCCATTCCCTTAACATGACTGTCAAAAGCCTTAGCTGGTAAGCTCTTTGTAAAGGGATCAGCTAGGTTGTCGGCTGATGCTATCTTGATCGCAGCAACTTTTCCTTTCTTTACGAAATCTCGTATCAGGTGGTACTTGCGCTCAATGTGTTTGCCTGTCTTATGGGCTCGTGGTTCCTTCGTGTTTGCAACTGCACCACTATTATCACAATAAAGTATAATAGACTTAGGCAAACTAGGTACCACATCCAAGTCCAACAGAAAGTTTCTGAGCCAAATCGCTTCTTTGGCTGCCTCAGAGGCTGCCACATACTCGGCTTCTATGGTGGAATCAGCAATACATTTTTGCTTGATACTCCTCCACACAATGGCTCCACCTCCCAAAGTAAATACATAACCTGAGGTAGATTTCCTGGAATCCCTATCTGACTGAAAATTTGAGTCTGTATACCCCAAAGGAACTAAACTATATGCCTGGTAAACTAGCATATACTCTTTAGTCCTTTTCAGGTACTTCAAAATATGCTTTACGGTAGTCCAGTGCTCTTGTCCTGGATTAGACTGATATCTGCTGACCATGCCTACGGCAAAGCAGATGTCTGGTCTCGTACATAGCATTGCATACATTAAGCTTCCTACTGCTGAAGCATAAGGAACTGCCTTCATGTTCTCTATCTCTTTAGGTGTCCTCGGACACTGCTCCTTTGATAGAGCAATTCCATGTCCAAAAGGTAAGAAACATTTCTTAGAATTTTGCATACTAAAACGAGTTAGTACAGTATCGATATAGGAAGCTTGGGATAAGCCCAACATCCTTTTCTTGCGATCTCGTAGAACTTTGATCCCAAGGATGTGACCTACTTCTTCCAAGTCCTTCATATCAAACTGTTTGGATAACCATACCCTTACATCAGACAATACCTTCACATTGTTTCCAATGAGCAAGATGTCATCCACATAAAGTACTAGGAACACCACCACGTTTCCGTCACACTTTCTGTATACACATGATTCATCCATGCCTAAGATAACGTCGAAATTTCCAACAGGAAATTCTATCAACCGGGCAGGTAAGGAATGCCCGCAAACTACGACGCTACACGCTAGAATAACTCTACTAACTCCTACGAGCCCATTGCCAGTGAGTATATTCAACTTCCCTGGCAATGCCTCGAACTCCATTCCTAGCCGTGTTACAAATTGTGCAGATATAAATGAGTGTGATGCTCCTGAATCAAACAATGCTACTGCGGGATATGAGGCGACGAGAATGTTACCTGCCACAACATCTTCCGATGCCAATGCCTCCTCCAAGGACAGAGTGAATGCCTGCCCTTGACCTCCTTGTTGGTTCCCTTGTTGCGGCCTAGCCTGGTGCTGCTGCTGGCCCCTGCCTTGGTGATACTGGGGTGGTCTATGCTGGTGTTGCTGCATCGGCAGTCCCTGCGGCCGAAACATCTGAGCCTGCGGACGTTGTGCCAACAGCCTTACTGCCACTGCTGGTCCTCGATACTGGCCTGCCCCTGGTGCTGGCAGAGCAGGAAACTGCTGCCCTGGTCCTCCTGACCTCGAATTCATGGGACATGTGGTAACCCGATGGTCTGGATTTCCACATATCAGACATAGTCCATTCAATGTCCGACACACATCTGTAGTGTGCCCCATCTTCCCACAATAAGTGCAGCCCGCCGGGGGTTGCTGGTTCTTCCTCTGTTGTTGTTGCTGCTGCCTGGGTGGTGGTGCCGGTCCTCGTATCGCCACATCGTGGATACGAATGCCAGTGGATGGTGCTGTTGTTCGGGGCGCTGCTCCCCCTCCTTCTTCAATCTGACTGTGGGATCTCTTCTGACCCCCAGTCCTCACTGCAAGCCTCTGAATGGTGATTTCATGCCTTCGAGTCCCCGTCAATATCTCATCAAAAGTCTGGTAATTGTGCCCTTCTATCAATTGCAAGAGTTCAAGATGAAACCCTTGTTGAAACCTCATAGCCCTCTGGCGCTCCGTTGCTACCATCTCTGGGGCGAATCTACTCAATCTGCAGAACTCCGCTGCATAAGCATCTACAGTCTTGCCAGCCTTCCTGAGGCTGATAAACTTCTGTTGTAGCTCAAACTGTGCCACAGCTCCATAGTACTTGGTCTTGAATCTTGTAGTGAAATCGTCCCAAGCTACAGGACGTCTGATGCCCACTTCCTCTGATTCCCACCAATCACGTGCGAGATCCTGAAGTAATAACTTCACCAGATCCACACGTTCTTCTGCCGGTACCTTAGCTGCCGTCAGAATAGCCTCCATATCCTTAAGCCATGCATCTGCTGATATGGCATCCTCCGTGCCCTCGAAACGGCGAGGGTTGTACTTGCAAAACCTGGCTGATGCTCCTGAATCAGTCCTCGCTCCTCTTTCCAAAGCCGTCTGTAAACCCTGGTTGAGTAGCACATTCTGCTCTTGTAGCTGAGTGTGCATGCGCTGCTGGGCCAACATCTGATGTTGCTGAGTAGCCATCATTCCTCTCATGATCTCCAGAAGGGCTGGTGTGTCCACTTGGGTAGGTGGAACTGTCGGTGGTGGTGGAATGTCCGGATACTGTGATTCAGCTGCTGGTTCCACTATCATTTCTTCCTGGGTGGCCTCTTGAGTTAGTACCGGCCCTTGTTGTTGACCAACAGGGTCAGGTTGTCCATGTTGCTGTCCATGATGTTGTTGTCCAGCTCTGACAGGTGCGAACGAGGTGCCCCTAAGAAAAGGGATAAGAGAACAATCAAACAACCGGACATGAAGGATCAATGAAGTCAAAGGATACCAGAATGTCAAGCAAGGGTTGAGAATAACGAATTATGAGATTAAGGGGGAAACACGTGTGATTGAGACATCCTATAAATCAAAACACCCCACAAGTCTGAAATCAGACCTGCATGGGCCACCACTAAAACCTTGTCACGCCCCAGAACCAGAATACTGGAGAGCGGGGGAATGACTCAGCCAGCTACGTATTACGGGTAGATGAATACCGTATAATACGATCAATGCTGTCTAACCAGACGAGGGGGTGCATACTACATGAAAGTCTCACTATGGTCATTTCACATCTATTGTCTCAATCATTCAAATAAGAAACAGAAATAGAGAACATGTAAGATAAAGCAGTAAGGCGTCCCGAACGCTCAGTCAAAATGTTCTTGAGATCTGGCTTTACAAAACATAGCCAGATGGTATAGCAAGTATATACACAATTGTTATCAGCTGCAGTCTGACTTAATTACAATTATGTAAGGGTAAGTACAAGACAATCCGACTAACATGTCGGTGCCAAACGGCAAAATATAAAGTAAGTAACAAAACGAGCGGGGAAGTAAGGAACCCACTCGAGTCCTCCTGCGATCATTCCTATAGTATTGACCATCTTGGAGATGGAAGTAAGCTGGGTCCTCGGGAACCGGCTCTAAATCTGGCCATACAAAACCAGAGAGGTTAGACCTCTAATAGCAAGTACCACAATGAAGCACGATATGAGGAATTAAAACCAGTAATAAGAGAATATAATAATAGATCTCTGCTTTTCACTAGGATTCACATAACACCACGACACTTCGAACCAACCTCCCAACCAAACAAGGACAGAAGTTGGCCCGTCACGTCCTGACATTCTGATCATCTTAGTTAGGCAACAGAGTAGATAAAATACACAAACAAATCATCTTTGAACGGCCAATCAATTCCTACGGCTTGCTATTGTGAGTCCCAAGTTATCCTGGAATTATGCAATTAGGGATTCCTCAGTTCTTACTATGTGCAAGCAAGGCTAGTCTATCCAATCAATCAATTGCGCCAATCATGTAGTTAGACGAGTCCCAGCAGGACGCCCGCCGTTATAGCATATACAATAATATAAGCAGATACCGTTCCCTGCCCGTGTGACAGATTTACCGTATCTGTGGGAACCAGCCGGCCCGTCGGACACTTAATAGTCCCAAGGGGGCTGCCATGTAAGAACTCGGGAATCCATTCTCTCTATGCCATCATCATTTTATTTAACTTAATAGTCTCTACGTTGCGTGAAGTTCCATGCCGTGGATCATGGTCGTTCAAATGAGTACTTTCGTACGGGGTACGATATGCGCAACTCTACAACGATACCCGTGCGGCTATGTTATAGGTCTTACATAGCGTAATACAACAATCAAATCTAACCACGGAGTAATCATGCCTTGACCATAAAGTACACATGCTGTCTTTTTGTAAAATAGATAAATAAATAATTTGAAACCTGTATGTGCCTGTATGCCAATATTCAGGATCAGCTAATCGAGTACAATAGTTCATTACATGAACGTGTCTCATTCATTTCATTCAATAAGACGACTAGCCAGTCTCTTAGTTCCAACTAGGAACGCATGATCAATTAGTCAAGATACCCATTATTATCAATGGTATCAAGGCATGAAGGTCAATTAGTATTAAGCATGGTCCAGTCCATAACTAGTATAAAATAGTTGGTAACATATTCTTGAATCCAAGGAAAAGATCAACAAATTCATGTTGGAAGTTGAAAGAAATTCTAGCCACAATTCAGTTAATTAGGACATATAACAGTCAGAAACAACCAAATTATGCATATGCGGCCTATTCTGCGACATGCATACAACTGCGACACCATATGCACCTACTACGACATGATATGCGCCTCATGTTGCTCAACTGCGACATGATATACGCCTATCGCGACATGAGCCTCATGTGGCTCAACTGTGACATGATATGCGCCTACCGCGACATGCGCCTCATGTGGCTCAACTGCGAAATGATATGCGCCTACCGCGACATGCGCCTCATGCAACATGCGCCTACTGCGACATGCACCTTAATGCGGCTCATGCGCGACATGATATGCGCCTACTGCGACATGCGCCTCATGCTACATGTGCCTACTGCGACATGCGCCTTAATGCGGCTCATGCGCGACATGATATGCGTCTACTGCGACATGCGCCTCATGCAACATGTACCTACTGCGACATGCGCCTTAATGCGGCTCATGCGCGACATGATATGCGCCTACTGCGACATGCGCCTCATGCAACATGCGCCTACTGCGACATGCGCCTTAACGCGGCTCATGCGCGACATGATATGCGCCTACTGCGACATGCGCCTCATTGCAACATGCTGTGTGCCTTCCGCGACATGCTGTTCGTGCTGCAGATGAATATAGGAACGAACCAAAATACTTTTTGCCATAACTTCCACAAAATAAATCGAAATCTAACTTTTCAAAAGCCAAACTTTAGTAGAATTAAATTCTCGACAACATGGAACCACTTAATTTCGAAAACAACAATGTTTTATAGATCAAAACCCTAAATTTCATATGAAAACCAAAACTATAAAAACCAAAACTTAGATCTACACCCAACCATCCATGGAAAACAAAAACTTCAAGACCTAAACTTGTAGAGGAAGAGAAGATGAATAACATAAACTAAAAATAATTGGGGATGCATGAAATCCCTCATGGTGTGCAAGATGTACTTGCCTCTCCAAATGGGTTAGGGTTTGGTGGAGGAGTAAATGTGAATGAATGAAGAGAGAGAGTAGAAGAAGAACTTTTATATCAAGGTCAAGTGGATCTCCACCATTCATTCTCTCCACCAAATCCAAGCCATCCATTCCTTTCCATGTTGAACCAAACCGAACCAAGTTGGTTTCCCATGAACCGAAATGAACCAAAAGCCAAAAAAAAGCAGAAAATAAAATACAAAAATTAATAAGCGCAAATTTGAAGAATTTAAATACAGAATAAATGTATGATAAATATGAATAAGTACATTCAAGAAGTACACGTATAAAATACTTTATTCTGGGAACGGGGAGTGACATCTCTACCCTCCTTAGAAAAATTCCGTCCTCGGAATTTCAGATCCAAGCAGGACAGAAATATCGGAGCTAAACTAATACAAGCAATTCTAGTGAGCAAGCAATCATTTTACTATATCAAAAAGCAAGTACTATATATGTAAATTCATCAATCCACGATATCAAGTAGTTCTACCCATAAGGTGATAAGCATGAAGAATCAGGACAATCAAGGTATACAGAAAGAGATATACTTTGTGAGTCAAACAGGTGTGGATACCGTGATCGGATATCATCCTCACGTTCCCACGTTGACTCTCCCAATGAGTGATGACCCTAAGCAACACGGACAAGACTAATTGTTCGGTTCTTGAGTATCTTCTCTCTTCGGTCCAAAATGGACACAGGCTGTTCCTCGTAAGACAGGTCGGTACCAACAACCAGCTCAGAATGGTCAAGGACATGGCTTGGGTCCGATACATACCTTCGCAACTGAGATACATGAAATACGTCATGCACCTCTCGTAACGAAGGTGGAAGGGATAAACGATAAGCAACATCGCCTATCTTATCAAGAATAACAAAGGGTCCTACGTATCGCGGACTCAACTTCCGGCGAACGCCAAATCTAATGACCCCACGGGTAGGTGAGATCCGCAAGAACACGTGGTCCCCAACAGAAAACTCTAGCGGCCTACGATGCTGGTCCGCCCAATGACGATGCCGATCCTGCGCAACTCGAAGTCGCTCTCTAATTCCCTTAACCACTTCAACCGTCTGAACAATCATTTCTGGGCCTAACATTTTCCTCTCTCCGATATCATCCCATGCAAGCGGTGATCTGCACTTCTTACCATATAGTGCTTCGAATGGCGCCATCTGGATACTGGCTTGATAACTATTGTTGTACGAGAACTCAACTAAGTGCAGGTGGCCTTTCCAAGATTCTCCAAAATCTAGAGTACAAGCTCGCAACATGTCTTCTAAAGTCTGAATCGTCCTTTCTGATTGCCCATCCGTCTGCGGATGGTAAGACGTGCTAAATCTTAACTTGGTACCCAGACTGTGATGTAAGCTTTTCCAGAAATGTGATGTAAAGCGGGTATCTCGATCCGACACAATACTGACAGGGACTCCATGCTGCCTGACTATCTGTTACATATACAATTCTGCCAACTTTTCTGTAGATTGCCCTAATCTGAAAGGAAGAAAGTGTGCCACCTTCGTAAGTCGGTCTACTATCACCCAACTAGCGTCCTTACCACTTGGTGATCTCGGTAAACCGGTCACAAAGTCCATTGTAATATGCTCCTATTTCTATTCCGGAATAGGAAGCGGTTGTAATAATCCAGCTGGCCTCTGCTGTTCTGCCTTCACTTGCTGACATACCAAGCAACGAGAAACAAATCTAGCTATCTCTCTCTTCATCCCGTTCCACCAGAAATGCTGCTTGATATCTTGGTACATCTTGGTTCCTCCAGGGTGAATAGAATACTGAGAACTGTGAGCTTCTGACATGACCTCCTGTCTGATATCTCCACTAGGCACACATAGACGTGATCCAAACCTAAGCGTACCATCTTCATGAATTTGCATCTCCTTCCTGAGTCCTGACTCACATTCTGCTCTAAGCTTCTGAATCCTTGGGTCTTGTGCCTGAGCTGCCTTGATCCTGCCTACCAAGTCGGATTGAACTTACAGACTTGTTAGAACTCCTACATCACCAGAAAGTATAACTTCGATGCCCATCTCCTGCAGGTCTTCTAAGATATGCTTCTGGGTTGTCAATATAAATGCGCCGCCTCTCCTGATAAGAGCGTCTGCTACCACATTCGCCTTGCCTGGGTGATACTGAAGCTCCACGTCATAATCCTTGATCAACTCTAACCATCTTCTCTGTCTCATGTTCAGCTCCTTCTGGGTAAAGATGTACTTCAGACTTTTATGATCTGTGTACATCTCCACTCGGTCACCATATAAGTAATACCTCCATAGCTTCAGAGCAAACACTACTGCTGCTAACTCTAAATCATGAGTTGGGTAATTCTTCTCGTGGTCCCGAAGCTGCCTAGATGCATATGCTATCACCTTTCCATGCTGCATAAGGACACATCCAAGTCCTTTACCTGACGCATCACAATATACTGTAAAACCTCCGGGTCCAACTGGTAATGTAAGAATAGGTGCTGATATCAACTTTTGCTTCAACGTCTCAAATGATGTCTGACATTCTGCCGACCAAACAAATGGCACATCCTTCCGGGTCAAACGGGTCATGGGTGCTGAAAGCCTTGCAAAGTCTGACACAAACCTTCTGTAATATCCTGCTAATCCCAAGAAACTCCGCACATCTGCTACGGTCTTGGGTACTGGCCAACTTTCTACTGCTTCTACCTTCTTGGGATCTACTGCTACTCCAGCTCCTGATATGATGTGACCTAAAAATGAAATGTGATCTGACCAAAACTCATACTTGCTGAGCTTGGCATACAACTGGTTCTCTCTCAGAACCTGCAACACTTTCCTAAGGTGGTCTTCATGCTCCTCTTCACTGGCAGAATATACGAGAATGTCGTCAAGAAATACAACGACAAACTGATCTAAGTATGGCTTAAAGATGCGATTCATCAAATCCATGAATATCGCTGGAGCATTGGTCAAACCAAACGGCATTACTAAGAATTCATAATGCCCATACTTCGACCTAAATGCTGTCTTGGGAATATCTTCCTTTCGAACCCTCACCTGATGGTACCCTGAACGAAGATCTATTTTGGAGAAAACTCTAGCTTTGCTCAACTGATCAAACAAGTCGTCGATCCTGGGTAGTGGGTACTTGTTCTTCACTGTTGCCGCATTAAGCTTCCTGTAGTCAATGCACAATCTGGATGACCCATCCTTCTTCCCCACAAGTACTACTGGTGCTGCCCATGGTGACACGCTAGCTTGGATGAACTTTTTCTCCTTCAATTCCTCTATGTGCTGATATACCTTGGCCTGCTCTGAATCCGCCATTCTGTAAACTCGATCTGATATTGGTTTGGTTTCTGGTGCCAATTCTATGCTGAACTCAATATCCCTAACCGGTGGTAGACCTGGAAGTTCTTCGGGAAATACGTCTAGAAATTCTTCAACTACCTTCGGAATCTGAACTTCTTCCATTGCTGTTACTACTCCCTGCTCTTGCTGAGTTGTCTCTGACCTGACTAAGGTGAACCTCTTCATGCCTAGAATATCAAAAGATACACTCCCACTGCGACAATCTATTGTCGCATGACTGTCTTTCAGCCAGTCCATGCCTAAGATAACGTTGAAATTTCCAACAGGAAATTCTATCAACCGGGCAGGTAAGGAATGCCCGCAAACTACGACGCTACACGCTAGAATAACTCTACTAACTCCTACGAGCCCATTGCCAGTGAGTATATTCAACTTCCCTGGTAATGCCTCGAACTCCATTCCTAGCCGTGTTGTAAATTGTGCAGATATAAATGAGTGTGATGCTCCTGAATCAAACAATGCTACTGCGGGATATGAGGCGACGAGAATGTTACCTGCCACAACATCTTCCGATGCCAATGCCTCCTCCAAGGACAGAGTGAATGCCTGTCCTCGACCTCCTTGTTGGTTCCCTTGTTGCGGACTAGCCTGGTGCTGCTGCTGGCCCCTGCCTTGGTGATGCTGGGGTGGTCTATGCTGGTGTTGCTGCATCGGCGGTCCCTGCTGCCGAAACATCTGAGCCTGCGGACGCTGTGCCAACGGCCTTACTGCCACTGCTGGTCCTCGATACTGGCCTGCCCCTGGTGCTGGCAGAGCAGGAAACTGCTGCCCTGGTCCTCCTGACCTCGAATTCATGGGACATGTGGTAACCCGATGGTCTGGATTTCTACATATCAGACATAGTCCATTCAATGTCCGACACACATCTCTAGTGTGCCCCATCTTCCCACAATAAGTACAGCCCGCCGGGGGTTGCTGGTTCTTCCTCTGTTGTTGTTGTTGCTGCCTGGGTGGTGGTGCCGGTCCTCGTATCGCCATATCGTGGATACGAATGCCAGTGGATGGTGCTGTTGTTCGGGGCGCTGCTCCCCCTCCTCCTTCAATCTGACTGTGGGATCTCTTCTGACCCCAAGTCCTCACTGCAAGCCTCTGAATGGTGATTTCATGCCTTCGAGTCGCCGTCAATATCTCATCAAAAGTCTGGTAATTGTGCCCTTCTATCAATTGCAAGAGTTCAAGATGAAACCCTTGTTGAAACCTTATAGCCCTCTGGCGCTCCGTTGCTACCATCTCTGGGGCGAATCTACTCAATCTGCAGAACTCCGCTGCATAAGCATCTACAGTCTTGCCAGCCTGCCTGAGGCTGATAAACTTCTGTTGTAGCTCAAACTGCGCCACAACTCCATAGTACTTGGTCTTGAATCTTGTAGTGAAATCGTCCCAAGCTACAGGACGTCTGATGCCCACTTCCTCTGATTCCCACCAATCACGTGCGAGATACTGAAGTAATAACTTCACCAGATCCACACGTTCTTCTGCCGGTACCTTAGCTGCCGTCAGAATAGCCTCCATATCCTTAAGCCATGCATCTGCTGATATGGCATCCTCCGTGCCCTCGAAACGGCGAGGGTTGTACTTGCAAAACCTGGCTGATGCTCCTGAATCAGTCCTCGCTCCTCTTTTCAAAGCCGTCTGCAAACCTTGGTTGAGTAGCACATTCTGCTCTTGTAGCTGAGTGTGCATGCGCTGCTGGGCCAACATCTGATGTTGTTGAGTAGCCATCATTCCTCTCATGATCTCCAGAAGGGCTGGTGTGTCCACTTGGGTAGGTGGAACTGTCGGTGGTGGTGGAATGTCCGGATACTGTGATTCAGCTGCTGGTTCCACTATCACTTCTTCCTGGGTGGCCTCTTGAGTTAGTACCGGCCCTTGTTGTTGACCAACAGGGTCAGGTTGTCCATGTTGCTGTCCATGTTGTTGCTGTCCAGCTCTGACAGGTGCGGACGAGGTGCCCCTAAGAAAAGGGACAAGAGAACAATCAAACAATCGGACATGAAGGATCAATGAAGTCAAAGGATACCAGAATGTCAAACAAGGGTTGAGAATAATGAATTATGAGATCAAGGGGAAAACACGTGTGATTGAGACATCCTATAAATCAAAACACCCCACAAGTCTGAAATCAGACCTGCATGGGCCACCACTAAAACCTTGTCAAGCCCCAGAACCAGAATACTGGAGAGCGGGGGAATGACTCAGCTAGCTACGTATTACGGGTAGATGAATACCGTATAATATGATCAATGCTGTCTAACCAGACGAGGGGGTGCATACTACATGAAAGTCTCACTATGGTCATTTCACATCTATTGTCTCAATCATTCAAATAAGAAACAGAAATAGAGAACATGTAAGATAAAGCAGTAAGGCGTCCCAAACGCTCAGCCAAAATGTTCTTGAGATCTGGCTTTACAAAACATAGCCAGATGGTATAGCAAGTATATACACAATTGTTATCAGCTGCAGTCTGACTTAATTACAATTATGTAAGGGTAAGTATAAGACAATCCGACTAACATGTCGGTGCCAAACGGCAAAATATAAAGTAAGTAACAAAACGAGCGGGGAAGTAAGGAACCCACTCGAGTCCTCCTGCGATCATTCCTCTAGTATTGACCATCTTGGAGATGGAAGTAAGCTGAGTCCTCGGAAACCGGCTCTAAATCTGGCCAAGCAAAACCAGAGAGGTTAGACCTCTAATAGCAAGTACCACAATGAAGCACTATATGAGGAATTAAAACCAGTAATAAGAGAATATAATAATAGATCTCTGCTTTCCACTAGGATTCACATAACACCACGACACTTCGAACCAACCTCCCAACCAAACAAGGACAGAAGTTGGCCCGTCACGCCCTGACATTCTGATCATCTTAGTTAGGCAACAGAGTAGATACAATACACAAACAAATCATCTTTGAACGGCCAATCAATTCCTACGACTTGCTATTGTGAGTCCCAAGTTATCCTGGAATTATGCAATTAGGGATTCCTCAGTTCTTACTATGTGCAAGCAAGGCTAGTCTATCCAATCAATCAATTGTGCCAATCATGTAGTTAGACGAGTCCCAGCGGGACGCTCGCCGTTATAGCATGTACAATAATATAAGCAGATACCGTTCCCTGCCCGTGTGACAGATTTACCGTATCTGTGGGAACCAGCCGGCCCGTCGGGCACTTAATAGTCCCAAGGGGGCTGCCATGTAAGAACTCGGAAATCCATTCTCTCCATGCCATCATTATTTTATTTAACTTAATAGTCTCTACGTTGCGTGAAGTTCCATGCCGTGGATCATGGTCGTTCAAATGAGTACTTTCGTACGGGGTACGATATGCGCAACTCTACAACGATACCCGTGCGGCTATGTTATAGGTCTTACATAGCGTAATGCAACAATCAAATCTAACCACGGAGTAATCATGCCTTGACCAAAAAGTACACATGCTGTCTTTTTGTAAAATAGATAAATAAATAATTTGAAACCTGCATGTGCCTGTATGCCAATATTCAGGATCGGCTAATCGAGTACAATAGTTCATTAAATAAACGTGTCTCATTTATTTCATTCAATAAGACGACTAGCCAGTCTCTTAGTTCCAACTAGGAACGCATGATCAATTAGTCAAGATACCCATTATTATCAATGGTATCAAGGCATGAAGGTCAATTAGTATTAAGCATGGTCCAGTCCATAACTAGTATAAAATAGTTGGTAACATATTCTTGAATCCAAGAAAAAGATCAACAAATTTATGTTGGGAGTTGAAAGAAATTCTAGCCACAATTCAGTTAATTAGGACATATAACAGTCAGAAACAACCAAATTATGCATATGCGGCCTATTCTGTGACATGCATGCAACTGCGACACCATATGCGCCTACTGCAACATGATATGCGCCTCATGTGGCTCAACTGCGACATGATATGCGCCTATCGCGACATGCGCCTCATGTGGCTCAACTGCGACATGATATGCGCCTACCACGACATGCGCCTCATGTGGCTCAACTGCGACATGATATGCGCCTACCGCGACATGCGCGTCATGTGGCTCAACTGCGACATGATATGCGCCTACCGCGACATGCGCCTCATGCAACATACGCCTACTGCGACATGCGCCTTAATGCGGCTCATGCGCGACATGATATGCGCCTACTGCGACATGCGCCTCATGCAACATGTGCCTACTGCGACATGCGCCTTAATGCGGCTCATGTGCGACATGATATGCACCTACTGCGACATGCGCCTCAAGCAACATGCGCCTACTGTGATATGCGCCTTAATGCGGCTCATGCGCGACATGATATGCGCCTACTGCGACATGCGCCTCATGCAACATGCGCCTACTGCGACATGCGCCTTAATGTGGCTCATGCGCGATATGATATGCGCCTACTGCGACATGCGCCTCATTGCAACATGCTGTGTGCCTTCCGCGACATGCTGTTCGTGCTGCAGATGAATATAGGAACGAACCAAAATACTTTTTGCCATAACTTCCACAAAATAAATCGAAATCTAACTTTTCAAAAGCCAAACTTTAGTAGAATTAAATTCTCGACAACATGGAACCATTTAATTTCGAAAACAACAATGTTTGATAGATCAAAACCCTAAATTTCATATGAAAACCAAAACTATGAAAACCAAAACTTAGATCTACACCCAACCATCCATGGAAAACAAAAACTTCAAGACCTAAACTTGTAGAGGAAGAGAAGATGAATAACATAAACTAAAAATAATTGGGGATGCATGAAATCCCTCATGGTGTGCAAGATGTACTTGCCTCTCCAAATGGGTTAGGGTTTGGTGGAGGAGTAAATGTGAATGAATGAAGAGAGAGAGTGGAAGAAGAACTTTTATATCAAGGTCAAGTGGATCTCCACCATTCATTCTCTCCACCAAATCTAAGCCATCCATTCCTTTCCATGTTGAACCAAACCGAACCAAGTTGGTTTCCCATGAACCGAAATGAACCAAGAGCCAAGAAAAAGCAGAAAATAAAATACAAAAATTAATAAGCGCAAATTTGAAGAATTTAAATACAGAATAAATGCATGATAAATATTGAATAAGTACATTCAAGAAGTACACGTATAAAATACTTTATTCTGGGAACGGGAAGTGACATAAACAAGTAAAACTGAGCACTGAATAAAGCACAAAACTATACACTGTCTACACATAAATGAACTGCTGAACGAGGACGATAGAACTCATGTCAAGATGTCAAAGGATAACCGAAACGAATACTCAAACCCTCGTCCCTAGTGTGGACTCGCAGGTTTGAACTACTAATCCTCGTCCCTAGTGTGGACTCGTAGATTAGCATCTACTACTAACTCTCGTCCCTAGTGTGGACTCGCAGGCTAGCATCACCCTCGTCCCTAGTGTAGACTCGCAGGCGTAAACCCTATGCTACTAACCCTCGTCCCTAGTGTGGACTCGCAGGTTAGCATCTACTACTAACCCTCGTCCCTAGTGTGGACTCGCAGGCTAGCATCACCTTCGTCCCTAGTGTGGACTCGCAGGTGTGGACCAATAACTACTAACCCTCGTCCCTATCGTGGACTCGCAGGTTAGCCTCAAGGTTCAAGACACGGAGGCACGACTCAATCAAGACACGACCAATAAGACACAAGGCTAACCGTGAATACGGTCTACAAATCAATGATACCAATATATGAACAGGATATGAAAAGATACATGGCAAAATATAAGAAAACTGGATAATAATAAAGAGACAGTGCATGTAAATAAAGCTGTATAGAAAGGCAAGGTATACTTGCCTTAGGTCCCGAGCTGCTGGTACGGGTCAATGTACTGAGTCAAGTCCAATTAACCTGTTTAATAATTCACAATGTCAATAAGGAATTCACAATTAAGTTCACTCTATCTACTTGGTCTTCTTAAGTCCTTAGATCAAATCCTATCCTTTGGTTTACACTGGTGGTAGTGTTGAACTCCCTTCCATTCATTTGTATTACATATAATGATCTAATGGAGGATTGATTAGATGCAACTAGTCCACTAATCAATCCTTATTGACACTACCACCGCCATACCTAGTGTTGAACTCCCTTTGGTTCTTTTCTCTTATTTAAGTTAGATGACATATTATTTATTTCCATAAGTTGCATTGTGGGCGAAATAGGATTAATGACATACAAATTATCAACCAATGCACCAGAACAGATAAAATATTTATTCTTTCTAATAACAATATTGTCATTAGAATAAACTGAATATCCATCCTTAACTAACATAGAAACAGAAACTAAATTTCTTCTAAGTGAAGGTGCATAAAGACAATCTCTCAATGTCAAAGACTTATTTCTACCAAAAGATAAAGTAACATCTCCTAATGCAACGATCGATACTTTTGTAGCATCACCCATGAACAAGCATATCTCTCCATCACTGAGCCGTCTGGTTTCCTGAAACCCCTACAATGTATTGCAGACATAATTAGTGGCTCCTGTATCTACACACCAGGTACCGGTAGATAACACCGCTAAATATGTTTCAACTACTAGTAAATGAGATATACCTTCTTTGTTCCCTTGTTTGAGAAGTGGACAATCAGTCTTCCAATGTTTCTGACCCTTTGCACTTGAAACATTTGCCTTTCGGCTTTTTCACCGCACCTTGAGGTCCCATGCCCTTCTTTGCTGAGTTTGCCTGTTTCTGAATGTTATTCTTCTTCTTACCGCCTTTTGGCTTAGAAGTAGAAGCCTTTTTAGAAACAAAAACATGACCACTCTGCCTAAAGAGAGATTCAACATCCTGTAGCTCTTTTGCAAGTTCTGCCAAACTATATAACCTTTTGTTCATGTTGTAATTAAGGCAGAAATTGTCAAAACTTTTAGGCAGAGTCCTGAGAATGATATCGACCTGGGATTCCCCATCGATTTCAGCTCCAAGGATCTCCATCTCATTCAGATGACCCATCATCTAGAGAACATGATCCCTTACTGGTGTACCCTCAGCCATTTTTGTATTCATCAAACATTTTATAGCAAACTGCCTAGCTGCTCTACTCTGATGTCCGAAGAGTTCCTTGAGATTATACATCATGTCATAAGCTGTGGCCATGGCCTGATGCTGATGTTGCAGTACATTTGACATAGATGCCAGAATGTAACACCGCGTCATCTCATCTGCCTTTTTCCACTTCTTATAAGCCTTTTTGACTTCTTCATCAGAGTTAGCATCAGGCTTAGGTAGGCATTCCTCAATAAGTACATATTTGTACTCCTCAGCAGTCAGAACAATGTCCAAATTATGTTTCCAGTCAATATAATTAGGTCCAGTAAGTTTGTTTTCTTTAAGAATCACCATAAGTGGACTGAAAGAACGCATTTTTGAAATCCTGAGAATCACAAATAAAATTATGTAGGGCAAAAAAAACTTTTTGAATTAACTAAATATTGATTCCCTCAAAACAATAAGAAGAAATTCACCAACACCTTGAACACCATGAATTTAGCATGCCACGATAGTGTGGACGTATACAAATTCAACTTTGTCCAAGTAGATTTTTCTTATTAATTTTACTATCATGTCAATATAACTTTATGACAAATAAAATTAATATGCTGGTCTTGCTCTGGTCATACAAATAATAGCAGTGACTCCGATGGGGAGAATACCATTATTTGTATCTAAGTGTAAACCATTACTTAATACTAAGTCCATTACCTTGTAATGAGTTCCTTCTGATGGAGAAGTGAACACATACTAGGTAACTTTCTACAATTATCCCTAAGGAAGTTTGTACTGGTGATCCATAATTATACTCATCCGATATGGAGGAAAGCACTAAAGCCAACACGCAAGTATAATTACATCACTTACAAACCAGTAATGGAGACCATAGGATTTATACTAAATAAAAATCCTCTCCCACTTAGTTATTTAACAATGAGAGTTTTTCTACTAGTTGATATTATGTCCATGTTGTCCATTATTAATGTAGGCTTGGTTTTTTAAAAAAATAACCACACAATAATAAACATGCATAATCAGAAAAAACAAAATAAAAAAAATAAGAAAAAATATACAACTATTATGGTCATCTTTGCTGCTCCGTCCTTAACTATTCCGAATCCAAAATCTGGCGCTGCGCAGATCTATTCGGGGTTCGACCTGCCCGGTCAGGTCGCGGGGTTCGGGGCAACGCCCCGATTGATCAAAAATAATTAAAATTACATCAATCCTATGCCTCCCGAAGGAGTTCACACATAATCTAGATTGAAAAATTAAAATAATAAGCATGATCAACCCTCGTGATTTTAATTACATCCACAGCAACAACAACATCCACAACATGTCCGTGGTTTAAACAATACAATCAAAAAACATGCATTGGACCATAATAGTTGGATCTAAGATGCCTGCAAAACCGAGTTAGAACAGATCTACACCTACCGACTATTATACAGCGCATGTTTTATGGACAACATGGACGTATCAATCAATACGTAGATACAAAGTGGCTCTGATACCAATTGATGGAACTGGGGATTCCCAGGACCCTTCCTTTGGTGTGCGTATTGATCAATAGAAAGTTAAACAGATCTAATACGTGTTCTAACCCTTCATAGACGAAAACTAGGGTTCACGAATTATACCTGCGGCGAAAAGGAGATAAGTAATTCCTGGCAATCTCGAGCGGACGACCCCAAGATCTTCTGCACGTATTCCTTTCTCGAGTTGGACGTCGTGTGGGCGACGATCTCCCAACCTTTTCTTCTCCTTGGCAGCCCTCTCTTTCTCTCCTTACGTGAATCACGAATTTAGAGAAAATTTCAGATTTCTGATCAGTAATCTGGCGGCCAGAGAATAGAGGATATATATAGGCTACGACAGGGACCATGAGGAGAAATTAGGGTTAGGCCTCCTAACGGATCTGGATATCCCATGTTCAGCCCGAACATACAATCCAGGCCCATTAACAATAGCTCGGTCCACTAATGAGCTATTATTGCACTACCTCCCTAATCCCAAATTATGTTTGTGGGCTCCTTTTATTATATGCTCATTTGGCTCCCCATGTTAAGATATTGTATGTCTGTCGATCAAATTAAGTTACTGACAACTATATTGATTCGACATCTTTTATCCTTAAGTAGTACCGCTCAACTTTATTTTTCATGTCGGATATAATCCACCTGCAGGGTTTACATGACAATCCTTATGAGCTCCTTAAGAGGACATCATCAACCCGATGTATCGGGACATGGATTCCATTTATAATCAACAGCCCATCATATATACAATATTATTACCCAATTCATAGAGGTTGTTGATCCATAATGAATCTCACTCTTTTATGAGTCAAAGTAATGCACACTGCATATACATGTCCGTTATTATATCCAGATTAAGAGGACAAGCATCCATAATAACAGAGGTGTTTGTTCTCTTATGTAGTCAGTACAAAGAGAACAACCTCAAGTGGTCCTATTCAATACACACAAAGTGTACTAGTGTAAACCTATAGTCAAGATAGACTAATACCAGATTACACTACAACCTTTCTAATAGATTGTCCAAGTCCATCTAGGTTGTGAACTATTTATATACTCTATAGAAAATTGATAATATGATCTTCTGTGTGACACCACACACCATATTATCTACAATATAGAATATCAGACATTTGCATTAACACTTGCAACAAATACAATATGCAAACATTTGCCCATATGATTCTCATTCAAAATTTAAGGAAATAAGGTTACTAAAAAAGTGATGCTTTTAGTATATAACCCTAACAACAGCACCATTGTGCTGACCCCCCCAACCCTTTATATGTATACACACACACACACACATACACACACACACACACACACACACATATATAAAATAATATATATATATATGTGTGTGTGTGTGTGTGTGTGTATATATATATATATAAATAATATATATATATATATATATATATATATATATATATATATATATAAATTATATATATATATATATATATATATATATATATATATATATATATATATGTATATAGATGACTCTAAGGAAAATCTAATCTCCTTCTCCCTCTTCCTCTCTCCTTCCTCCCTCCTCCTCTCTCCTCCACCCTCGGCCAACCTCTCCCCTCCGCGAGCAGAGCAGCACCCCGCGACAACGGCAACAGAAACAACGACAACAACAACAACAAAATTTAACTTTAAGGTACCTAACTTCTCCGTTGGATTTCTCTCTCGATTCTAATCCGATTTTAGATCCGTAAATTCGTGTAGAAAGCCCACATGACCCTCCTCGAGATCCCCCAGGTGGATTTTGACATGGCCAACCAACTTGCTCGAAAAATCGAGGCGAAGTTGGAAAAAAACCACTTTTCTGGAATATTAAAAACTGTTTTAAAACACCAACTTGTTGGCCACTTTTCTTTCTGTACAATAGAATTTTGGAGAAACTAATTGAAGACAGTCAAAGACAACATAATTGAGATTGTAACGCACCTTCTGGGTTCACTTTTCATCTAGTGTGTAAAAAGTTACACGTTGTTAAAGTTTTACAAAAAATTCTAAATTCTGTTTTCAAAAAGTAGAAAAACACCCGATACGGCGTGTGCCCGACAAACCGGGCGACATGGTCGCGTACTATACGCATCGAAAGACGCATATGGATGTTATCGACGTGTGAAAACTGACAGAACCCGATTTCGTTGCATGTGCGCGACAGAATCAGTGCGTATCCGTCGAGATATTCCCGTATCGATCTTTTGTAAATTAAGTCACAACTTCGTGTACACTCATCAAATCGCGAAAAAACTTGCGCCATTGGACTCGAAATATTTTTTTGGTCCTGTGAGCCTAGTTTGGTTCAATTCTGAGAAGGTTGATCGGGACGCCATTTTAGCGGGCCCACAATCCCACTCAACGGGCGATTTTGTGCACGACCCACCGGAATCCAAAATTGGACATACCGTTGGGTTCGTCTCATCAAAATAAATCCGTAGACATGTAGTTTGACGACTTTAAAGATCATAGATATTGGCACGTATTTCGGTGCAAAGCGGGTCCAACAGCGGACATCGTTTTGACCCAAAATTACGATTTTGCCCCTGTTCCAGAATTTAACTTTTGGACAGGCTTTTCCTAGGCATATCTTATATTCCAAACTCGTTCGTGATGTTTGTTACAGCATCCAGAGTCATCTGCGGGATTTGGCTTTTCTTGTTTCTTTTATTTGTCTGTTCGAGCTACTGGATTATTCCCTTTTGCACATAACCTCAGGCAAGATACCTTGTCATTATACTGTTTACATTCAGTCTGCATTTTATTTCATATTACTGTTCATTATTTCCAGTTACTACAGTTCTTGATTTACTACATGCTCAGTGATTATTAGTTTACTTTGTTACTATCCTTTCGTTGCATATGAACCTAGAGTTAGGGGACTACCGTTTGTAGTGTATTGCATATGCCTCGACACAGTTGTACCACGAGGATGTGTGAGACGAGTAGCATGTAGAGGTCCTTGCGTATGGGCTGATCCCCCACACTACCAAAATATAGTAAATTAGCGACGGCACATTAGCGACGGATTTACGGCAAATAACCGACGGCGTACGGACGACAAGACGATACAATTTTTATTTTATTTTAAGGGAGAGAAAATGTCGCTCATCCGTCGCTAGGGCGTCAGAGATATAGCGACGGATAAGGAGCCGTCGCCATGCAGTCGATTATATGGCGGAAATTGTTGAGGAAAATGGCGAGACAATTCTTCGACTACGTAGCGACGGATATTCCGTCGGCAAGTATCAAAAAGAGCGACGGCCTAGCGACGGATAAAACTTGTCGCTGGTCCGTCGCTAAATAAAGGGCTCAGGCTTAAATTGAAACGATGGGGGGAATCTTATTCCCCCAAATTTTATTCTCTCTCCTCTCTCTCTCTCTCTCTCTCTCGCGGCGGTCGGCGACCTCACTCTCCTCTCTCTCTCCTGCGGTGGTGATCGACGACCTCTCCTTTCTCTCTCCCAAAGGTAATCTCTCTCTCTCTCTCGGTGGTCTTGGGTGTCGTGGGCTGCCGGGGGCGTCGTGGGCTACGGGGCATCGGAGACTGTGGGGGTGGCGTGCGCGTGGCAGCGCGGGGCAGTGGCGGGCGCGCGCGGGGCTGCGGCGGGCGGCGGGGGGCAACGCGCTCCAGGGCAGCGAGGGGCGGCGAGGGTGGCGCGCGCGGGGCAGAGCGGGGTTGGGGGGCGACGGGGGGTGGAAGGGGCGAAGGGGGGTGGGAGGGGCGACGGGGGGTGGGAGGGGTGCTGGCGCGCGCGGGGCTGTGGGGGGCGGCGGGAGGCAGCGGGGGTGGCGCACGCGGGGCAGCACGGGGTACAAATACAATGAGTAGTATCGGCGATATAACAAATCCTAGTTTAAGAAATAGGATATCGGTAGTATCGGCAGTTTCGGATCGATAACCCAATACCTTATTATGCTTTTACAACCTTATTATGCTTTCAACCTAGGTTCACAATATCGGTAACCCAATACCATACCCTAATAAGGTAACCCAATACCTTACCCTAATAAGGTAAACCTAATACCTTAGCCTACAATAGTCCCTGCAGGAGGGATGCGGGTGGTTGGGGGGTGAGTGGGGGGTGGCTGGAGATGTAGGGCAGGGGGGGCGAGGGCGGCTGGGGGAGGGTTCGGGTTAGGGACATATAGTCCCTGCAGCCATTCTTCAAATACTGTGGTACGACATGGTGATCGGGATATATGTAGGACCGATTGTAGGAACGAGTTGTAAAGCGCAATACTCTAGAGGGGGGGTGAATAGAGTAGGCAGCGGAAATTAACTATTTAAAAATGTTAGTAACAAGATCACAGATAATATATCACAGATATGTAAATAAAAAATAGAGAGTAGAGAGCAAACGCAAACACAAGGATGTATACTGGTTTTCCTCTTGTGAGGACTAGTCCAGTCGGAAGAACTCTAGCTTCCAGTTGAATCCACTATGGAAAATCACCACAAGTTTTCATCCGAAGTTCTTGCAACTTCTACAACGCGGGCTTTGATCCGAAGTACTCGACCAACTTCAATTATGAAGTATGTACCTTCAATCAAGCCTCTAATTACAACCACTCTGAAAATTCTAGACCGTACCGCACTGGCAAATCGACTAGAGGATTGTAACTGGCTTGGGATTTGAAAATGAATAGCTCAGAATACTTTGGAAGAAGTAGTAGGAAAATATATGAAAGTGAATGAGTGAATTGAAATGATCGAAATCCTTCTCTATTTATAGTTTTTCCAAAGGCAGAATTCTGACAGAATTCGGGCAGAATTCGGGCAGTACTCTATGAGAAAATCTCGTTGGGATCCGTAACTGCAGGAAGACCAAGTTCAAAAAGTAACGTTCACTAACCGAACTCTGGACGAACTCTGGCCGAATTCTGGCCGAACTCTGGCCGAATTCTGTCCGAGTTCTGTTAGAGTTCTGTCAGGGTTTTTGCAAACTAGTTTTGGGCTTTTTGAAAAGTCAGGCAGTTAGGAAGTAGTTTGGGCTTTTGTAAGTGGGCTTATTTTCAAAATAAAAGGGTATTTTAAAAACGTTTCTTGGGTAGCCTATTTGCCAGTACGATGTAGTTTACATCGTATTCCTAGACTCAATAAATATGAAAAATACATTGATGAGATAGGAAAACCAAGAGCCCTTTGATGACGCCTTTCTTCAGATATTTGAGCAAACATAAAGATGCCTTTTCCTTGACGGCGGTCGTCCAAAGATAAGCAGATCTGGAAATCTGAATAGGTCGTTAGGCGGTCCAGAGAAATCTTCTTGTATAACACCGTCTTTGGCCCATCAATAATTCTCTATTGCATATGTCCTGGTTTGACAAAGCTTGATCATGCTTACAGTATGTCTACAAATACTTGTTAGACAAACAAAACCAATATGATACAAGCATAGCAATATGAAATAGAACATTTAGAACAACATAAGGACAATGCTAAGTTTAAGTAGCAACAAGATAGTGATTACATGAATATTAGTGATGTTATTATGTTAAACTTAATTGATTAGCCATATTCAAAAACATGATATAATTATTGGGCTAACAATATATAGTCCCTGCAGCCATTCGACTGGCGAGACAGAAACTATGGTACGACATAGTGATCGGGACATAGTCCCTGCAGCCATTCGACTGGCGAGGCAGAAACTATGTAGCCATAGATAAAGTTGACTGTCCTCCGACCCTCATCGCTCGGCAATAATGATTTGACAATCTATCACTATATCTTATATAGTAGTAGATGATGTCTTAGTATTACATTATGTGAGTTCATCTTGATTCTGTTACATTCTTCAGATACTAGATACGATAAGAACATATACTACACCATATGTATAGAACATCGATAATTCACACTAATGTATGCTAGAATAAATTTTGGGTTATGTTCTGAGCCATCCGTTCTCATAACTTAAAACACATAGAAATTAGTAGTGTGAGAGCGCCGGAGAGAGTGAGAGCGCCGGAAGGGGGAGGAGAGAGAGTGAGAGAGTAAAATGGTACGACATGGTGAATTAGTACTGTATTTTGGCTCCAGCTGCAGCACCATTTGCATTAATCTACGGTACGACATGGTGATCAGGACATAGTCCCTGCAGCCATTCAACTGGCGAGGCAAAAACTATGTAGCCGTAGATAAAGTTGACTGTCCTTCGACCCTCATCCCTCGGCAATGATGATACGATAACCTATCACTATATCTTATATAATAGTAGATGATGTTTTAGTATTACATTATGTGAGTTCATCTTGATTCTGTTATATCCTTCAGATACTAGATACAATAAGAACATATACTACACCATATGTACAGAACATAGACGATTCACACTAATGTATGCTAGAATGAATTTTAGGTTGTATTCTGAGCCATCCGTTCTCACACTTGGAGAAAAATCAAATTTTTGCTATTTTATCTGACGCACAAATACCGCTCGAGTGAGCCAAAGGCATGCAGCCACTTTCCTCTCTCCACCGCCATACCTAGTGGAGGAGTATATTCGTTGGAATATTTGTGCTATGATCGGATTATAACGACGGATATTAGGTTACTCTTCAGGATAATTGATGTCTATTTTATATTAATTTTGTTTGGTCTATATGATTCTTGGATAATTGGTGTGCATTAAATTCGTATGTGCATATTTGGTCTATGTGATTCTTGGATAATTGTTGTGCATTATATATTTGGTCTATGTGATTGTTGGATAATTAGTGTGCATTATATATTGGTTCGGTTTATGCATATTTTTGTGAACAGGGAAAGTGCTGCAATTTTTTCAAAAAAATCTCAGTTGGTGATAGACTAGTGACCGGTTAGTGACGGACTTTTCCAGTTTTCGACTACTTTTCGACGGAATTTCCGTCGCTAACTGGAGATTTGAAACTGTTTCCAGGTAGCGACGGGTGGTCGACGGAATATCCGTCGGCAACGTTCTGGTGGTATATAGTTCAACGGAATAGCGACAAAAAATCCGTCGACAAGGTTCTGGAAAAGCTTGACATTTCCAGAACATTGGCGACGGATAATCAGCCACAAATCAGTCGCTGTCTCGACAGTGTCGTGACGGAAAATCCGTTGCCAAGGTTCTGGAAATGTTAAGCATTTCCAGAACATGGTCGACGGATAATCCGTTAGTATTCCGTTGCTAATCCGTCCTTTGTTAGCGACGGCGATCGACGGACTAGCGACGGAACGATACCCTCTGATACACTGTTACGACGGTTTACCGACGGACTATCCGTCGCTAGCATCTACACAGTTAAGTATTTAATACTTGAAATGGACGAAAGCCCGTCGTAAAGTCGTCGCTAATGCATCGTATTGTGAAGACGAAAAGCCGTCGCTATTCCGTCGCTCTTCGACTATTTAGCGATGGATCATTATTAGCGACGAGCTGATTGTCGACAGATTATTTTGGCCAAGATCCGTCAGTGATCGATCGCTAATACTGATTACCGACGGATGGGCGAAGGATGTGGTCGTCGCTAAATGGACATATTTTGGTAGTGCCATGTGCATGCGTTAGGGCTAACTGCTAATAGAGGTATGTTAGGAGACTTAGCAGTTAGTAGTGGTATATGAGGCATGGATGTTACTCTGTTAGGCATTGGATGGGAAGAACAGTTCTTTAACGTACTGGTCCTTATGCACTTTCCTACTACTGATACTGCTGGCCTCTGACATTCGAGGAATGTTATGCTTTGAGGTCTCTGGTATCCTGATGGGGCCATACCTGAGATTACTGATACTGCTGGCCTCTGACATTCGAGGAATGTTATGCTTTGAGGTCCCTGGTATCCTGATGGGATCATACCTGAGTTACTGCTACTGAGCCAGATACCCATGCGTTGGAGGTTTGTTCTTAACTGTATAAACACCGTAATATGGTTAGATTACCTTATTGTTGTCTTGTCACTTATTTTCTTTGTGGCATATTTTGTATTCAGTATTTATGGCATGTTCTTCCTGTATCTTGTTACGTCGCTTTGAGGACCTGGTTATCTCTCCAGGTGTGTGCTTCTGTGATATTGCAGGTGTTCTAGTCGAGGTCACGATCTTCTCTATACATTCGGAGATGACGTGTCTTGGGTCTTTCTTTGCTACTCCCGCCAAATTATTTCCGTTTCTATGTATATTTTTTCTTACTTGTTGGAAGTGGATTTGTCTCCGCCTAACGTATTGTACACAGACTTATTACAGTTGATTTTATGATATCTTTTATTCTTCATTTGTGGATGAGATTAGATTACTCTTGGTTTACTGTATTTTACAGCTTATGTAATCATACGAGGTTTCCATATATTGGAGTATACTTCATATGTATGCAGCTGGCATGGATACGTACCTAGTCCTAAGTATTTTGGGACTGGGGCGTTACACTTCCCCGCAGGGTTAGGCACCATGTCACTCAGCCGTTCCCCGATAGTCCGCCTCAGCAAGCTGATGAGATTCAGCCCCATCAAGTAGTGTCGTTATTGGTTTATCACGAAGATTTTTAATCCAGTTATTGAAAGATTCAGGAAGATTTGACGTGTTCATATATAGTCTTGGACAAGGAGAATATGCTGTAATCCAGTATGAGAAAATACGATTTTCATCATTTACTCCAACAAGCCAATTGTAAACATCAATATTTTCTGCTTTAATCATCTCCAAGCAATTATTTGCATCTGTTTTATTATAACATCTTGCAAGATAGTCCAAGCTACGTTGAAAATGCTTTGATCTACATACTGATTTCAAATTTGCTTTAAAATGTTGAATACAAAAAAATGAGGCGATTCCCAAAAAATAGCACGCATGGCATTTATCAATCCTTTTTGTTTATCCGATATAAAAGAAATTGTATTCCAGGCATCAAAAAAATCTTTCAAAAGATATTCTTAAACCGTTTTGTACCGCCCCAGTCCCAAAATACTTAGGACTAGGTACGTATCCATGCCAGCTGTATACATACGAAGTACACTCCAATATATGGAAACCTTGTATGTATACATAAGCTGTAAAATGCAGTAGAACCATAATAACTAAATCTCATCCACTAGATAAATAAATGATATAAAAGCAACTTTGAATTTGTCATGTATACAATCGTTGGGCGGAGACAAAGTCCACTACCAACTATCTCAAATAAAATGTACAAGAAGTGATAGAATAGATAACGAGACGAACCAAGCGCAATCATCTTCGAAAGAATGGAGAAGATCACTGCCTTGGCTAGAACACCTGCAAAATCACAGAAGCACACACCTGGAGAGATAACCAGGTCCTCAGAGAGACGTAACAAGATACAGGAAGAACATGCCATATGAACTGAATATAAATGCACCATAAAATAGAGATAAAATAAAAGCGCCCAAACCATAACAGGCTCAATATCCCATCATCGAAACAGTAGGCTACCCCCACAACCAAACAAGGACAAGGGGTAACTTACTATTCCACGATGTGACATTTTTCCATGCCATGACTGGACCATGAAATTTGCTAAGGTCTCCTAACCTTTCTAGTAGGCAATTTAGAAGACATATTGATGTATGGACAGGTGAAGGCTGACTCCCCCAGGACAAGGTAACAACTCACAATACACACACGTCAATACCAATACTATCAGCCGGCATAACTCGAGGCTAGCGGCCCACGTGACCCATCAGTCCACATAGCTCGAGGCTAGTGACCCTCGCGACTCGACTACCGTAGTACGCAGTTACTACAGCTTTTGGATTTGGGGTATCCCATACATTTAACTGTCTTCTCCCTCCCAAGATCCCTAACATAAGGTAGTTCACTAAGACTAGGTCCATATGCATACAAAAGACAAGAAGGAAAAATAACCGAAATAAAATAAAGTGAACAAATAGCAAGTACTAGATCCAACTGAGAACAAATAATAAAATATGCAGTAAATAAATAAATAAAGGTGCATCTAATTATGAACAGTAAATAAGGCAAGGTATCTTGCCTGTGGGTGGTACGAGAAGCAGCAAAATCTAACAATCAGAACCGTCAACACGAAAGTCAAAATCCACAAGAAGCTCCGGATGCTGAAACAAACATCACGAACGAGTTTGGAATAAAAGATATGTCTAGGAAACGCCTGTCCAAAAGTCAAATTCTGGAACAGGGGCAAAATCATAATTTCGGGTCAAAACGATGTCCGCCGTTGGACCCGCCTTGCACCGAAATGCGCGCCAGAACTTACGGTCTCTAAAGTCGTCAAACTACATGTCTACAGATTTATTTTGATGAGACGAACCCAACGGTATGTCCAATTTTGGATTCCGGTAGGCTTTGCACAAAATCGCCCGTTGAGTGGGATTGTGGGTCCGTCAAAATGGCGTCCCGATCAACGGTCTCAGAATCGGATCAAACTTGGCATACAGGACCAAAAAAATATTTTGAGTCCAATGGCGCAAGTTTCGTCATGATTTGATGAGTGTGCACAAAGTAATTTGGAAATATCGAAAAAGCCCGATACGCAAAAATTCGACGGATACGGACCAAATTCGTTGCGCATACGCAACTAATTTGAATCCCGTCAATTCTCGCACGTCCAAAAATTCGATACGGACCTTTCGGTACTTTCGGTTTGCGATGGGGTCGCCCGGTTTGTCGGGACGTACCTCTTACGGGGTTTTTAAGATTTATAAAAACTGATTTTTCGAGATTTTTAATTTAATTAAAACTGAAATTTTTTGCAGAATAAATAAATCTATTTGAAGGGGATGATAGAGGGTCATGGGGACTTTCTATTCGAATTTACGGATCGAAAATCGGAATAGAATTGACAGTTAAATTAATCGGGGAAGTGGGTTACCTTAAAGTGGGAATCTGTTGTTGTTGTTGTTGTCGTCGTGACGACCGGGAGGTGGTGCTGCAGCGGCGGGACACGTTTGCCAAGAAGAGGGGAGGAGGATGGAGGAGAGAAAAATTTAGGGTTTATGGAGGTGGCTGCATGTTGTATGGTAGTTTGCTGTTGTTGTTATATAAAGCATATATATATATATATATATATATATATATATATATATATATATATATATATATATATATATATATATATATATATAAGACTTATATATGGGGTCGGCCCTTTATATTGCAGCTGCTTGCTGCTTATATTTTGGTGTGGGCGCACAAAGCTAAAGCTATGCTGCTTTGTTCAATCCCATTGTGGTTGGTTCCTACTTTGTGGGGTCGACCACATAGCCTCTTTTGTTTTTTTGTTTTTTTTCTTATCTTTTCTTTCTTATCAAATCAAACTTCAATATATAATATATTATATATATATATATATATATATATATATATATATATATATATATATATATATATATATATATATATATATATATATATATATATATATATATATATATATGCATATATCTAAATATATCCCTCTAAAATTATCACAAATTTAAAAGGAAAAATCTAAATCTTATCTATCCATATACAAAATTAATTTAAAACATAAGTACATATATATTTAATTTCATTTGACAATAATCAACTAAATAATAAAATAATACCTAATAACATAAACATGTTTATTAATCACCATAAAATAGTTTTAAATACAATAATAAAAATCGTCTAATGGGAGAACTTTACTACACACCCTTATCCGGTCCAGAAAAGTCTACATTCCTGTAAAATATTATTTAATAATAAAAATACCAATAATTGCATATATAACTAAATAATTAGAAATTATACATAAAATTTTAAAATAATTTAGTAAATATTTTTACGTACATAAAATATGTCTACATGGCCACATTGGTCACACCACATGCCTACATGGGCTTAAATTTGGTTCGGGCCCAGTTCGGGCTGAATTGGACAAATCGGATCATCTAAAAATCAATATATAAAATAATATTTAATTAAAATACTTTAAATAAGTCAATTAACAATTTGGTCTGGTTTTCCTAGTTTGGGCATCACCATGGCTAGGCTTCCCCCGGCATGGCTAGTATACTGGTCAAAGCACACTGCTACATCTCTCGTGCCAAAATTCGTGGTAGTCTGGTGTTCCAAAATTTCATAATGGCTATGATCATTTCTAATGAAAATAAATAAATCATAAATTGCATAAATTAATTTGAAGTCTAATAAAATAATAATAATAATAATAATAATAATAATAATAATAATAATAAATAGGGGGTTTTACATCCTACCAAACTTACAGGAATTTTGTCCTCGAAATTTAGGATTAATAGGGTAGATAGGGTTGAGGGATAGGAAGAGTTCGTCAATACCAAAATACAATTCAATTTTGGAGGAGGCGATAAAACGGCTTTCAACACCACCACACAATAGAAAATTGTGGAGTCGATATATACAAAAATATATCATAGTTATGGAATTGAATAAGGATTGCTAGTGAAGGTAACAAAATTTAATAACCCAAAAAAATAGTGATAATTTTATTGAATCAAAGAGGATAATTAGACATTTGGGAGATGTGGTTCCTAGAGAGAAATTGGGGACTAATCGTCTCGATTGAGAGTTTGATTTAAGTGAATGATTAGAATCATTCTCGAGTGCTCAAGAACAATTAGAAGGACACGATAATAATTCTAGGGTTGAGAAATGAGGAGTAGTTAAAGGCAAAGATATAGCCACATGAGTCGGTCGGTGGCTATCTACATTTGTGTACAATTAACCGATTGGGCAACCAAGGATGTTACATTGTGTCTATCTAGCAAGTACAGTGCCTTATCTTTCCAAGATAAGTAAGAGACAAAAACAACAAAGGTTTCAAAGACGGTGTTATATCTCAAGTACGAATTACGGGGTTCAAAGGCAGTGAAAATAATTCAAAAAAAAGAATTGTCAAGGCTATCGCAGATGAGACTCTAAGGCAAGTTTAGCTATGTCTCCATCCACGTAGAATAATATATGAAGGAGAACCAAAGTGCAATAGGTTGATCAGACCATCATGCACCGGTTCTGATTAGACAATATGTTAGTGGGTGCACCCAATAAAATATGTCATGATCAAGCTTGATAACGAAATAAGCTTGCAAATCTGAGGCTACATTAGCAACATGAGATTGTCAAAATATGAGCAAGGGAGGTACTGAGGAAGAAAATTTTAAATAGTCCAAGATCTTTTAAATCAAGTCTTGCCCGAAGTGTGGGCCTATACAGTTATCCTAGTGTTTCTTCATTTATGGCTCGGTCGACTAGATAAGGTAGTGTCCTCTGAATTTATAGTCTAAGTGAACTTACCAATGTGGTTCACAAGGAAAAAGGTTTGTTAGGTGGTGAGATTCTACCCAACTTACAAGAGTTAAACTAATAGTATCATGGGACAATGGATCAAGCAATCAAGATAAAGCACAAGGTTAGCATTTCGGGAATTAAGTAGAACAAAATCACATATCGGGTCGAAAGAATTGAGTCGAGGTTGAATCCCTATCCATGGTCAAAAATATATCGGTATCATGGTAAAGATTATAGTTTGACCATTTTGACCATAAGGTCATACCAAGAAAATAGAGGACAAGGAGACATGTTTTAGTGGGACATGATATATCTACATGTGAAGGTGGACTTGTCTAGGTCTTACATATGAAATTTGTTGGAAGGAAAAGTCTAGTGTTGTGCTCCAAATATCAAAGTCATGGTAAGGGATGCCAAAATATCTAAATTAGAAAGTAGGAGTTCATGTGGTTATAATTAATGCACAAAAATCAAGAAGATCAAGTTAAAGCATGCAATAAAATTAAAAAATCTAGTAAATAATTTAGGAACACAGTTCCAGGGAGAATATAGTCTTCTAGATGAATACAGTTAAGGAACCATTAAATTATTATCCAAATTGCAAGTGGGTTAGAAGGTCGCAATTAAAAGTTCTAGAATTGAAAGAAGATCGAGTAAGCCGAGATTGAAATACAGTCACATAGCTGGGTAGATGACTAAAAACACTTGTGTATATACTACTATCATGGTCATAAGTGATATGGCAATTAGTGTGGAATACTTCTAACTCATTAGGGCTACCTTTGTGGCCTACCATTAATATTTTAACTCGAGTTTCCTCCAAAAAGTTTCAAAAATAAACTTTTAAAAATAAACCACCAAAATTTGTATTCACTCCAAGCCGTTCAAATTCATCATAAAAATTTAAATCACTCTCATAAAATCTCAAAGCAAAATTTTATCACGTTACTACTAACCTTTTCCAAAATTAACATTTAAATTCAACTATTTAACTCAAGAGTTCATAATTTACGAATCCATAAATTTTTTTGCAATCAATCAAAAATTTAATCACTCTAAAATTTTCAAATAACTCACAATAAAACTTTTAGCATATTAAAAGTAATTTCAAAAATTAAGCTCAATGCTCTCATCAATTTTAACTTCTATTCATGCTAAGTTATTCCAACAAAATCACAACTTCTAAATGGTAACTTCCTTTAATCAATCAAAATAACTTTCCATCACATCCTTCGAAACTCTCCCAAATTTTTTAATATTTAGCAATATCACATTAAGCTAAATTTCCAATTAATCTTATCAGTCAAAATCTTTTTTTTCCCCAAAAATCTAAATAGATTTGTAAATCCTCAATCATAGGGCACAATTTAAAATAAAAATTTCTCAAAAATCATTTTCATGACTTTCAAATATTTTAAACCAAAATTCACCGTTATTACTTCCACTTAAAATTCAAAATTTTACTAAACACGAAAATCGCAAGTTGTACAACTCAAATTTAAATAATGGCCATTTTAAAAAAAAGCTAAGATCATGTTCAAACCAATTTATAACTGTTCAAAGGTGTATAACTATAATACAATAAATCATAAACATCAAAACTCAAAAATCAAATAAATTTTATATTTGTTCAAAGATGTATATCAAACACCCAAAACTCATAAATATCTCAACTCGAAAAGCAAATCAATTTTATACTTGTGCAAAGATGTATAGCTATAATCCAATAATTCATAAATATCAAACCTCAAAAAGCCAATCAATTTCTTAAACCAAGTATGAAATTCTATAAATCCTCTGGTGTTTACTAATTAGAAATCTCAGAATTAAAACTTTCCGTGGCAATATACTACTTCACAAATTACTAATCATTAAATCACACTAAAGCCTTTTTAACTCAATTAGAGTCTTGAATGTATTCCAATTGTCAATATGACCATTTTAGCCATGTGTTTGACCTATGAGCATATACTAGTGTAATCATCTTCCTAGTTGACACTAAGCACGAAAATAAGATTCAACGGTAGAAAGGAATCAAACAAGATGCAATTCAAGGAGGCCGATCGAGAGTTCGAAATTTGAAGCCAAGGGAAGAGGTCACGCTGTATGGATGAGATTCCTAGATTTTAACCCTATGTTGCAGGCTCACATCGGTACAATTACGTAACCGAAGTGACAAACTCGACCTGCATGGGCCATCACAAAAACATGTAATGCTCCAGTCCCAAAATACTTAGGACTAGATACGTATCCATGCCAGCTGTATACATACGAAGTACACTCCAATATATGGAAACCTTGTATGTATACATAAGCTGTAAAATACAGTAGAACCATAATAACTAAATCTCATCCACTAGATAAATAAATGATATAAAAGCAACTTTGAATTTGTCATGTATACAATCGTTGGGCGGAGACAAAGTCCACTACCAACTATCTCAAATAAAATGTACAAGAAGTGATCGAATAGATAACGAGACGAACCAAGCGCAATCATCTTCGAAAGAATAGAGAAGATCACTGCCTTGGCTAGAACACTTGCAAAATCACAGAAGCACACACCTGGAGAGATAACCAGGTCCTCAGAGGGACGTAACAAGATACAGGAAGAACATGCCATATGAACTGAATATAAATGCACCATAAAATAAAGATAAAGTAAAAGCGTCCAAACCATAACACGGCTTAATATCCCATCATCGAAACAATAGGCTACCCCCACAACCAAACAAGGACAAGGGGTAACTTACTATTCCGCGATGTGATATTTTTTATGTCATGACTGGACCATGAAATTTGCTAAGGTCTCCTAACCTTTCTAGTAGGCAATTTAGAAGACATATTGATGTATGGGCAGGTGAAGGCTGACTCCCCCAGGATAAGGTAACAACTCACAATACACACACGTCAATACCAATACTATCAGCCGGCATAACTCGAGGCTAACGGCCCACGTGACCCATCAGTCCACATAGCTCGAGGCTAGTGACCCTCGTGACTCGACTACCGTAGTACGCAGTTACTACAGCTTTTGGATTTGGGGTAGCCCATACATTTAACTGTCTTCTCCCTCCCAAGGTCCCTAACATAAGGTAGTTCACTAAGACTAGGTCCATATGCATACAAAAGACAAGAAGGAAAAATAACCGAAACAAAAGAAAGTGAACAAATAGCAAGTACTGGATCCAACTGAGAACAAATAATAAAATATACAGTAAATAAATAAATAAAGGTGTATCTAATTATGAACAGTAAATAAGGCAAGGTATCTTACCTGTGGGTGGTGCGAGAAGCAGCAAAATCCAACAATCAGAATCGTCAACACGAAAGTCAAAATCCACAAGAAGCTCCGGATGCTGAAACAAATATCACGAACGAGTTTGGAATAAAAGATATGCCTAGGAAACGCCTGTCCAAAAGTCAAATTCTGGAACAGGGGCAAAATCGTAATTTCGGGTCAAAATGATGTCCGCCGTTGGACCCGCCTTGTACCGAAATGTGTGCCAGAACCTACGGTCTCTAAAGTCGTCAAACTACATGTCTACAGATTTTTTTGATGAGACGAACCCAACGGTATGTCCAATTTTGGATTCCGGTGGGCTTTGCACAAAATCGCCCGTTGAGTGGGATTGTGGGCCCGCCAAAATGGTGTCCCGATCAACGGTCTCAGAATCGGACCAAACTTGGCATACAGGACCAGAAAAATATTTCGAGTCCAATGGCGCAAGTTTCGTCGCAATTTGATGAGTGTGCACAAAGTAACTTAAAAATATCGAAAAAGCCCGATACGCAAAAATTCGACGGATACGGACCAAATTTGTTGCGTACACGCAACCAATTTGAATCTCGTCAATTCTCGCATGTCCACAAATTCGATACGGACCTTTCGGTACTTTTGGTTTGCGACGAGGTCGCCCGGTTTGTCGGGACGTATCTCGTACGGGGTTTTTAAGATTTATAAAAACTGATTTTTTGAGATTTTTAATTTAATTAAAACTGAAAATTTTCAGAATAAATAAATCTATTTGAAGGGGATGATAGAGGGTCATGGGGACTTTCCACGCGAATTTACGGATCGAAAATCGAAATAGAATTGACAGTTAAATTAATCGGGGAAGTGGGTTACCATAAAGTGGGAATCTGTTGTTGTTGTTGTTGTCGTCGTGACGACCGGGAGGTGGTGCTGCAGCGGCGGGACACGTTTGCCGAGAAGAGGGGAGGAGGATGGAGGAGAGAAAAATTTAGGGTTTATGGAGGTGGCTGCATGTTGTATGGTAGTTTGCTGTTGTTGTTATATAAAGCATATATATATATATATAAGACTTATATATGGGGTCGGCCCTTTATATTGCAGCTGCTTGCTGCTTATATTTTGGTGTGGGCGCACAAAGCTAAAGCTATGCTGCTTTGTTCAATCCCATTGTGGTCGGTTCCCACTTGGTGGGGCCGACCACATAGCCTCTTTTGTTTTTTTTGTTTTTTTCTTATCTTTTCTTTCTTATCAAATCAAACTTCAATATATAATATATTATATATATATGCATATATCTAAATATATCCCTCTAAAATTATCACAAATTTAAAAGGAAAATCTAAATCTTATCTATCCATATACAAAATTAATTTAAAACATAAGTACATATATATTTAATTTCATTTGACAATAATCAACTAAATAATAAAATAATACCTAATAACATAAACATGTTTATTAATCACCATAAAATAGTTTTAAATAAAATAATAAAAATTGTCCAATGGGAGAACTTTACTACACACCCTTATCCGGTCCAGAAAAGTCTACAATCTTGTAAAATATTATTTAATAATAAAAATACCAATAATTGCATATATAACTAAATAATTAGAAATTATACATAAAATTCTAAAATAATTTAGTAAATATTTCTACGTACATGAAATATGTCTACATGGCCACCTTGGTCACATCATATGCCTACATGGGCTTAAATTTGGTTCGGACCCAGTTCGGGCTGAATTGGACAAACCGGGTCATCTAAAAATCAATATATAAAATAATATTTAATTAAAATACTTTAAATAAGTCAATTCACAATTTGGTCTGGTTTTCCAAGTTTGGGTATCACCATGGCTAGGCTTCCCCCGGCATGGCTAGTATACTGGTCAAAGCACACTGCTACATCTCTCGTGCCAAAATTCAAGGTAGTCTGGTGTTCCAAAATTTCACAATGGCTATGGTCATTTCTAATGAAAATAAATAAATCATAAATTGCATAAATTAATTTGAAGTCTAATAAAGTAATAAAAATAATAATAAAAAATAGGGGGTTTTATACGTTTAAAAACCAAGTCCAAGAATCAGTGTTTTTACTCTCCCCAATAGCATATGCAATTGGATATAGTTGATAGTTAGGATCATGAGCACAAGCAATAAATAAAATACCTCTACATTTAGAGGAAAGAAAAGTAGCATCAATGCTAATCACAGGTAAACATCCCCTTAGAAATCCATCAATGCATGCCTTGAAACAAATAAAAATTCTTTCAAAACTATTATTTTCTGTAATCTTCATAAAACATTGGCTACCTGGATTTGTCTCAATAATTCTAAGACCATACTCTTCGAGACTACTATATGCATCAATATAACTACCATTTATTTCGGATAGAGCAAGTTCTCTAGCTTTCCAAGCCTTACAATATTTAATATGTATTCGATGTTCCCTAAATATATCTTTTACAACATGAGATGGACTATACGACTGATTATCTCGAATTTTTTCAATAATCTGATTTTTAACCCATACAGTGGTAGCTAATGGATGAGAACCAGTTGTATGTCCACCTAAACAAGAATGAATATTTTCTAGTGTTGCAATCGAAAATCTTTTACCTCCACCTGTGGCTTTAGCGTATACCCTCCAATGACAATTTGAACTATTACATTTATATATAATTCCAGTAGCATTATTTAAAGTAGCTGAACAAGTAAAATTACGTCTAATTGCTATATCACTAATAAAACTTCTAAATTTAGAACGATTCTCAAATTATTTTCCAATAAATAATTCAGGAGTGCTAAGGCTATCAACAGAATCATCAAATTCATCATCTAAATTTTCAATTAGATCATCACTATTTTCATCATCGTTATTAACATCAACTACTATATGTTCTTCTTCAGTAAATGGAATAACTTGATGAGAAGAACTAGAACCAACGTTAAAAGTTACATTACAAGCAGGTATATTACTTACTTTTTTAGATGGGGGCGGAGTGACATAGATATTAATATACGGTGATTGTGCATTCACTTGAAGAACAAATTTTCATACTTCTTCACTATCTACATTTATACAATTAGATATGAAAATATGCACTAATATAAATTCGTAGTCGATAGAATATTGATCAATAATTAGATTATGTAAACTAAGAAATGAAATACTTCGATCAACTAAAAGAACTTGGGTTAAACCCCCTTGATACGCTAACCCATTTAGTACACCTCCAAGCGAGCATAGTATTGTTAGATTTTCATCCATATTGACAACAAGATGAACTTTCTGTAGGAAGAGATGAGCTTCAGCTTTCAACAAAATAGACTTGACAAACTTCTTACTGAATGAGAGATGTTGTGAAGTGAATGAGAGAGATGTTGTGAAGTGGTTTGATACTTATAGATGGTTGTGGTTTAATATAGCCGTTGAAATTAGAACGTTACAATTGTAACGTTGAGAATTGTAACGTTAGAAACCCAACAAAAGATAACCTACCTCAACCCAACAAAAAAAACTAAACCGTAAAAAACCAACAAAAATATTCACCATGATACTAAGAGGGCAAGTAAAATTCACCATCATACTAAGGGAACAAGTAAAAAAACCATAAATTGATTGAAATTAACCCACCCAACCCAACCCAACCCAACTCCAACTCAAGTAAACCAAACCCACCCAACCCAACTCCAACAACATCAATTAACCGAACCTACCCAACCCACTTATTTCAGCCACATGGACTATCAAAATTTGAGCTTATGCTCATTTTTCGACAATCCGTCTGTCGGAATTTGAGCATTCTCATTTTCCGACAGACGGTCTGTCGGATTGTATTATTTGACCAAATTTTCCAAACATATATTTTAGCACATGTCTCTGTTATAAAGTGTCACGACCCACACCCAATGTAGGGTCACGAGAAGTGCGAACTTCCAGCCTACGCCGCAGTGTCGACGGTAGAACGCTGTCCTAGGTTACTATCTAATCTACAACTCACGCAATTATATAATGTACTTGTCAAATCTCAACTCCGAACGGAGGACAAGTATAGGTATAATGAAATCTCAATCACAGTCTAAGCACGATAAGACAACACAAAAGTTTATAACTAAAGACTAAACAACAATTATCAATTACTAAATAATAATATCTCAAACAAACTCAAATACAAACTCATATCTCAAGTTATTATAATTCAAGTTCTAAAACATGAAAGCTAAATCAAGTCTACTAGCTAGTCTCCCGATCACTCCTGAGTGTCGAGGCCAAAGGTAGCTAAGCCATCTCCTGCTCTAAGGCAAGTAGGGCAAATGTCCTCAGGGCAATCATCTGTAATATTTTCAACAAGTTTAGTCAGGACAGGAACGAGTACAATTCATCAAAAAATCCCAAGTAAATGACAGAGAACTATAAAGCAGTTATAGACAATTGTATTGATGAACATGGCAGTTTGTATGAGTAATGATGTAGAGAAACAGTTAAGGTACAAGGAAAGTAAGGTAATTAAACAAGAGGAGAAGCATGGCAAAAAAAACTGTAAAATATAATCTAGCTGAACTAGAGTAACATGATATAAGTCCAGACAGTATAATATGAGTTAAGTGTAATCCCAGTGTGAGTCCAGACAATGTAAATCTAATACCAGATGATTCCAATACAAGATGAGTCCAGACAGTGATCAATGATTCCAGGGTGAGTCCAGACAATACTCTAATAGTGTGTTTTAAAATATCGAGATCGACATGTAAACAGCTGTAGGTAATACGGTACATCGCACACTCGGCCAAGTATGGGATGACTATCATTCCAGTATAATTCCAAGGGAGTGGTTCCAGTATTTGGGAATGTTCACATGTATACTCCAATATTTCTCCGCCCAACAAGCACAAGTGAATCCAGAATACGACACAAGAATCGAGATGAGTCCAGCCAAACATGATGATACCAGCAAGTGATTCCAGGTTGATTCCAGTAGGTGATTCCAGTAGGTGATGTCAGTAGTGATTCCAGAAATAGAGGCCAGACATGAATAATGAGTGTCGCATAAAATGGATCCTGTAATATCAATCGTGTTTGTAACAGAAAATCAAATAGAACTAACTAGAACTGAAATACAGTAATCGACAAGTAAATGAAAGAACTATCAGAGAATGTACTCGCCTTATACTCTGAAAAGAGTAGTGTAATATCAGATGTCTGTACCGGAGTCACAATGTCCTAAATAGAGTAATATGGGTTATAATATGTTTAAAATAAGGTAAATGAAGTCTATGATGCAATCTACAAGATTTTTAGGTCAATCTAGGTCAAAGTCAACTCTAAGTCAAACCTGGTCAACTGTCTAGGTCAAACTAGGTCCAAGTCAAACTTGGTCAACTCTGGGTCAACCCAAGTCAATACTCTAGTCAAACTAGGTCAATTGGTCACATCTAGACTCAATGTTGACTTTTGGTCAACTCCAGTCAATTCTGAACTATTTGTCAAACCTTGGTCAATTCTAGGGTTTTGGGTCAACTCTAGTCAACCTCTAGTCAAACTAGGTCTAGACTTAAGTCTAAACAACCACCCATAGGTCACTCTAACGCTTGGCTATATACCAAGTAGATACAATATATAAATATATACATTCATTCTTTCTACTCATAACATGCATTGCCTACATTGCATATACCATGGCATACCTTCATTTATTCATTCATGTATATATATTATACATATGTTGCATACATATAGAAAGGGGAAGGGGGCTGTGTGTGAGACAATCTAGACTAGAGTGTGAGTGTGGGACATGTTGGCTAGGGTGTGTGTGTATATTCAATAAGATAACAGGGCACTCAGACTTTAGGGTGTGAATGACAGTACAATGCAATAATGTGTGTGCAATACCATGTGGCTATAGGGTGTGTTGTGTGTTTATATTACAGTTTGGTGTGGTAGTGTGTGTGACTGAATAGGCTAGGGTGTGTGAGTGAACATGTGACAGGAAAACATATGTGTGTGTGTGTAAATGGTACATGTGAGGGTGTGTGAGTGTGCATAGAAAAACTAAAATCAGTGAACAACCTAGAAGTTTTCAATTCTCAGGAATAGAAAGTGTCACGTGTGTGTACATGTTGTATCAATGTGAATTAATGTGTGGAAACATTAGGAAAACAATGAACAAAACTTCAGATTTAGGAAACCTAAATGACAGTGGCTAGTTGGGGTGTGTGTGAGCGAATGGAACATTAGAGTGTATAGCTAACAGTAAATTAGTTCTCAAGAATAGTGTAAAATGATAGTTAGTTCATGGATGTGTCTGTGTGTATACATGAGTGTCCAAACTAGTTGGCAATCTCAGGATACCTAGAGTGCAAGTGTGTGGGTGATGTAGGAACCCAACATAGGTTCTAGAAAAATAATCTAATGAACAATATGAATCAATGTGTGCAAATATGTACTCAGGTTTATCAGTGTAACAACTCAGATAGTCAATATATAACCAACAGTGTATTAGTCTTACCATTTCATTGTAATTTCGAAAGCCAAAGCAAAATCGAAAACTAAATTCTCATGCCTATCAAAATCCCTAACATGCTAATCTATTCCTAGATTTGTACGGTGAATCTACATTTGAATCAAACACACAAAACAACAGTTAACATACATTATAATCCTCTGAACCAAACTGACAGTTTACGCGTATCAGGGAATTTGGGGAATTCCCAAATCGAGTTCAAATAACCACTGATAATTCAAATTAAAGGTTAGTAATTGAAGATCCATGTGTGCACATGTCGTAGGGTGTCTCAGCATCCATAAAACTGGACACAATTCGTGTCCAAATACTGCTCGTACACAGACACAAAAACTGTGCACAGACAGCGTCGTGCACGCGTGTGTGTCACTCTAGGACACGACACATTGCACGACACATGTCGTGGTCATGTCCACATGTTCGCCCCATATAAGGCTACGTGTCTATGGCCCTGCACCGTGTTCCCATGTCCAAATTAAATGTGTGTGTCAGTGGCTAAAATGCTCGCGTGCACAGCCCGCGCGCGCGGCCAGTGCGACCATTACGAGGAGGAGAACTCCTCGCACACTGCACCATATGGTCCCATCTTTTGGGAGGATGATTTCAGTCTATGCCCCATCATCCTTGCCAAAAATGGCGTGTCCACGTGTCCGATACAGGGAGATATTGAGCCCGTACAGCAGGACAGTGCACGTGTCCTCGTGCGCGCGTGTCCAACACCAAATCCGACACAAAAATGACACAAGAATACCAAACACCCTTCACAAAAAGTAACATACACACCTAGATCTAGGGATTCATGAAATTAGATTTACAAAAATCAAAAATAAAATCCTAAGGGGCATTCTATCAAACACCTACACTTACACATTGACACGTGCCCGATACGGACACCAAACGGACACAAAATTGACCCAAATTTTAGAAACAACTAGGGGACTCCTAGATCTAGCCCTAAATACAAAGAAAACAGAATATTAGATCAATTTGTAGAGTTTTACCTATAGGTACAAAAAGCAAGAAAGAGCTTCAAATGGGAGGGTGTCCTCCTTGATGGCCAAATGCTCCAAATTGATCCAAGGCTGAGATTACTCTCCATGAACAACAAGAAGAGGTTAATTATAATCTAATACAAAAGATTTGAGCCAAAAAGGACTTGAAATGAGAAAGTTATGGATTGGAGAAGATGGCTCTTTACCTCTTTCTTCAATTTGTTGAAATATAACAAAGAGGCAAGAACAATAAATGAGGAGATTATTTATAGGGAGGGGGAGCCCTATGGCTGGTCATAAAGTAAAAATTAGGGTTAGGGTTTAGTCTAATGGGCTATGGGCTTAAGTCACAAGTCCATAAGTCATGAAGTCATAAGTCATTTCAGTAAACCTTAAGTCATGACTTGATTTCACTAAACCTAATCCTCCTATTCCAAAACTAAATTCTAAGTGACTAAAATGGGTTAACTCAAGTTAGACTAGGGTTACCATAGCTAGGGTTAGGTTCTAGGCTAGTCTACAAGTCTCTGTAAGTCAAAGTTAAACTAGAATCCACCAATTCAACAAATAATCAAATAATTCAAATAAGTCAAAATAACCAAATTACCCCTAGGCTAAAAATGATAATTAAATATCCCTAATCACATGGTTAGGCTCTAGGTCATGCAATCTCTAGGGTTCCACTAGCAGCACATCAAAATCACAAGTCATGACTTAAAACAGTTTTTAAATAGTTTAAAAAATGATTAAAAATCACCAAAAATTATAATGTGAAATAAATATCAATAATTAATAATTATAATTACAAAATTTCAAAATTATCCTCATCTGAAAAACTGGATGTTACATAAAGTTTAGGGTAAAGTGCAAAAAAATTCTCGATAGATTTTCGTTTTTGCACTAAAAGATTTCATGCTCTTAAAATTCCTAAAAGTATAAAATTTGTTCATTTTGTCCCATTTCCGTTAATTGCTGTTAAGTGAGATATGTAACGACCATTTTACCCGTCTCTCCCTCTCTCTCCGGTGATGCGGGGAGGAGGAGGAGGGAAACGCTGGGAGGAGGGGGGACGGGGAGGAGGGGGGTGGCCTGCGGGGAGGTGGAGGGAGCTGGCCGGCGAGGAGGAGAAGGCCGGCGGGGAGAAGGGGGCTGGCCTGCGGGGAGGAGGAGGGGGCTGGCCGACGGAGATGAGGAGGCGGGGAGGAGGAAGGCTGGCCAGCGGGGAGGAGGAGGGGGAACGGGGAGGAGGGGGACAGGCCTGCGGGGAGGTAGAGGGGGGCTGGCCGACGACGAGGAGGCCTGCGGGTAGGAGAAGGGGGCTAGCCGACGGGGAGGAGGCGGGGGGGGGGGCGGGGAGGAGGGGGGCTGGCCGAAGGAAGGAGGAGAGGCTGGCCGGAGGGAGGAGGGAGGAGGGGAGAGGTTAAGGGAGGGGGGCTGGTAGGGAAGGGAAGATGGTAGTTCAGGTATTTTTTTTAAAATAACATTAACGACCTTTTTTAAACGGTCAACAGACAGTAGGGAGCTTTTCGAGCAAGTCATAGATTGCAGGGGTCTTTATTTGCTAATTTGATTAAAAGGTCTTTCTACTTAAAAGGTGCCAATTTAACAAGGGATTTTTTGCACTTACCCTAAAGTTTAAAATGAACATATACTTCTACTTTTTTTACAAAAAATTTACACAAAGAGATGAAGTTTATCGTATTTATGCAAAAAGGATAAGCTTGGAAAAAAATAGGATGGAGAGAAAGCGGCGCCATTAGTGATATCGTCCAAAGAAATAAAACCCAACCCCTCCGGCTCCATTAGTGATGTAGTCTAGGTTGTGGCCTCCACGCGGGGGCCAAAAGTAATGTCGCCCCACCACCAAAAATTTAGCCCCCTCCCACCTGGTCCCACCTGGCTCCATTAGTGATCTAGTCTAGGTGGGCCCCCACTCGGATGCCAAAAGTAATGTCTCCAAACCAGATTCCCCCTACCCCTCCACAAAGCACCATCATTGATGTCGTCCACCATAAATTCAATTTTTTGTGACTCCAAGGCCAACTCAGGACCCGATAGTCCAGTTTCGGATCCAGAACCGGAGAATGTCCCAGCACCGGAGCGCCATTGACCGCGAGTCATAAAGCCGCCTTAGAAGAACTCTTTGGAAACATTTCTACAGAAATAGCTGACTATTTTCATTTTTAATATGTAAAATAAAAAAATTTCATTCTCATTTATGTTTTGAGTACATTTTTGTTTATCAACTAGAACATTTCTCTAAAAAAACATTTTTTCAACTTGAATGCAGGCGCCTTGGGGGGATCTGGTTTTGGCGACATATTTTTGGCGCCCCGCGTGGGGGCCACAATCTAGATTACATCACTAATGAAGCCGGGGGGCTGATTTTTTGGGTGGTGGGCGACATTACTTTTGGCGTCTCGTGTGGGGGCCACAACCTAGACTACATCACTAATGGAGTCGGGTAGGGGGTTGGGTTTTATTTCTTTGGACGACATCATTAATGGTTCCGCTTCCTCTCTTCCGTAATTTTTCCAAACTTATTCATTTTTGCGTTACGACTAACTTCACCCCTCTGTGTAATTTTTTTCTTTTTTTTAACTAGCTTATATCTCCAATTTTTTTAGAGAACAATAAAAAATTAAGATATACCTCCACCTTTTTAACTTTTTTTTCTCTTTTACACAGGAGTGGAAACATTTGCTAGTTAAAAATATTTGAGGTATTTGATAGTTTCAACATTTATAATAGAGATATTTGCTAAAGTATTCCTAAAAAGTTTTTTACTTAGACTCCAAGTTCTAGAAATATTTAAAAAATATATTTTGGTCTTGAAATATAAATTTTAGTTTGGATTCTAAGGTGACAGATTTGTATTGGCTATCTAAAATCTGTTAATATATATTTAGTATTAGTTAGATTTAAAATCTCAAAATATTTTTTTCCTTCTTGAATTATAATTTAGTCTATTTATTAATAGATTTTGGATTGTCTACCGTAATCAACTATCATTTCAGTATCTAAATTTGAAACTGAACATTTTTAATAAAAATGCTAATTTTTGAATATTTTTGGACCTCAAATTGTAATTGGAAACAAAAAAAAAGGTGCATATTTGTTGATGATTAGAATAATGCAATTTTTTTTCTTTATTAATCTACATCCACTTCCTAGAATGGTGTCCTGGAACTCAGAAGTCCTTGTCTCCTTTATTAGGGTTTATTAGTATGATCCACAAAATCTGCAACATCACATGATGGAAATCCACAAAAATAGGTCATGATTGCAGCCACACTAGCTAGACCCAACATCACAATAATGCTAAGTTCAACAAACATTTCCAACCTTCTTACAACCTACACTCCCCACTGTCCCACCCGGCCCCGTAGGCATAGCAAAGCTCTTAGATTTAATTAGGTGTAGTTGGTTGCAAGTAAGGAAAGGAAATTTAAAACATGACTTCTTAAAAATTCTTTTTTATAGGCTAATTACAACTTAATACCCTCATCTATCACGATTTTTCAACTTGATACCCTCAACTTTTATTGGTACTAACTTGATACTTTAAAAAAATGGGACTAAATTATCCTTTCCTTCTCCCCAACCCACACCCCCCTCTCTCTCTGGCTGTGGGTGACAACGACGTCAGCGCGAGGAGGCGGCGACCGCGGGCAGTGCGCGGCGATGCTTGGGGCAGCCATGAAAGGGGGTAGGGGTGGTGGTCGCCGGTGGGAGAGGGGGGTCGCCGGTGGGTCGAGGGCGGGTAGTAGTGGTGGTCGCCCGGAGGGGGGGGGGTTGGAGGCCACAGGGGGAGGAAGGGTGAGGAAGTAGGAGCCAAGAGGGGAGGGGAGAATAGATTAGGAATAAAAATAAAATTTGGTATCAAGTTAGAAATATAAGTTGGGAGAGGGTATTAAGTTAGTACTTATAAAAGTTGAGGGTATCAAGTTGAAAACAGTGATAGTTGAGGGTATCAAATTACAATTTAACCTTTTTAAATGGTTTTAAGATTTAAGATGCCCTACACCATACCCCCGGTTCCTTCTTCGTTCCTGGCTGTCCCTTCTCCTCCTCGTCGGCTGACCTCTCGTCCTTCGCCGTTTGCACCGATCCTCCCTCCCCTGCGGATTCCCCTCCACGGGGCAGGGGGAGGGCAGCCGACAGGGGTTATTATAAACTACAATTTTTACTATTATTTTTATCAGATCTTCAAACTCTATCGTGTGGGACTTCAAAACTGTTTGGAAAGATTTTCTCTGATAAAATTGTAATGGCTAATTTGATTTTATAAACTACAATTATTATTGTTATCTATCCAGCATATAGTCATAGGTTAATATTTAGTTTTCCTCTTCGTAATGATTTGTGTTATTGTCAATTTGTTCAATTTTTTTTTAGCAACCTACAAGTTTTATGATGACTCATCCATTATTATCCTAGTATTGGAGGAGTTGAATGAAATTAAAAATAAAATATACCTATGTACATTGTTCTGTAGATTCTTTTTGTTTTGTTAAAACCCTAACGTTCTTGTCCTACAAGGAAAAAAAACATAACATACAGTTAATAGTCATTTATAAGCATTAAGAGGATTATGTGATTCATTCTTATATATCTTCATTAGTTATCGTGAGTTCTTTAAATTATCCTCGTGTGTGTGCACATATGCATTGATAATATATGTCACGACCCGATTCCAAATATAATAGGTCCAGTCGGACCATGTCTAGCCTGGACCGTTGTGAGACGACGACATAAGCTGTATCAAGCAGTGAAACAACAGACAAATATCTAACGAATTTTTTTTTTAAACTAAAACTGGTCTAAAATGGAAATAATAAGATAACAACGTCATAATTCATTTATTAATTGTTTTGGTAAAGCAAAGAAAAGGGAAAGAACAATGCCAACATCTAGGGTTCTGGTTTCCTGGTTCTGGTTCAGCTTAAATCCGCAGGACCCAAGTCAGACCCGTAGTAAGAACTGTAAACTAGCTCCTCCTTATCGCAATCGCCTAAAAATATTGGATCTCCAGTTAGAAGTGAACAAGAAACATTTTTCCCCACATCTAGCATTTCTAAAATAATAATAAATAAAATGCAAGACAAATTAAGAACAATATAAGTTTTTGTAAATAATAGTAAAAGACAACAATCAATATGGTCTCTGATGTCAAAATGATGCAATTCTATGCTAGTATTTTGAGTATATACTGGGCTTGTGACGGACTGGGATAGAGGCAATATGTATACTAATGTTTTGGCCAAAACGATAGCATACGGTACGGCTCAACCCCTGTGCGGTAGGGGTTAACGCGAGAGAGACAATCGAGAATTTGACTTTGGTCACAGACGTTATACTACTCCCCCAATCAATCCCAAGTCAATGAGTCAATCAATCAATCATCGTCAATCGATGTGGAGTCCGAGAGGGATCCACTATGAATCAGTGTCACTACAGTACATGAAACTACTAATGCATACATTTAATTATAAAAATAAAAACACAGACATGGAAGAGATATAACTTGCCTCAGATGTTTCCTCTACGTGGGCAGCAACGAGTAGATAACCGCTAAGGTCTTAGGGATCAGAACCTACAAGATCGTTGTACCAGATTTTTAGTAACTAGAAACTATGCTTTAACTCTAAAAAACAACACTAGAGGCTAAGTCTGGTAGGTTGGAAAAACCTATTTGAAAAATAATTATATTTTTTTAAGAATATGTTTTATTAAGTAATAATAAGTGACAAAATAATCGTTTTTGAATAAATACATGTTTTGCCGAAATAATAAATATTAAAAAAATAAATTTTAATATTATTTTAGAGATTAATATTTTTAACAAATTTAGGTTTCCCAAAACTAATTTTTTAAATATAAAAATTATTTACCGATCAATACTAATAAAAATTTTCATATAAATCCATTTTAACCATTTTTCATAATAAAAGGAAAAATAGCTTTTAATTGCAAAAATAATACTTTATAAAAATATGGTTTTTACCAAAACTAACGATTTAAATTAATAGCAAAACATTTTCGGTTATTATTACTAAAAACCATTTTATTTACCGAAATCAATTATTTTAGCAAGTAAAAATCAATTATAGAAATAATATCATTTATATTATTTATTCTAATTATTGAAATTTTTGGTATAAAACGTTTTAGGAAAATATATCTATAAGTTTCTAGTGAAAATCAAATACTAATAATATTTTGGTGAAACTAATTAATAATAGACCATTTTTACTAATAAACTCATTTTCCATATTTTTAATAAGCCGAAAATTTATATAAAATATTTTGTTATAAACCTTTATAGGCCAATATTTTGATCTTATGGAAAGTATTAATACTAATTAACCTTAATCCTATCTAATCCCTATGGTTTTCTAAACTAATAATTAATGACCAACATATTTAATTAATCTACACATTATTACACAATTAACCAAGCAATATTATTACTAATCTAAACTATTCCAATTGGCAGAGCTTCATTCTGCCAATTGGCCGGAACATGGAATAGGTGCTGTACAAAAATGACAGAAGGTTTCTGGGACAGAACCTTACCAAAAATTTGTACGGAGCTCGAGGGGAGGCCTCGGACTCGGAACGAAGCGTCGGAACGCCAAGCGGGAACGGGCACGGGTGAACGTACGGACGTGCGAGGAGGTCGCGCGGGACACGCGAACAACACGGGGGCTGGTGTGCGCGGGCGGAACTGGCGCTGGTGGGTGCGGGCGGGGCCGGCTGGCTGGGCGCGACGCGCCGGCATGGCCGTGATGGTCGAACACGGCGGGGCCGGTGGCGACGCGGCGCTGTCGCAGGCACGCACGAGGAATAGCCAGAAATGCGGGGAGAGTGGTCCAAATTTGCAGAGGGCGACGAGCCGGACGTAGGGGTGCCTTCGGATTCGGATTTGGTAGAGTAGAATAGGAGAAGGAAGGATTTTGTGAATATGGCATGGGGGGTCTCTGTTCTGTGAGATGGTTTCTTTGAGATGGGTCACTACTAAATAAGCCAGATTAGCGACGTCCAGATACGTCACTAATTAAGGAAAATACGTCGCTAAATAATTAGCGACGACTTTAGCGACAAAAATGAAGGTCGCGAAAAAGCTAGTCGTAGATGACAAATTCGTCGCCCTACATCGCTGTTTCAACGTCACTGCCATATTGTTGGGTCGTTGCAAAGTTAGCGATGGAGAGCGACGAAAACTGTACGTCGCAAAATTAGCGACGTAGTGCGACTACTTAGCGACTACTTATGTGTGACATGGCATGCCTGCCACGTCAGCAAGTAGCGACGTACAACGACATACGCCGCTACTTAGCGACGCATTAGCGACGTCGCCATACATCGTAGATCCGTCTCTATCCGTCGTAGAATACTGAAAAAAAAATTAAAAAAATATATTGTGTATTTTTGTTATGCTGTGTGTCTGTGTTTACAGTGATGGGTGAAGTGCAGTGTTCGAACCATCGACAGTTTCGCTTACTGTTCTATGTTTTATCTTGGATAGAAAGAGCAACTTCTGGGTGCACTTCTCAGAGCTTCCTCTTCACGTCCTTCACCTTCTCGATCCTATACGTCCCGATAGAGTGAAGGATGTGAAAATGAAGCTCTCAGAAGTACACCCTGAACATTTGCTCTTTCTGTCCAAGATCAACATAAACAGTAATCAAAACTACGATGGTTCCGAACTGCATTTCACATACACTGTAAACACAGACACACATTATCACAAAAATACACATTATATTTTTTAAAATTTGGGCAGCACCTCCTTTGTATATCAGATCATCGCTTATAACCCAACGTAGATATATTTATCATCCTCGTCACAGATATCATCATAATTACAGTCTTCCATCATAACAGTCTACAACTAATAGATGAATACATCTCCCATCATAACATTCTAAACTAAATATCATACATGTACTCATGAAAATACCAACAATTAAATATCACAAACATACATGTCCACAGTGTCAATATAATAAAAAATCAGTGTACAGAACGGTCATGGGCCCATAGGGCCAATCATACAAGATGACAAAAATCTACTGGATCACTGAGGACCCCTGCCGCACATCGGATAGCATGTACTCATACTGCTCCTGTTGAGCTGTACCGTAGGGGCCGTAGGAGGCAGTACAATATCTGGAGTCGCACCGTCGATACCGGGAGGACTATCTGCTCCAGCTCTCGCAGTTGCTCACCATGTGCAGCAAGGGTACTCACCATCCTCTGAGTACTCTACTCAATCGAAGTTTTGTACCTGAGTGAGTGAGGCAGACATGGTCCTCTACGATCCCTCCAGCTCGACCTGTCTATCACTCTGTGCGCTGCTGTAGACTCGGTGAGCGTGTGCAAGCTGGCAGCTGTAGCCTGCTGCAGACTCATCAGCTCCTATATACTGCGCTCAACCGTATCAATCGTCCGGTGATCATCGGAGGGTCGGATCGTCGCTCTGCGGTAAGGTGATCAGAAATCTGTTGCTGCAACTTGCGACGCAGCTCATCGATCTGACGCGAATATCCTGAGCTCGTGATGACGCCTGCGAAGCTGGGAGACTGCACAATGACAGAGGGGGCCCGGGATGATTCTGAAGCCAATAGGTGCCGTAGGATCCCGTACCGTAGTACCCTTCTGAAGACCACCAACGCGGTCATCCGGCGATGGAACTGTAGGCGGCTGGGAGGAAGTACCAGCCCCTCCCTCGGCTGACGCACTAGCAACAGCAACAGCCTCCTCTTGTAGCCGAAGAAACTGGCCTAGAACAATGTTTGCTAACGTGTAAGTGTTTGCTAAAGTCTATATTAATATCTATTTTCTTGTTTTCTAAATTATAGTAAATTAATATAAAGAATAGAACGTACATATGCCTGCGTCGCCCTCTCGTCAATGAACTCCCCAGCCCTCCGATGGGTGACCAGGAAGACAGTCACCATGTTCGGGTCCTCACCCTTTTTTACCTGAAATATATATCTATTATTAGTATTAAACATTCTATCCAACTATATATAAAATGATGTCCGTCATAGAAAACGTACCAGACGACGAAAATGCTCCGTCATCGGAATGGAGCCACCACACACTTACTGGCGCTCGACCGCGCCACCTTGGCCTTGTCAGACCGCTCCTGGTACCTGGCATCGCCGAATCTAGCCTTCATCGCAGTCCACTGCTCTGGCATGATCCAACCATGGATCGGCTTTCCGGAGCGATCACGAGACTTATGGTCATGGATCGCATCACGGATGAGCTTGCCTGCGACGGCAGAAAATTGGGCCTCGATCTTCGCCGCCCGGTGTGGTGGATAGAAATAGGTCTTACAAGAATTAAAATAGAAAAGTTATATAATATACAAATGATTATTAAAATTTAGAAAAAACAAAAATTTTACCTTGAAGTGGGCTAACCAAAAGGCCTTTCTATCTGCGGGAGCATCATAGTAGTTAATCCAAGGCCCACCATAGTTCTGCCTCAGAAATAACCCAGCTGTCTCTGTACTGCAGGAGGCCGATATCTATACAATAATAAATTTCAAGAATATATATGTACATATAATCATTTGAGAAATATATTAACTAATTAACTTACTTCGTAGGCCCGTCCGTCCAAATCTCCATACGCGTCTCGTCGGGGGAGCGCATGGAGGCTCGCTCTCACCTCCTGCCTGGGCATGATCAGTCTGATCGCCATCCTCCATATGCTCGATGTCGTCTTCCCCATGGAGCCGTCGATAGGAGAATGCTGGACGCGGGAGGAATGCTGGACGCGGGATCTGGAATGCTGGACGACGAGGGAGGAGTCGCCAACCTGCTGGAACTGTCCTGTCCCGGTAATGGACGGAAACAGAACGGTACACTGGCGGACTGGAGATGAGATGAGGGTACGGAATCTGCATCCCCAGCCCGATGCAAATGGGACTGCCTAATATAATATCCTCCGCGTCGTCCTCCTCATGGTCTAGTCATACCTGATAATAAATATGACAATAAAACAAATATACATATTTATATGATAGACATCACAGATTTTTCAAAAATCTCATAGTCACAGATAAAAGTGTCACTAAAGTGTCACATTTATATGATAAAAGTGTCACTAAAGTGTTAAATATGATGATAAAACAAACGTACAGATTTAATCCTCTTCTGAAAATTCATCTAGTTCGTTTAGCTCACTTCTTTTCTTCTTCTTCTTCTTCTTCTTCTTTTCTTCTTCTTCCTCCTCCTCCTACATCTCACTTTCATCTGCATCTTCCTCTTCAGATAATTCTACTTCTTCTACACAATTAGATGTGTAATGAGGAACTTCCGTCGTGTCCTCTTCTATAATATGTTACAGGAGGTAGTTCATCCTGATAAGCTATATCATCAACCTCAAAGGTTTTTCTAGCCTTGGTCTTAAATACTGCCCACCAGTTCGACCTTGTTGTTTCCCGTTTAGGATAACTTGTGAAGTACACAAGCTGAGCTTGACTTGATAGGACAAATGGTTCATAGGCTTGATATCGACGCTGACAGTTTATATCCACAAGACCGTGCTTGTCTACTTTCCAGCCTTGACCTTCAATCGGATCGAACCAATCACCCTGAATAACACAATCTTAGCAGGCTTTATTCCATAACTATATGTCAGCTCCACAATCTCCGTAGGACGCCATAGAAATCGTTTGCGCATCAACTCTTTGTAGTTCGAGATATGACACAATAATATTTTTGGTGGAATCGAGATCCACAAAGTTGTCTCTGATCGGAACAAGTTGTTGACTTGAACCTAAACCCATTAACAAAGTAGCTTGGCCATATTTTTGCAGCATAAATTGGTCCCTTGGCTAGTGTTCTAATAAACTCATTCTCAAGTCTTGCGTATGGACGATCGACCTAAATACACGAAAAAATAAATAAGCTCATTCTAAGTGCATATACAGAAAGGTAATTACAAAGTTCTCAAGTCTTATATATGCACTCAACCATGATGAAAAAATAATGCCTCATTTATTATTCTAGTTCTTCTTCTGTTATGTGGGGCCTACCGACCTCATCATCA